>NC_059576.1:5969064-6092233 GCF_020424385.1 Procambarus clarkii | reverse complement strand
CACCAAGGTGTGGACACCCGAAGTCAGGGGTGTGACCACTCCCCCTATAGTTCAGGGGTGGACCACTCCCCCGTATAGTTCCAGGGGTGTGGACCACTCCCCCGTATAGTTCAGGGGTGTGGACCACTCCCCCGTATAGTTCCAGGGGTGTGGACCACTCCCCGTATAGTTCCAGGGGTGTGGACCACTCCCCCGTATAGTTCCAGGGGTTGGACCACTCCCGTATAGTTCCAGGTGTGACCACTCCCGTATAGTTCAGGGGTGTGGACCACTCCCCGTATAGTTCCGGTGTGGACCACTCCCCCTATAGTTCCAGGGGTGTGGACCACTCCCGTATAGTTCCAGGGGTGTGACCACTCCCCGTATAGTTCCAGGGGTGTGGACCACTCCCCCGTATAGTTCCAGGGGTTGGACCACTCCCGTATAGTTCCAGGGGTGTGGACCACTCCCCCGTATAGTTCCAGGGTGTGGACACTCCCGTATAGTTCCAGGGGTGTGGACACTCCCCCGTATAGTTCCAGGGGTGGGACCACTCCGTATAGTTCCAGGGGTGTGGACCACTCCCGTATAGTTCCAGGGGTGTGGACCACCCCCGTATATTCCAGGGGTGTGGACCATCCCCCGTATAGTTCCAGGGGTGGGACCACTCCCCCTATAGTTCCAGGGGTGGGACCACTCCCGTATAGTTCCAGGGGTGTGGACCCCACTCCCCCGTATAGTTCCAGGGGTGTGGCACCACTCCCCCTATATCCGGGGTGTGGACCACTCCCCCGTATAGTTCCAGGGGTGTGGCACCACTCCCCCGTATAGTTCCAGGGGTGTGGACCACTCCCCCGTATAGTTCCAGGGGTGTGGACCACTCCCCCGTATAGTTCCAGGGGTGTGGACCACTCCCCCGTATAGTTCCAGGGGTGTGGACCACTCCCCCGTATAGTTCCAGGGGTGTGGACCACTCCCCGTATAGTTCCAGGGGTGTGGACCACTCCCCCGTAGTCGGGGGGGACCATTCCCCGTATAGTTCCAGGGTGTGGACCACTCCCCCTATAGTTCCAGGGGTGTGGACCCTCCCCCGTATAGTTCCAGGGGTGTGGACCACTCCCCGTATAGTTCCGGGGTGTGGCACCACTCCCCCGTATAGTTCCAGGGGTGTGGACCACTCCCCCGTATAGTTCCAGGGGTGTGGACCACTCCCCCGTATAGTTCCAGGGGTGTGGACCACTCCCCCGTATAGTTCCAGGGGTGTGGACCACTCCCCCGTATAGTTCCAGGGGTGGGACCACTCCCCCGTATAGTTCCAGGGGTTGGACCATCCCCCGTATAGTTCCAGGGGTGTGGACCACTCCCTATAGTTCCAGGGGTGTGGACCACTCCCCGTATAGTTCCAGGGGTGTGGACCACTCTACACTCCCCCGTATAGTTCCAGGGGTGTGGACCACTCTACACTCCCGTATAGTTCCAGGGGTGTGGACCACTCCCCCGTATAGTTCCAGGGGTGGGACCTCCAGGGGTGTGGACCACTCCCCCCGTATAGTTTCAGGGGTGGGACCACTCCCCCCGTATAGTTCCAGGGGTGTGGACCACTCCCCCCGTATAGTTTCAGGGGTGTGGACCACTCCCCCCGTATAGTTCCAGGGGTGTGGACCACTCCCCCGTATAGTTCCAGGGGTGTGGACCACTCCCCCGTATAGTTCCAGGGGTGTGGACCACTCCCCCGTATAGTTCCAGGGGTGTGGACCACTCCCCGTATAGTTCCAGGGGTGTGGACCACTCCCCCGTATAGTTCCAGGGGTGTGGACCACTCCCCCGTATAGTTCCAGGGGTGTGGACCACTCCCCCGTATAGTTCCAGGGGTGTGGACCACTCCCCCGTATAGTTCCAGGGGTGTGGACCACTCCCCCGTATAGTTCCAGGGGTGTGGACCACTCCCCCGTATAGTTCCAGGGGTGTGGACCACTCCCCCGTATAGTTCCAGGGGTGTGGACCACTCCCCCGTATAGTTCCAGGGGTGTGGACCACTCCCCCGTATAGTTCCAGGGGTGTGGACCACTCCCCCGTATAGTTCCAGGGGTGTGGACCACTCCCCGTATAGTTCCAGGGGTGTGGACCACTCCCCCGTATAGTTCCAGGGGTGTGGACCATTCCCCCGTATAGTTCCAGGGGTGTGGACCACTCCCCCATATAGTTCCAGGGGTGTGGACCACTCCCCGTATAGTTCCAGGGGTGTGGACCACTCTACACTCCCCCGTATAGTTCCAGGGGTGTGGACCACTCTACACTCCCCCGTATAGTTCCAGGGGTGTGGACCACTCCCCCGTATAGTTCCAGGGGTGTGGACCACTCTACACTCCCCCGTATAGTTCCAGGGGTGTGGACCACTCCCCCGTATAGTTCCAGGGGTGTGGACCACTCCCCCGTATAGTTCCAGGGGTGTGGACCACTCCCCGTATAGTTCCAGGGGTGTGGACCACTCCCCCGTATAGTTCCAGGGGTGTGGACCACTCCCCCGTATAGTTCCAGGGGTGTGGACCACTCCCCGTATAGTTCCAGGGGTGTGGACCATTCCCCCGTATAGTTCCAGGGGTGTGGACCACTCCCCCATATAGTTCCAGGGGTGTGGACCACTCCCCCGTATAGTTCCAGGGGTGTGGACCACTCTACACTCCCCCGTATAGTTCCAGGGGTGTGGACCACTCTACACTCCCCCGTATAGTTCCAGGGGTGTGGACCACTCCCCCGTATAGTTCCAGGGGTGTGGACCACTCTACACTCCCCCGTATAGTTCCAGGGGTGTGGACCACTCCCCCGTATAGTTCCAGGGGTGTGGACCACTCCCCCGTATAGTTCCAGGGGTGTGGACCACTCCCCCGTATAGTTCCAGGGGTGTGGACCACTCCCCCGTATAGTTCCAGGGGTGTGGACCACTCCCCCGTATAGTTCCAGGGGTGTGGACCACTCCCCGTATAGTTCCAGGGGTGTGGACCACTCTACACTCCCCCGTATAGTTCCAGGGGTGTGGACCACTCTACACTCCCCCGTATAGTTCCAGGGGTGTGGACCACTCCCCCGTATAGTTCCAGGGGTGTGGACCACTCCCCCGTATAGTTCCAGGGGTGTGGACCACTCCCCCGTATAGTTCCAGGGGTGTGGACCACTCCCCCGTATAGTTCCAGGGGTGTGGACCACTCCCCCGTATAGTTCCAGGGGTGTGGACCACTCCCCCGTATAGTTCCAGGGGTGTGGACCACTCCCCCGTATAGTTCCAGGGGTGTGGACCACTCCCCCGTATAGTTCCAGGGGTGTGGACCACTCCCCCGTATAGTTCCAGGAGTGTGGACCACTCCCCCGTATAGTTCCAGGGGTGTGGACCACTCCCCCGTATAGTTCCAGGGGTGTGGACCACTCCCCCGTATAGTTCCAGGGGTGTGGACCACTCCCCCGTATAGTTCCAGGGGTGTGGACCACTCCCCCGTATAGTTTCAGGGGTGTGGACCACTCTACACTCCCCCGTATAGTTCCAGGGGTGTGGACCACTCCCCCGTATAGTTCCAGGGGTGTGGACCACTCCCCCGTATAGTTCCAGGGGTGTGGACCACTCCTCCGTATAGTTCCAGGGGTGTGGACCACTCCCCCGTATAGTTCCAGGGGTGTGGACCACTCCCCCGTATAGTTCCAGGGGTGTGGACCACTCCCCCGTATAGTTCCAGGGGTGTGGACCACTCTACACTCCCCCCGTATAGTTCCAGGGGTGTGGACCATTCCCCCGTATAGTTCCAGGGGTGTGGACCACTCCCCCGTATAGTTCCAGGGGTGTGGACGACTCCCCCGTATAGCTCCAGGGGTGTGGACCACTCCCCCGTATAGTTCCAGGGGTGTGGACCACTCCCCCGTATAGTTCCAGGGGTGTGGACGACTCCCCCGTATAGCTCCAGGGGTGTGGACCACTCCCCCGTATAGTTCCAGGGGTGTGGACGACTCCCCCGTATAGCTCCAGGGGTGTGGACCACTCCCCCGTATAGTTCCAGGGGTGTGGACCACTCTACATTCCCCCGTAAAGTTCCAGACGCCGGCCTCCAGACCTCCATAACTCCAGGGAGTGTCCACGCCTGCTGGAAGCTGCTGGTGGAGCCCTGGAAGGCTGTTGGACCTTACATAAACAACCGAGCCTCTCAACACGGGGAAGATGCTGATTTGAATGTATGTTTGGAGACCCACTGTGTGTTTGTGTGTGTCTGTGTTTGTGTGTTTGTGTATGTATATACTACATGTACCTACAGGACCGAGGTGTTAGCTCTTGGAGCCCGCCTTTCCGACGGTTGGTTGTCTAATGTATCGACCCCTGATATATTTTTCCCTTCATCATATGTACTATATATTTCGCCTACACACATTCCTAGGATGCAGCTCCTAGCAGCCGTCTAACTCTCAGGGCCCTAGGTGAACAGAGGCATCTGGTGAGAGAACTTTACATTTGCTCATGTTGAATTCCAGTAGCCATTTCTCTGACCATCTCTGCAACCTGTTCAGGTCCTCTTGGAGGATCCTGCAATCCTCATCTGTCACAACTCTTCTCATCAACTTTGCATCATCCGCAAACATCGACATGTAGGACTCTACGCCTGTAAACATGTCGTTAACATATACAAGAAATAGAATTGGTCCCAGCACCGATCCTTGTGGTACTCCACTTGTTACTGTTCGCCAGTCCGACTTCTCGCCCCTTACCGTAACTCTTTGGCTCCTTCCTGTTAGGTAGTTCCTTATCCATGCTAGGACCTTTTCCCCCACCCCCGCCTGCCTCTCGAGTTTGAACAGCAGTCTCATGTGCGGTACTGTATCAAAGGCTTTTTGGCAGTCCAGAAATATGCAGTCTGCCCAACCGTCTCTGTCCTGTCTTATCCTCGTTATTTTATCATAGAATTCCAGAAGGTTTGTTAGGCACGATTTCCCTGTCCAGAACCCATGTTGATGATTGTTCACAAACCTAATGTTCTCCAGGTGTGCAACCAGTCGTAGCCTAATTATTCTTTCCAGTATTTTACAGGGGATGCTTGTCAGTGATACAGGTCTGTAGTTAAGTGCCTCCTCCCTATCACCTTTCTTGAAGATCGGCACGACATTTGCCTTCTTCCAGCAACTGGGCAATTCTCCCGACATAAGTGACTCATTAAAGATCATTGCCAGAGGCACGCTGAGGGCCTGTGCTGCTTCTTTTAGTATCCACGGTGATACTTTGTCTGGTCCAACTGCTTTAGTTGCATCCAGTGTTGTCAACTGTTTCATTACCTCCTCTGCTGTCACCTCTATATCTGATAGTCTTTCATCTAGGGTAACCCCTTCCAACAATGGGAGCTGCTCAGGCTCGGTAGTGAACACTCCATGGAAACTGTCTCTAGTCTCACCTCTATATCTGTGTGTGTGGGTGGCTGTGAGTTTGTGTGTGTTTGTGTTCTGACCTCAAATTTACACAGCAGAATAACACCATACTGGAGCGAGAGACACGGAAGGAAGTGCAGAATAGAACCAGTGAGGAGTAGAGGTGCCATAGTCACAATCAGTGAACACTGTCTGAACACCAGAGGTCCAGTGAGGAGTAGAGGTGCCATAGTCACAATCAGTGAACACTGAACACCAGAGGTCCAGTGAGGAGTAGAGGTGCCATAGTCACAATCAGTGAACATTGAACACCAGAGGTCCAGTGAGGAGTAGAGGTGCCATAGTCACAATCAGTGAACACTGAACACCAGAGGTCCAGTGAGGAGTAGAGGTGCCATAGTCACAATCAGTGAACATTGAACACCAGAGGTCCAGTGAGGAGTAGAGGTGCCATAGTCACAATCAGTGAACACTGAACACCAGAGGTCCAGTGAGGAGTAGAGGTGCCATAGTCACAATCAGTGAACACTGAACACCAGAGGTCCAGTGAGGAGTAGAGGTGCCATAGTCACAATCAGTGAACACTGTCTGAACACCAGAGGTCCAGTAAGGAGTAGAGGTGCCATAGTCACAATCAGTGAACACTGAACACCAGAGGTCCAGTGAGGAGTAGAGGTGCCATAGTCACAATCAGTGAACACTGAACACCAGAGGTCCAGTAAGGAGTAGAGGTGCCATAGTCACAATCAGTGAACACTGAACACCAGAGGTCCAGTGAGGAGTAGAGGTGCCATAGTCACAATCAGTGAACACTGAACACCAGAGGTCCAGTGAGGAGTAGAGGTGCCATAGTCACAATCAGTGAATACTGAACACCAGAGGTCCAGTGAGGAGTAGAGGTGCCATAGTCACAATCAGTGAACACTGAACACCAGAGGTCCAGTGAGGAGTAGAGGTGCCATAGTCACAATCAGAGAACACTGAACACCAGAGGTCCAGTGAGGAGTAGAGGTGCCATAGTCACAATCAGTGAACACTGAACACCAGAGATCCAGTGAGGAGTAGAGGTGCCATAGTCACAATCAGTGAACACTGAACACCAGAGGTCCAGTGAGGAGTAGAGGTGCCATAGTCACAATCAGTGAACACTGAACACCAGAGGTCCAGTGAGGAGTAGAGGTGCCATAGTCACAATCAGTGAACGCTGAACATCAGAGGTCCAGTGAGGAGTAGAGGTGCCATAGTCACAATCAGTGAACACTGAACACCAGAGATCCAGTGAGGAGTAGAGGTGCCATAGTCACAATCAGTGAACACTGAACACCAGAGGTCCAGTGAGGAGTAGAGGTGCCATAGTCACAATCAGTGAACACTGAACACCAGAGGTCCAGTGAGGAGTAGAGGTGCCATAGTCACAATCAGTGAACACTGAACACCAGAGGTCCAGTGAGGAGTAGAGGTGCCATAGTCACAATCAGTGAACACTGAACACCAGAGGTCCAGTGAGGAGTAGAGGTGCCATAGTCACAATCAGAGAACACTGAACACCAGAGGTCCAGTGAAGAGTAGAGGTGCCATAGTCACAATCAGTGAACACTGAACACCAGAGGTCCACAGCTGTTCAACACCCTCCCAGCAAGCATTAGAAATATTTCCGGAACAAAGATGGCTGTCTTCAAGAAGCATTTGGACAAGTTCTTACAAGAAGTGCCGGACCAACCAGGCTGTAGTGGACACGTGGGCCTGCGGGCCGCTCCAAGCAACAGCCTGTTGGGCCAAGTTACCACAAGTCAAACCTGGCCTCAGGCCGGGGTTTTGGGGTGTAGAAGAACCCTTGAAACCTTCCACAGGTAAACTCCATCTGTCATTCCAATGTGAGTGACAGTGGTGACGCGGTATTCATCAGTGGTGACGCGGTATTCATCAGTGGTGACGCGGTATTCATCAGTGGTGGCGCGGTAGTCATCAGTGGTGGCGCGGTATTCATCAGTGGTGAAGAGAAGGCAATCCTTGTGTGCAACAAAGTAACAAAGGCACTCTGGTCGGCGGGGTTGCAGAGTGCAGGAGTCGGCAGGTATTTGTAGACCTCTGTAATATTGAGGACCTGGAGCCGTGTTGATCTGTGGTGGTGACGGGGGTTACGGGTCATGGGTGGGTCTCTCTCTCTGTCTGTCTCTCTCTCTCTCTCTCTCTCTCTCTCTCTCTCTCTCTCTCTCTCTCTCTCTCTCTCTCTCTCTCTCTCTCTCTCTCTCTCTCTCTCTCTCTCTCTCTCTCTCTCTCTCTCTCTCTCTCTCTCTCTCTCTCTCTCTCTCTCTCCCTCTCTCTCTCTCTCTCTCTCTCTCTCTCTCTCTCTCTCTCTCTCTCTCTCTCTCTCTCTCTCTCTCTCTCTCTCTCTCTCTCTCTCTCTCTCTCTCTCTCTCTCTCTCCCTCACTGCCTATACTTAACCACGCAGGGAAATAATCCTCCATCGACTGTGAAAACTGCAGCAGTAATTCAATACTTGGTGAGCTAAGACGGAGGAAGATTGCCATAGTTGGGTCGTTAGGAGATTACTGGCGGTGATTTACTAATGGGATTGCCAGGGGTAACTAGGGGGCATAATTGGCGTGTTTATACTCACCTGTGAGGGTTCACAGGGCGGGACTTAGCTCTTGGACCCGGCTTTTAGTCGCTCGTGTGAGAGAAGTAGTGATGTCACTGTCCTTGTTACTGTGTCACTGTCCTTGTCACTGTCCTTGTTACTGTCTCTGTGTCACTGTCCTTGTTACTGCCTCTGTGTCACTGTCCTTGTTACTGTCTCTGTGTTACTGTCCTTGTTACTGTCTCTGTGTCACTGTCCTAGTTACTGTCTGTGTGTCACTATCCTTGTTACTGTCTCTGTGTCACTGTCCTTGTTACTGTCTGTGTGTCACTGTCCTTGTTACTGTGTCACTGTCCTTGTTACTGGCTCTGTGTCACTGTCCTTGTTACTGCTACTGTGTCACTGTCCTTGTTATTGCTACTGTGTCACTGTCCTTGTTACTGTGTCACTGTCCTTGTTACTGGCTCTGTGTCACTGTCCTTGTTACTGCTACTGTGTCACTGTCCTTGTTATTGCTACTGTGTCACTGTCCTTGTTACTGTCTCTGTGTTACTGTCCTTGTTACTGTGTCACTGTCCTTGTTACTGCTACTGTGTCACTGTCCTTGTTATTGCTACTGTGTCACTGTCCTTGTTACTGTCTCTGTGTTACTGTCCTTGTTACTGTGTCACTGTCCTTGTTACTGCTACTGTGTCACTGTCCTTGTTATTGCTACTGTGTCACTGTCCTTGTTACTGTCTCTGTGTTACTGTCCTTGTTACTGTGTCACTGTCCTTGTTACTGCTACTGTGTCACTGTCCTTGTTATTGCTACTGTGTCACTGTCCTTGTTACTGTCTCTGTGTTACTGTCCTTGTTACTGTGTCACTGTCCTTGTTACTGTGTCACTGTCCTTGTTACTTCGTCACTGTCCTTGTTACTGTCTGTGTGTCACTGTCCTTGTTACTGCCTCTGTGTCACTGTCCTTGTTACTGTCATTGTGTCACTGTCCTTGTTACTGTCACTATGTCATTGTCCTTGTCACTGTCTCTGTGTCACTGTCCTTGTTACTACCTCTGTGTCACTGTCCTTGTTACTGTCACTGTGTCACTGTCCTTGTTACTGCCTCTGTGTCACTGTCCTTGTTACTGTCTCTGTGTCACTGTCCTTGTTACTGTCTCTTAGTCACTGTCCTTGTTACTGTCTCTGTGTCACTGTCCTTGTTACTGTCTCTGTGTCACTGTCCTTGTTACTGCTACTGTGTCACTGTCCTTGTTACTGTCTCTGTGTCACTGTCCTTGTTACTGTCTCTGTGTCACTGTCCTTGTCACTGTCTCTGTGTCACTGTCCTTGTCACTGTCTCTGTGTCACTGTCCTTGTTACTGTCTCTGTGTCACTGTCCTTGTTACTGTCTCTGTGTCACTGTCCTTGTTACTGTCTCTGTGTCACTGTCCTTGTTACTGTCTCTGTGTCACTGTCCTTGTTACTGTCTCTGTGTCACTGTCCTTGTTACTGTCTCTGTGTCACTGTCCTTGTTACTGCTACTGTGTCACTGTCCTTGTTACTGTCTCTGTGTCACTGTCCTTGTTACTGCTACTGTGTCACTGTTCTTGTTACTGCCTCTGTGTCACTGTCCTTGTTACTGTCTCTGTGTCACTGTCCTTTTTACTGTCTCTGTGTCACTGCCCTTGTTACTGCTACTGTGTCACTGTTCTTGTTACTGCCTCTGTGTCACTGTCCTTGTTACTGTCTCTGTGTCACTGTCCTTTTTACTGTCTCTGTGTCACTGTCCTTGTTACTGTCTCTGTGTCACTGTCCTTATTACTGTCTCTGTGTCACTGTCCTAGTTACTGTCTCTGTGTCACTGTCCTTGTTACTGTCTCTGTGTCACTGTCCTTGTTACTGTCTCTGTGTCACTGTCCTTTTTACTGTCTCTGTGTCACTGCCCTTGTTACTGTCTCTGTGTCACTGTCCTTGTTACTACCTCTGTGTCACTGTCCTTGTTACTGTCTGTGTGTCATTGTCCTTGTCACTGTCTCTGTGTCACTGTCCTTGTTACTACCTCTGTGTCACTGTCCTTGTTACTGTCTCTGTGTCACTGTCCTTGTTACTGTCTCTGTGTCACTGTCCTTGTTACTGTCTGTGTGTCACTGTCCTTGTTACTGTCTCTGTGTCACTGTCCTTGTTACTGCCTCTGTGTCACTGTCCTTGTTACTGTCACTGTGTCACTGTCCTTGTTACTGTCTCTGTGTCACTGTCCTTGTTACTGCCTCTGTGTCACTGTCCTTGTTACTGTCACTGTGTCACTGTCACTGAGTCACTGTCCTTGTTACTGTCTCTGTGTCACTGTCCTTCTTACTGTCTCTGTGTCACTGTCCTTGTTACTGCCTCTGTGTCACTGTCCTTGTTACTGTCACTATGTCACTGTCACTGAGTCACTGTCCTTGTTACTGTCTCTGTGTCACTGTCCTTGTTACTGTCTCTGTGTCACTGTCCTTGTTACTGTCTCTGTGTCACTGTCCTTGTTACTGTCACTGTGTCACTGTCACTGTGTCACTGTCACTGTGTCACTGTCCTTGTTACTGTCTCTGTGACACTGTCCTTGTTACTGCCTCTGTGTCACTGTCCTTGTTACTGCTACTGTGTCACTGTCACTGTGTCACTGTCCTTGTTACTGTCACTGTCCTTGTTACTGTCACTGTGTCACTGTCCTTGTTACTGCTACTGTGTCACTGTCCTTGTTACTGTCTCTGTGTCACTGTCCTTGTTACTGCCTCTGTGTCACTGTCCTTGTTACTGTCTCTGTGTCACTGTCCTTGTTCCTGTCACTGTACTCACCTAGTTGTACTCACCTAGTTGTGTTTGCGGGGGTTGAGCTCTGGCTCTTTGGTCCCGCCTCTCAACCGTCAATCAACAGGTGTACAGATTCCTGAGCCTATCGGGCTCTGTCATATCTACACTTGAAACTGTGTATGGAGTGAGCCTCCACCACATCACCCCCTAATGCATTCCATTTGTCAACCACTCTGACACTAAAAAAGTTCTTTCTAATATCTCTGTGGCTCATTTGGGCACTCAGTTTCCACCTGTGTCCCCTTGTGCGTGTTCCCCTTGTGTTAAATAGACTGTCTTTATCTACCCTATCAATCCCCTTCAGAATCTTGAATGTGGTGATCATGTCCCCCCTAACTCTTCTGTCTTCCAGCGAAGTGAGGTTTAATTCCCGTAGTCTCTCCTCGTAGCTCATACCTCTCAGCTCGGGTACTAGTCTGGTGGCAAACCTTTGAACCTTTTCCAGTTTAGTCTTATCCTTGACTAGATATGGACTCCATGCTGGGGCTGCATACTCCAGGATTGGCCTGACATATGTGGTATACAAAGTTCTGAATGATTCTTTACACAAGTTTCTGAATGCCGTTCGTATGTTGGCCAGCCTGGCATATGCCGCTGATGTTATCCGCTTGATATGTGCTGCAGGAGACAGGTCTGGCGTGATATCAACCCCCAAGTCTTTTTCCTTCTCTGACTCCTGCAGAATTTCCTCTCCCAGATGATACCTTGTATCTGGCCTCCTGCTCCCTACACCTATCTTCATTACATTACATTTGGTTGGGTTAAACTCTAACAACCATTTGTTCGACCATTCCTTCAGCTTGTATAGGTCTTCTTGAAGCCTCAAACAGTCCTCTTCTGTTTTAATCCTTCTCATAATTTTAGCATCGTCCGCAAACATTGAGAGAAATGAATCGATACCCTCCGGGAGATCATTTACATATATCAGAAACAAGATAGGACCGAGTACAGAGCCCTGTGGGACTCCACTGGTGACTTCACGCCAATCGGAGGTCTCACCCCTCACCGTAACTCTCTGCTTCCTATTGCTTAGATACTCCCTTATCCACTGTGTTACTGTCACTGTGTCACTGTCCTTGTTACTGCTACTGTGTCACTGTCACTGTGTCACTGTCACTGTGTCACTGTCCTTGTTACTGTCTCTGTGTCACTGTCCTTGTTACTGCTACTGTGTCACTGTCCTTGTTACTGCCTCTGTGTCACTGTCCTTGTTACTGCCTCTGTGTCACTGTCCTTGTTACTGTCCTTGTTACTGTCTCTGTGTCACTGTCCTTGTTACTGTCTCTGTGTCACTGTCCTTGTTACTGTCTCTGTGTCACTGTCCTTGTTACTGCTACTGTGTCACTGTCACTGTGTCACTGTCCTTGTTACTGTCTCTGTGTCACTGTCCTTGTTACTGCTACTGTGTCACTGTCCTTGTTACTGTCTCTGTGTCACTGTCCTTGTTACTGTCTCTGTGTCACTGTCCTTGTTACTGCTACTGTGTCACTGTCCTTGTCACTGTCTCTGTGTCACTGTCCTTGTTACTGTCTCTGTGTCACTGTCCTTGTTACTGTCTCTGTGTCACTGTCCTTGTTACTGTCTCTGTGTCACTGTCCTTGTTACTGTCTCTTAGTCACTGTCCGTGTTACTGTCACTGTGTTACTGTCACTGTGTCACTGTCCTTGTTACTGTCTCTGTGTCACTGTCCTTGTTCCTGTCACTGTGTTACTGTCACTGTGTCACTGTCCTTGTTACTGTCTCTGTGTCACTGTCTTTGTTACTGTCACTGTGTCACTGTCGTTGTTACTGCTACTGTGTCACTGTCCTTGTTACTGTCTCTGTGTCACTGTCCTTGTTACTGCTACTGTGTCACTGTCCTTGTTACTGTCACTGTGTCACTCTCCTTGTTACTGCTACTGTGTCACTGTCCTTGTCACTGTCTCTGTGTCACTGTCCTTGTTACTGCTACTGTGTCACTGTCCTTGTCACTGCCTCTGTGTCACTGTCCTTGTTACTGTCACTGTGTCACTGTCCTTGTTACTGTCTCTGTGTCACTGTCTTTGTTACTGTCTCTGTGTTACTGTTTCTGTGTCACTGTCCTTGTTACTGTCACTGTGTCACTGCCCTTGTTACTGCTACTGTGTCACTGTCCTTGTTACTGTCTCTGTGTCACTGTCCTTGTTACTGTCTCTGTGTCACTGTCCTTGTTACTGTCTCTGTGTCACTGTCCTTGTTACTGTCTCTGTGTCACTGTACTTGTTACTGTCACTGTGTCACTGTCCTTGTTACTGTCACTGTGTCACTGTCCCTGTTACTATCTCTGTGTCACTGTCCTTGTTACCGTCTCTGTGTCACTGCCCTTGTTACTGTCTCTGTGTCACTGTCCTTGTTACTGTCTCTGTGTTACTGTCCTTGTTACTGTCTCTGTGTCACTGTCCTTGTCATTGTCTCTGTGTCACTGTCCTTGTTACTGTCTCTGTGTCACTGTCCTTGTTACTGTCTCTGTGTCACTGTCCTTGTTACTGTCTCTGTGTCACTGTCCTTGTTACTGTCTCTGTGTCACTGTCCTTGTTACTGCCTCTGTGTCACTGTCCTTGTTACTGCCTCTGTGTCACTGTCCTTGTTACTGTCTCTGTGTCACTGTCCTTGTTACTGTCTCTGTGTCACTGTCCTTGTTACTGTCTCTGTGTCACTGTCCTTGTTACTGTCTCTTAGTCACTGTCTTTGTTACTGCTTCTGTGTCACTGTCCTTGTTTCTGTTACTGTGTCACTGTCCTTGTTCCTGCCTGTGTCACTGTCCTTGTTACTGTCACTGTGTCACTGTCCTTGTTACTGCTACTGTGTCACTGTCCTTGTTACTGCTACTGTGTCACTGTCCTTGTTACTGTCTCTGTGTCACTGTCCTTGTTACTGTCTCTGTGTCACTGTCCTTGTTACTGTCTCTGTGTCACTGTCCTTGTTACTGCTTCTGTGTCACTGTCCTTGTTTCTGTTACTGTGTCACTGTCCTTGTTCCTGCCTGTGTCACTGTCCTTGTTACTGTCACTGTGTCACTGTCCTTGTTACTGCCTCTGTGTCACTGTCCTTGTTACTGTCTCTGTGTCACTGTCCTTGTTACTGTCTCTGTGTCACTGTCCTTGTTACTGTCTCTGTGTCACTGTCCTTGTTACTGTCTCTGTGTCACTGTCCTTGTTACTGCTTCTGTGTTACTGTCCTTGTTTCTGTTACTGTGTCACTGTCCTTGTTCCTGCCTGTGTCACTGTCCTTGTTACTGCTACTGTGTCACTGTCCTTGTTACTGCTACTGTGTCACTGTCCTTGTTACTGTCTCTGTGTCACTGTCCTTGTTACTGCCTCTGTGTCACTGTCCTTGTTACTGTCTCTGTGTCACTGTCCTTGTTACTGCTACTGTGTCACTGTCCTTGTTACTGCCTCTGTGTCACTGTCCTTGTTACTGCCTCTGTGTCACTGTCCTTGTTACTGCTTCTGTGTCACTCTCCTTGTTACTGTCTCTGTGTCACTGTCCTTGTTACTGTCTCTGTGTCACTGTCCTTGTTACTCTTTCTGTGTCACTCTCCTTGTTACTGTCTCTGTGTCACTGTCCTTGTTACTGCCTCTGTGTCACTGTCCTTGTTACTGCTTCTGTGTCACTCTCCTTGTTACTGTCTCTGTGTCACTGTCCTTGTTACTGTCTCTGTGTTACTGTCCTTGTTACTCTTTCTGTGTCACTCTCCTTGTTACTGTCTCTGTGTCACTGTCCTTGTTACTGCTTCTGTGTCACTCTCCTTGTTACTGTCTCTGTGTCACTGTCCTTGTTACTGTCTCTGTGTCACTGTCCTTGTTACTCTTTCTGTGTCACTGTCCTTGTTACTGTCTCTGTGTCACTGTCCTTGTTACTCTTTCTGTGTCACTGTCCTTGTTACTGCCTCTGTGTCACTGTCCTTGTTACTGCTTCTGTGTCACTGTCCTTGTTACTGCCTCTGTGTCACTGTCCTTGTTACTGCCTCTGTGTCACTGTCCTTGTTACTGCTTCTGTGTCACTGTCCTTGTTACTGCTACTGTGTCACTGTCCTTGTTACTGTCTCTGTGCCACTGTCCTTGTTACTCTTTCTGTGTCACTGTCCTTGTTACTGTCTCTGTGTCACTGTCCTTGTTACTGCCTCTGTGTCACTGTCCTTGTTACTGCCTCTGTGTCACTGTCCTTGTTACTGCTTCTGTGTCACTGTCCTTGTTACTGCCTCTGTGTCACTGTCCTTGTTACTGCCTCTGTGTCACTGTCCTTGTTACTGCTTCTGTGTCACTGTCCTTGTTACTGCTACTGTGTCACGGTCCTTGTTACTGTCTCTGTGTCACTGTCCTTGTTACTCTTTCTGTGTCACTGTCCTTGTCACTGTCTCTGTGTCACTGTCCTTGTTACTCTTTCTGTGTCACTGTCCTTGTCACTGCCTCTGTGTCACTGTCCTTGTTACTGCTTCTGTGTCACTGTCCTTGTTACTGCCTCTGTGTCACTGTCCTTGTTACTGCCTCTGTGTCACTGTCCTTGTTACTGCTTCTGTGTCACTGTCCTTGTTACTGCTACTGTGTCACTGTCCTTGTTACTGTCTCTGTGTCACTGTCCTTGTTACTCTTTCTGTGTCACTGTCCTTGTTACTGTCTCTGTGTCACTGTCCTTGTTACTCTTTCTGTGTCACTGTCCTTGTTACTGCCTCTGTGTCACTGTCCTTGTTACTGTCTCTGTGTCACTGTCCTTGTTACTGCTACTGTGTCACTGTCCTTGTTACTGCTACTGTGTCACTGTCCTTGTTAAGATGATGAACCACATTAGAGGAACTACAGTACAGTCGAGAAGGAGCTGTTGGCCATCACCCTCTGCTTGGAACACTACGAGGCCATCTCCCAGGCTACCATCCCATCAACACCCTCTGGGACCACATCCCCCCCTCGGGTCCAGCAGCGGGTCCAGCAGTAGGTCCAGCAGCGGGTCCAGCAGCGGGTCCAGCAGCAGGTCCAGCAGCGGGTCCAGCAGCGGGTCCAGCAGAGGGTCCAGCAGCGGGTCCAGCAGCAGGTCCAGCAGCGGGTCCAGCAGCGGGTCCAGCAGCAGGTCCAGCAGCGGGTCCAGCAGCGGGTCCAGCAGCGGGTCCAGCAGCGGGTCCAGCAGCAGGTCCAGCAGCGGGTGCAGCAGCAGGTCCAGCAGCGGGTCCAGCAGCAGGTCCAGCAGCGGGTCCAGCAGCAGGTCCAGCAGCAGGTCCAGCTCTCCAATGGGCCTCGCTGCACAACTATATCCTCAACAGATTCTTCATCAAAGGCTTGGACGACGTCGCCGACGCGCTCTCCAGAGTCCACGAAGTGGAACCTCCCGCTTCCAATCCGCATCAGCATCTTAGACGATGGGAAGAGGCTTCGGGGGGAGGAGCTGTTATAGTTATCCCCAGCCTGGCAGTGTGTTCTGCTCCTGCCTGCAGTCTTCTAGATCAGCATGCTGCCTTGCGACGTGGAGAGCCGCCAGCAATATGTTCCAACACGTATTGTCCAGTCGTTCAAGAATGAGAAGCTCAATCAACTCATAGGAACATGCAAAAGTCGACTCACGGCACTAAAGCTACGACCTGGAATGGACATGGAGCCTCTATTGCCGTGCTTAAAATGATGTACACAGCCTATGTGCGCTCCGTCATAGAGAATGCCGCACCAGTTCTGTGCACCTATTCCTAAAGCGATATGAAAAGGCTCAAAAGCATACAAAATGAAGCCATGACAATCATTCTTGGAGTTCCAAGAACTGCCAAAACGTCTAATCTACGAGAGTAGTTGTCCCTTCCCAGTGTTAAAAGCAGAATTAAGGAGCTGAATGCTAAGCTTGCAATTAGGATAGCCAGAGATCCCCATTACAATGATATTGCTAAGAAAAAACTGAGCTCTGTGCTACTTTCAGGGGGAAACAGGAGAAGCAAAAAATGGCATCACAGAGCAGTCTGCTACCTTGAAGAGCTTCACCTGCTTGAGCAAGCCCGTGAGCTCCTGCCTGTAGAGAGGTTACCTCCCTGGGAGGATGACTCATGCAAGATCATCATCAATGAAATGGCAATGAAAAAATCCAACATGATACCACAAGAAATGAGGCACAAGTATCTCGAGGAAATTTATAAAGAAGCCGGAGATGAACTAGATCAAATCTACACTGACGGGTCATCTAATCCTGTCAATGGCAGGGCTGGTGCAGCATACTCGGTAATCAAGGATAATACTTTCCAACGCAGAAATGATGAAAAAGCACGTATTGAGAACTATGCCTCTTCAACGCAAGCAGAGCTAACTGCCATTGTTATGGCGTTAAGGTTTCTTGAACGGAACACTAATGGTGCAGTGATTTGCACTGATTCAAAAGCAGCACTTCAAAGCCTAAGTAAAAATCTTGCAGAAAATCTTGTGATAGTCGCTGAGGTCAAGAGAGCTGATAGAGTCCTAACCAGTCAGGGAAGAGTCGTCAAGTTTCTGTGGATCTCCTCCCATGTTGGGGATCCCCTCCCATGTTGGGGATCCCCTCCCATGTTGGGGATCCCCTCCCATGTTGGGGATCCCCTCCCATGTTGGGGATCCCCTCCCATGTTGGGGATCCCCTCCCATGTTGGGGATCCCCTCCCATGTTGGGGATCCCCTCCCATGTTGGGGATCCCCTCCCATGTTGGATCCCCTCCCATGTTGGGGATCCCCTCCCATGTTGGGGATCCCCTCCCATGTTGGAATATGTGGGAATGAACGAGCAGATGTGCTGGCTGCTGAAGGCGCTGAAGGAGACCATATTGAATACTTCATACCCAAGACACTACTACAAATTAGAGGTATTGTCAGGCAACATCACCGTGACAAGGTAACTGAGGAAAGGAGGATAGAAGCACAAACCAGTGAATCTGTACGATGGTACAACATGGTTGCAGCTGGCAATCCCAGTCATTATGGCCGAAGAGGAGGAGGACGAGGGAGAGAATCAGTAATAGCGAGAATCCGTCTTGGATACAAATATCCATGGAGATATGGAATGGAAACAACAGTTGATCAGCGAAGTTGCAGAATCTGTGGTGAGAGTGATGGACACCGCCTTGACCACTATCTACGTGAATGTGAACACCTGAGAGACATTAGGAATATGTGTAGAATAATAAACCCCACATTGTTTGAGTTAGGAAAACACTATTTGTCAAATATTGATACTGTTCTTAAAAGATTTCCCCATTTTGCACCCGCAAGATAACGTAAGCTTTTAAGGGTTGATAGATGTTAATCTTCTTGTTTGATGAGCTGTTCACTTGAGACAGTTAAGCAAGTCCCAGCTGTGTCTGGGTACAAGTGACAGGATGAACAACCCAGCGGGTTTTCTTCCTATTGGGGAGTGTTGTAAATGCTGCTATGGCGGTGTGTCCACTCACAGGATGAGTGGCGCTGCCCAATACTGTCACTATGGCGGTGTGTCCACTCACAGGATGAGTGGCGCTGCCCAATTTTGTCACTATGGCGGTGTGTCCACCCACAGGATGAGTGACGCTGCCCAATACTGTCACTATGGCGGTGTGTCCACTCACAGGATGAGTGGCGCTGCCCAATACTGTCACTATGGCGGTGTGTTCACTCACAGGATGAGTGGCGCTGCCCAATACTGTCACTATGGCGGTGTGTCCACCCACAGGATGAGTGGCGCTGCCCAATACTGTCACTATGGCGGTGTGTCCACTCACAGGATGAGTGGCGCTGCCCAATACTGTCACTATGGCGGTGTGTCCACTCACAGGATGAGTGACGCTGCCCAATACTGTCACTATGGCGGTGTGTCCACTCACAGGATGAGTGGCGCTGCCCAATACTGTCACTATGGCGGTGTGTCCACCCACAGGATGGGTGGCGCTGCCCAATACTGTCACTATGGCGGTGTGTCCACCCACAGGATGAGTGGCGCTGTCCAATACTGTCACTATGGCGGTGTGTCCACTCACAGGATGATGAGTGGCGCTGCCCAATACTGTCACTATGGCGGTGTGTCCACTCACAGGATGAGTGGCGCTGCCCAATACTGTCACAATGCCGGTGTGTCCACTCACAGGATGAGTGGCGCTGCCCAATACTGTCACTATGGCGGTGTGTCCACTCACAGGATGGGTGACGCTGCCCAATACTGTCACTATGGCGGTGTGTCCACTCACAGGATGATGAGTGGCGCTGCCCAATACTGTCACTATGGCGGTGTGTCCACCCACAGGATGAGTGACGCTGCCCAATACTGTCACTATGGCGGTGTGTCCACTCACAGGATGGGTGACGCTGCCCAATACTGTCACTATGGCAGTGTGTCCACCCACAGGATGAGTGACGCTGCCCAATACTGTCACTATGGCGGTGTGTCCACTCACAGGATGGGTGACGCTGCCCAATACTGTCACTATGGCAGTGTGTCCACCCACAGGATGAGTGACGCTGCCCAATACTGTCACTATGGCGGTGTGTCCACTCACAGGATGAGTGGCGCTGCCCAATAAACTCGCCCCTCGGGGCAAAATTAAAAAATTAAAAAATTCCTTCATCCCCCCCTCCCCACCGCCCTAGGGCTGCTCGCCGGCTCCCAGTTTACCTCCCGTTACTCAGTGTTACTCCGCCGGCTTCTTGTTCCAGACCCGCCACCTCCCCCGCCTCACGTCACCACCCCCTATATAAACACCGGCCGCTGACCGCTCTCCTGGCCGCACCGTTCTTGTGCCAGGTAAGGCCACTACGGGCTCACCATAGCCCGTGCTACTTGCCCCGCTCCTGTGCCAGGTAAGTCCACTACGGGCTCACAATAGCCCGTGCTACTTGCCCCGCTCCTGTGCCAGGTAAGACCACTACGGGCTCACCATAGCCCGTGCTACTTGCCCCGCTCCTGTGCCAGGTAAGACCACTACGGGCTCACCATAGCCCGTGCTACTTGCCCCGCTCCTGTGCCAGGTAAGTCCACTTCGGGTTCACCATAGCCCGTGCTACTTGCCCCGCTCCTGTGCCGGGTAAGACCACTACGGGCTCACCATAGCCCCGTGCTACTTGCCCCGCTCCTGTGCCAGGTAAGTCCACTACGGGCTCACAATAGCCCGTGCTACTTGCCCCGCTCCTGTGCCGGGTAAGTCCACTTCGGGTTCACCATAGCTCGTGCTACTTGCCCCGCTCCTGTGCCGGGTAAGACCACTACGGGCTCACCATAGCCCCGTGCTACTTGCCCCGCTCCTGTGCCAGGTAAGTCCACTACGGGCTCACAATAGTCCGTGCTACTTGCCCCGCTCCTGTGCCAGGTAAGACCACTACGGGCTCACCATAGCCCCGTGCTACTTGCCCCGCTCCTGTGCCAGGTAAGTCCACTACGGGCTCACAATAGCCCGTGCTACTTGCCCCGCTCCTGTGCCGGGTAAGTCCACTTCGGGTTCACCATAGCCCGTGCTACTTGCCCCGCTCCTGTGCCAGGTAAGTCCACTACGGGCTCACAATAGCCCGTGCTACTTGCCCCGCTCCTGTGCCGGGTAAGTCCACTTCGGGTTCACCATAGCCCGTGCTACTTGCCCCGCTCCTGTGCCAGGTAAGTCCACTACGGGCTCACCATAGCCCGTGCTACTTGCCCCGCTCCTGTGCCAGGTAAGTCCACTACGGGCTCACCATAGCCGGTGCTACTTGCCCCGCTCCTGTGCCAGGTAAGACCACTAGGGGCTCACCATAGCCCGTGCTACTTGCCACGCTCCTGTGCCAGGTAAGTCCACTACGGGCTCACCATAGCCCGTGCTACTTGCCCCGCTCCTGTGCCAGGTAAGACCACTACGGGCTCACCATAGCCCGTGCTACCTGCCCCGCTCCTGTGCCAGGTAAGTCCACTATGGGCTCACCATAGCCCGTGCTACTTGCCCCGCTCCTGTGCCAGGTAAGTCCACTACGGGTTCACCATAGCCCGTGCTACTTGCCCCGCTCCTGTGCCAGGTAAGACCACTACGGGCTCATCATAGCCCGTGCTACTTGCCCCGCTCCTGTGCCAGGTAAGTCCACTACGGGCTCACCATAGCCCGTGCTACTTGCCCCGCTCCTGTGCCAGGTAAGGCCACTACGGGCTCACCATAGCCCGTGCTACTTGCCCCGCTCCTGTGCCAGGTAAGTCCACTACGGGCTCACCATAGCCCGTGCTACTTGCCCCGCTCCTGTGCCTGGTAAGACCACTACGGGCTCACCATAGCCCGTGCTACTTGCCCCGCTCCTGTGCCTGGTAAGACCACTACGGGCTCACCATAGTCCGTGCTACTTGCCCCGCTCCTGTGACGTATCTCCCGTCACCTGTCATTATCTGACGTATCTCCCGTCACCTGTCATTATCTGACGTATCTCCCGTCACCTGTCATTATCTGACGTATCTCCCGTCACCTGTCATTATCTGACGTATCTCCCGTCACCTGTCATTATCTGACGTATCTCCCGTCACCTGTCATTATCTGACGTATCTCCCGTCACCTGTCATTATCTGACGTATCCCCCGTCACCTGTCATTATCTGACGTGTCTCCCGTCACCTGTCATTATCTGACGTATCTCCCGTCACCTGTAATTATCTGACGTATCTCCCGTCATCTGTCATTATCTGACGTATCTCCCGTCACCTGTCATTATCTGACGTATCTCCCGTCACCTGTCATTATCTGACGTATCTCCCGTCACCTGTCATTATCTGACGTATCTCCCGTCACCTGTCATTATCTGACGTATCTCCCGTCACCTGTCATTATCTGACGTGTCTCCCGTCACCTGTCATTATCTGACGTATCTCCCGTCATCTGTCATTATCTGACGTATCTACCGTCACCTGTCATTATCTGACGTATCTCCCGTCACCTGCACGTTGTGACAACGTTGTGACGACGTTCACAACATGTGCTATAAAGCGTAACATTAATATTAACGTAAAGTAACTTGTATATATCTTTGTGTAAAGTCAAGTGGTTAAAGTTTTCTTTCCCATTAATTGTTTATTGTCTGTTAAAATTCAAGTAAATTTTTGCTAAATTTTGTTACATTAAAATATTTAAAAGTGTTTAATCTCTTGTTTAGCGCCCGCGACTCACACGCCGTAAAGGTAAGGGGGCAGGCAGGGTTGGGGGAGGCAGGTTAAGGGGCAGGCAGGGTTGGGGGAGGCAGGTTAATGGGCAGGCAGCGTTGGGGGAGGCAGGTTAAGGGGCAGGCAGGGTTGGGGGAGGCAGGTTAATGGGCAGGCAGCGTTGGGGGAGGCAGGTTAAGGGGCAGGCAGGGTTGGGGGAGACAGGTTAAGGGGCAGGCAGCGTTGTGGGAGGCAGGTTAAGGGGCAGGCAGGGTTGGGGGAGGCAGGTTAAGGGGCAGGCAGGGTTGGGGGAGGCAGGTTAAGGGGCAGGGTTGGGGGAGGCAGGTTAATGGGCACTCAGAGTTGGGGGAGGCAGGTTAAGGGGCAGGCAGCGTTGGGGGAGGCAGGTTAAGGGGCAGGCAGCGTTGGGGGAGGCAGGTTAAGGGGCAGGCAGCGTTGGGGGAGGCAGGTTAAGGGGCAGGCAGGGTTGGGGGAGGCAGGTTAAGGGGCAGGCAGGGTTGGGGGAGGCAGGTTAAGGGGCAGGCAGAGTTGGGGGAGGCAGGTTAAGGGGCAGGCAGTGTTGGGGGAGGCAGGTTAAGGGGCAGCGTTGGGGGAGGCAGGTTAATGGGCAGGCAGAGTTGGGGGAGGCAGGTTAAGGGGCAGGCAGGGTTGGGGGAGGCAGGTTAAGGGGCAGGCAGGGTTGGGGGAGGCAGGTTAAGGGGCAGGCAGGGTTGGGGGAGGCAGGTTAAGGGGCAGGCAGTGTTGGGGGAGGCAGGTTAAGGGGCAGGCAGGGTTGGGGGAGGCAGGTTAATGGGCAGGCAGGGTTGGGGGAGGCAGGTTAAGGGGCAGGCAGCGTTGGGGGAGGCAGGTTAATGGGCAGGCAGGGTTGGGGGAGGCAGGTTAAGGGGCAGGCAGTGTTGGGGGAGGCAGGTTAAGGGGCAGGCAGCGTTGGGGGAGGCAGGTTAATGGGCAGGCAGGGTTGGGGGAGGCAGGTTAAGGGGCAGGCAGCGTTGGGGGAGGCAGGTTAAGGGGCAGGCAGTGTTGGGGGAGGCAGGTTAAGGGGCAGGCAGCGTTGGGGGAGGCAGGTTAAGGGGCAGGCAGAGTTGGGGGAGGCAGGTTAAGGGGCAGGCAGGGTTGGGGGAGGCAGGTTAAGGGGCAGGCAGAGTTGGGGGAGGCAGGTTAAGGGGCAGGCAGCGTTGGGGGAGGCAGGTTAAGGGGCAGGCAGAGTTGGGGGAGGCAGGTTAAGGGGCAGGCAGCGTTGGGGGAGGCAGGTTAAGGGGCAGGCAGGGTTGGGGGAGGCAGGTTAATGGGCAGGCAGGGTTGGGGGAGGCAGGTTAAGGGGCAGGCAGTGTTGGGGGAGGCAGGTTAAGGGGCAGGCAGCGTTGGGGGAGGCAGGTTAATGGGCAGGCAGGGTTGGGGGAGGCAGGTTAAGGGGCAGGCAGTGTTGGGGGAGGCAGGTTAAGGGGCAGGCAGCGTTGGGGGAGGCAGGTTAATGGGCAGGCAGGGTTGGGGGAGGCAGGTTAAGGGGCAGGCAGTGTTGGGGGAGGCAGGTTAAGGGGCAGGCAGCGTTGGGGGAGGCAGGTTAAGGGGCAGGCAGAGTTGGGGGAGGCAGGTTAAGGGGCAGGCAGCGTTGGGGGAGGCAGGTTAATGGGCAGGCAGAGTTGGGGGAGGCAGGTTAATGGGCAGGCAGAGTTGGGGGAGGCAGGTTAAGGGGCAGGCAGCGTTGGGGGAGGCAGGTTAATGGGCACTCAGAGTTGGGGGAGGCAGGTTAATGGGCAGGCAGAGTTGGGGGAGGCAGGTTAAGGGGCAGGCAGCGTTGGGGGAGGCAGGTTAAAGGGCAGGCAGAGTTGGGGGAGGCAGGTTAATGGGCAGGCAGAGTTGGGGGAGGCAGGTTAAGGGGCAGGCAGCGTTGGGGGAGGCAGGTTAAGGGGCAGGCAGCGTTGGGGGAGGCAGGTTAAGGGGCAGGCAGAGTTGGGGGAGGCAGGTTAATGGGCAGGCAGAGTTGGGGGAGGCAGGTTAAGGGGCAGGCAGAGTTGGGGGAGGCAGGTTAATGGGCAGGCAGAGTTGGGGGAGGCAGGCTAAGGGGCAGGCAGCGTTGGGGGAGGCAGGTTAAGGGGCAGAGTTGGGGGGAGGCAGGTTAAGGGGCAGGCAGTGTTGGGGGAGGCAGGTTAAGGGGCAGGCAGCGTTGGGGGAGGCAGGTTAAGGGGCAGGCAGAGTTGGGGGGAGGCAGGTTAAGAGGCAGGCAGAGTTGGGGGAGGCAGGTTAAGGGGCAGGCAGCGTTGGGGGAGGCAGGTTAAGGGGCAGGCAGAGTTGGGGGAGGCAGGTTAAGGGGCAGGCAGAGTTGGGGGAGGCAGGAGCCAGAGGGTATTGGTAAGGGGCGAGAAGTGAGACTGGCGAGCAGTAACGAGTGGAGTACCTCAAGGATCGGTGCTGGGACCAGTCCTATTACGAGGGAATACAACAGGTGTACTAAGAGGAAAGTTAAGGAGTTAAGAAACTTAGATACATACAAAGATTCAAAGCCAGTGATCATAGGACGGGTGATGAAGGCAGTAGATGAAGGAGAGGTCGTAGTCGTGCACCCAGCCGGGCAGAACTAACCCAATATCTCTCAGAAGACGAACACCCACAAAACCGGGTGCCAACGAACACAATAATAATGTACAGACTCTAGGCACTATCTCTCAGCCCGATATGAACAACGTAAGAAATTTAAAGTGCTTCTACACTAATGCCAGAAGTTTGGTGAATAAATTCGAACTTCGTAGAACTTCGGTTTCAACTCCTTTTGACCATGTCGTAGCTCAGTCGATTCAGGCAGCGCCTGGGATGCTCTCGGACGCAGGATCGAATCCTCGTCACGGCCCTTGTGGATTTGTTCATAAGAAGAAGACATGATCGATCAATCTCAAGAAGGGGAAAGCTCCCTCATCGTGTGATCACAATATTCTAAGATGGTAAACAACTACAGGAACTCTGGTGAAGGTCCAGGAGGAGGAGGATGACCTTGATTACCAGCGAGGAAACCATCAGGGAATGAGAGAGGAATTGCTTAACACTTCATGGTGGAGGTGACAGGTGATCACAGCATGGTAACATTATGGTGGGTGGTGACAGGTGATCACAGCATGGTAACATTATGGTGGGAGGTGACAGGTGATCACAGCATGGTAACATTATGGTGGGAGGTGACAGGTGATCACAGCATGGTAACATTATGGTGGGAGGTGACAGGTGATCACAGCATGTTAACATTATGGTGGGAGGTGACAGGTGATCACAGCATGGTAACATTATGGTGGGAGGTGACAGGTGATCACAGCATGGTAACATTATGGTGGGAGGTGACAGGTGATCACAGCATGGTAACATTATGGTGGGAGGTGACAGGTGATCACAGCATGGTAACATTATGGTGGGAGGTGACAGGTGATCACAGCATGGTAACATTATGGTGGGAGGTGACAGGTGATCACAGCATGGTAACATTATGGTGGGAGGTGACAGGTGATCACAGCATGGTAACATTATGGTGGGAGGTGACAGGTGATCACAGCATGGTAACATTATGGTGGGAGGTGACAGGTGATCACAGCATGGTAACATTATGGTGCAATAGTAAAAACAGAGTTAATAACTAACCTGAACCTCTGGCGACGGTATAATTCCATAATGAACATCATGAATTATAAGATACATAAAAAGGTATTAAATGCTCTTTCTTAATACCAGGAAGTCAGACGAGCCAAATGACACCACGAGTGAAGGACTTGCCCAAAACATTAAGGAAGTTCCAAAATCATTCTATGCATTTATACCAAGTAACACCAAAACAATGGACTCTTTATGACCCCTAAAAGATGAGACTAACCAAGTTGTAGTGGATGATAAACAGGCAGCAACACTGAATGTTACTTTACAATCAGTGTTCACACTAGAATGATTGAACGACACCCCATCACCCACACACATGGTTGACGGACACTCTGAAGAGAATGAGTTAAGGGGTTACCCATTACATGCGACACACTAAGTTCACTACGGGCTCACCATAGCCCGTGCTACTTGGAACTTTTTGTTCCAGGTAGCGAATCTATAACAACAACAACAACATATGAAACAATCAGGAAGAACAGTGACAAACTAAATGACTAAAAATCCCCAGGTGTGGATGGATTTTAATCCACCCAAATGGATCCAATTCATATCAAGTGACAAATACACTATACATGCCACTGAAACTCCTATTCAGAACATCCCTGGAACCAAGGGATAGTTTCCTTGGATTGGAAATATGCGAGTGTTTTCCTTATTTTCAAAAAAGGCAGAAAGAGTTCGGCAGAAATCTACGGGCCGATGAGCTTGACGTCTCACATCTGCACGCTGACGGAGAGAATCCTAATGGATTCATACAACATACAACATCTCATACTATGTTGTATGCTGATAATCATACAACATCTTACAGACAACAATCTTATAACATCAACGTAACACGGTATACTTAAGAACAGATCCTGCCTCACTAACCGGCTCACATGTCTGGAAACGGTAACCTGCTATTGAGACAAAGAACTTCCGGTAGATGTAGCTTACATGGACTTTGCTGAAGCTTTTGACAAGGTACCACATGAGAGACTGGCAAGGACATTACAGGCACATGGAATAAATGGGAGACTATTGGAAAGGATAAAACAATGGTTAAAACACAGAAAACAAAGATTGGTGCTAAATGGGATTGAATCTGACTGGGTAAAAGTACTAAGTTAGGTCCCACAAGGGTTCATTTTGGGGCCAACCCTCGTTGTCCTATACATCAATGACATAGACGAGAATATTACAAACCACATCATCTAACTTGCTGATAACACAAAGATCTATGGTAAAGTGGGGAATGAAAATGCTAATGAGACCTCACAAAGAGATCTACATCAACTCCACAAATGATCAGATGACTGACAAATGATCTTTAATGTCGATAAATGGAAGACCTTGCACATGGGGCACAACATCTCACCTCACAACTTCCACATTAACAGCACCACCTTACAAGAGATTGATGAAGAAGAGCACCTTGGAGTCACACTCCATCACTCACTGAACGTTGCACAACAAGTGGCTATAAAAAAAACTAACCAAACCCTGGGAATAATGAAGTGTATCTTTGCCTTCAAGGAAAATACAGTAGTTGTATAAGTCTCTGGTGCGGCCCCACCTGGAGTAATGCATCAGGGTATGGAGACCTCATCTCCAGTACGACACAGCTGCACGGGAGAAGGTGCAACACCGGGCATCAAAAGTCCTCCCAGAGCTACGTCATCTGACGTACCAGGAAGGGTTGAGGGCCACAGGGCTACCAACACTACACACCAGGCACGCCAGGGCTACCAACACTACACACCAGGCACGCCAGGGCTACCAACACTACACACCAGGCACGCCAGGGCTACCAACACTACACACCAGGCACGCCAGGGCTACCAACACTACACACCAGGCACGCCAGGGCTACCAACACTACACACCAGGCACGCCAGGGCTACCAACACTACACACCAGGCACACCAGGGCTACCAACACCACACACCAGGCACACCAGGGCTACCAACACTACACACCAGTCACACCAGGGCTACCAACACTACACACCAGGCACACCAGGGCTACCAACACTACAGACCAGGCACACCAGGGCTACCAACACTACACACCAGGCACGCCAGGGCTACCAACACTACACACCAGGCACGCCAGGGCTACCAACACTACACACCAGGCACACCAGGGCTACCAACACCACACACCAGGCACACCAGGGCTACCAACACTACACACCAGGCACACCAGGGCTACCAACACTACACACCAGGCACACCAGGGCTACCAACACTACAGACCAGGCACACCAGGGCTACCAACACTACACACCAGGCACGCCAGGGCTACCAACACTACACACCAGGCACGCCAGGGCTACCAACAATACACACCAGGCACGCCAGGGCTACCAACACTACACACCAGGCACGCCAGGGCTACCAACAATACACACCAGGCACACCAGGGCTACCAACACTACACACCAGGCACACCAGGCACGCCAGGGCTACCAACACTACACACCAGGTACACCAGGGCTACCAACACTACACACCAGGCACGCCAGGGCTACCAACACTACACACCAGGCACGCCAGGGCTACCAACACTACACACCAGGCACGCCAGGGCTACCAACACTACACACCAGGCACGCCAGGGCTACCAACACTACACACCAGGCACACCAGGGCTACCAACACTACACACCAGGCACGCCAGGGCTACCAACACTACACACCAGGCACACCAGGGCTACCAACACTACACACCAGGTACACCAGGGCTACCAACACTACACACCAGGCATGCCAGGGCTACCAACACTACACACCAGGCACGCCAGGACGGGTGACGCTGAACCCCGGTTCATTCCGAACACAGCGATTACAGAACACATAACACCTTGCCTCAGCAACCGTTACTACCACCGTGTACTCCTACACACACCAGACCCTTGAGGCGTACCACTAGGTTTGTACTGGAACACAATGAGTGAACATATGGAAGGTATTTAAAGGCCGTCGGGTTTTGTCATTTAATTACAAAGAATAGACTCTGACAAATAAATACATATTAACATACTCTATTAGGTCAATACACTTCCAATACCCATAGACCACTTGACCTCCGCGATCACCACCCACACTCGTAACTTCCGCCTAAGTCCCTAATACGGAATGATTACTACAACGCTCCACACCCGGTTAGTCTTTCATTCAATACTCACATACTGCAGACTTAACTTCGTCACTAAGATCACAACAGGCTCTCGCATAGCTGTCTGCTACACTTCGCTGCTGCCGCAAACGGGGATCCAGAGGACTTGCTAGTTCAACTCCCACAATCAGACTGACTCCAGCCAACCATGGCCTCAATCATTTCACCACGCCTCTCGAGGAAGGTATAATCCGATTAACCTTATCCCTAGAGCGGTAACCTTGATCCTAGAAGCCTGACGAAGAATAATTCCTCTTTCCAGGAATTATTAATTTGGCTAAACAGCTTCGGTCTTAATCCATTGACCTTTCTTAGATATGTGATCCATAGTCTGTCTACTTACATGTACTTCCAATCATCATTCGTTAAGTGTTGTAGTAATGATCCTCTAGCTAATAATTCCTACTAACTTGTGGATTACAACAACGGGTCTCACACAAACCTTTAAAATATTGAACACTTTGGAGGATTGTTTCCGGACAATGTCTTCCAAAGGTCAGATGTAACACCAACAACGAGCAGCAACGGGTTCATGCTAAAAAAAAAACACACATTGTAGGACAGAAAACAGGAAATGCTTTTTCACCCATAGGGTTGTAAACCCGTGGAACCGCCTACCCGTCGAAGCCGTGAACGCCAAAACTCTGCTGGGTTTTAAAATATAGCTGGTGAAGATCGTCTGGGCAAATGGTGGGGGGGGGACCTTTGACAAGCCGCTGGCTTCCTGTCCGCATCGAGGCCACTAGTATAAGTACCTCTCAGGTAAATTCTGGTAAATTTCTAATATACGTTAACGACATGTTTACAGGAGTAGAGTCCTACATGTCGATGTTCGCGGAT
Organism: Procambarus clarkii; assembly: GCF_020424385.1. NCBI lineage: Eukaryota > Metazoa > Arthropoda > Malacostraca > Decapoda > Cambaridae > Procambarus > Procambarus clarkii. The sequence goes on along the minus strand of NC_059576.1, from coordinate 6,062,726 downwards.
GACGCAAAGTTGATGAGAAGAGTTGTGACAGATGAGGATTGTAGGATCCAAGAGGACCTGGACAGGTTGCAGAGATGGTCAGAGAAATGGCTACTGGAGTTCAACACGAGCAAATGTAAAGTTGTGGAAATGGGACTAGGAGATAGGAGACCAAAGGGTCAACACTCGATAAAGGGGAAACTCCCTCCCTCTATAACGACCAGAGACAATGACCTGGGAGTGAACGTTATACCTAACCTAACTCCTGAGTTACATATAAATAGGATAACGACAGCAGTGAACTAACTCAGCGTTCTAACAGCGTTCTAACTAGGAAAAGTTAGAACATCATTCAGAAACCTAAGTAAGGAGGCATTTAGGGCGCTTTACACTGCCTACGTGAGGCCAGTCTTAGAGTATGCCGCCCCATCTTCGAGTCCCCACCTGAAGAAACATATAAAGAAATTGGAAAAGGTTCAGAAATTTGCGACAAGACTCGTCCCAGAGTTACGAGGGATGGGGTATGAAGAGCGCCTGAAGGAACTGAGCCTTACGACACTAGAAAAAAGCAGTGAGATATGATAGTGACGTATAAGATACTAAGGGGGGTACCAACAGAGTGGAAATAGAGGTAATGTTCAAAATCAATACGAACAAAACTGGGATACATATCTAGAAGCTTGAGCCTCAGATGTGTCGTAGAGATTTTAGAATGTTTTCATTTAGTGTAAGAATAGTGAGAAAATGGAATGCACTAAAGGGCCAGGTTGCAGAGGCGAGCCCCATTGATAATTATAAAAGTAAATGAACGAATTGGTCAGGAACCAATTGCTCTAGATAACAAGCGGCTAGAAAGGTGGAGTCCAAGAGCTAACGCTTGATCGTGCAGGCAGACATAGGTGAGTGCCCCCTGAGCACAAGCACAGGTAATGTTTACATGAGAACGTTCACATCCAGCAGAGGACCTGTCGACGCGGGGCTGGTTCATCACCTTTATCCGCACTCCCGCCCTCCCTCCCCAGGGTACAGTGCTGGCCCAGGTGATGCTTCTCTGCTTGTCTGCTTGCTCTGCTCGTCTGCTAGCTCTGCCTGCCTGCTAGCTCTGCCTGTCTGCTAGCTCTGCTCGTCTGCTAGCTCTGCCTGCCTGCTAGCTCTGCCTGCTAGCTCTGCCTGCTAGCTCTGCCTGTCTGCTAGCTCTGCCTGTCTGTTTCTTTCCTTCCTCTGCCTGTCTGCTAGCTCTATTTGTCCTATCTGTTTAATCTGCCTGAAATCCTGCTCTGCCTGTCTGCTAACTCTGCTTGTCCAGTCCCTGTATGTGCTCGTCTCTCTGCTGTCTACTCCTCTGTTTCTCTCTCTTATTAAAATAATATAATTATTTCTCATTGTCATGGGGTGGTCGGCCGCTGGGAGGAGTCCAGCAGAGAGAGATACTCAACACAATATAATAGTTTCTCGTTGGCTGCGACAAAAGGTGCTGGGCATTTGAGATAGTGGAGGCTTGGTATTAATTTAGGTGTTTTCTTACGGCCTTAGTGCGATAAATTCAATAGATCTGTTGGTTCTAATGCCAGCGTGTATTGTGATACAATACTACAATGTGAGAATACATTTCTTTCCCGCTGTCAACCATCTCCACCCCCTCAAAAGCAAATCAAAATTCCCCAAAGAATCTAATGAGAATAGCTTCCGTGTCTAAGAAAGCTGGGTGAAGAATGGTGTGTTCCACCTGGCTGTGGACAACGTATAATGATTAGAATATTTCTGAAACTTTTCCAGACATCAGTGCATAATTTTCAACATTATATTAAGAAAACAATTTTGAAAGTTTTATTTTTTTAACTATTTACGCAAGTAAAGTCTGACAAGCAAGTGTTAAAATATATCGTAGGAGTCACTATGTACTTCCTTAGTTGTGCTTGCGGGGGTTGAGCTTCGGCTCTTTGGTCCCGCCTCTAAACATTGTCAATCAACCGGGCAGAGTGGCAGTGGCACTCTCTTGCCTCGTGAATTCAAGGTGATCCCTTGGCAACACTGCCTAGCATCCGGCTGGTGAGTACACACACACACTCACACTCACACACACACACACACACACACACACACACACACACACACACACACACACACACACACACACACACACACACACACACACACACACACACACACACACACACACTCTGTGTGGGCCTAGTAGCCGGGTGGATAGCGCGCAGGACTCGTAATTCTGTGGCGCGGGTTCGATTCCCGTACCAGGCAGAAACAAATGGGCAAAGTTTCTTTCACCTTAAATGCCCCTGTTACCTAGCAGTAAATAGGTACCTGGGAGTTAGTCAGCTGTCACGAGCTGCTTTCTGGGGGGGGGGGTGGAAAAAAATAGTTAGTAAACAGTTGATTGACAGTTAAGAGGCGGGCCGAAAGAGCAAAGCTCACCCCCCCCAAAACACAACTAGGTGAATACACACAAACACACACAGTACAAGAAGTGAACCTAGATGTAATCGGGCTCACAGAAACAAAGCTCTCAGGAATCATAACGAATGCGGTGTTTCCCCAGGACTACACCGTAATAAGGAAAGAGAGGGAAGGAAGGGGAGGAGGCAGAGTGGCTCTGCTTATGAGAAAAGAATGGAGTTTCAAGGAGATGGTCATCCCGGGCTGCGAGGGGTTCAGAGACTACATAACAATGTCCTCTTGGTCCTCGCACCTGTACCGAAAGGGAAACAATGAGGAGATAAAAAAATTCCTAACAGATAGCATGGGAAACAGAGCTCAGGGGAAAGACGGCCCAATATATGATGGACTACATCACGCAGAAGTGCAAGGAAACCGCAAACAAGTTTGTCCCAGTCCAAAAAGAAAACAATGAAATGAAGATGAGAAACCCCAAGGTTTAATCAGAGATGTAGGCTAGCTAAGCAGCAAAGTAAAAGGGCGTGGAGAAACTATAGAAATAACAGGACACTTGAGAGCAGAGAAAGACACCAGAGTGCCAGGAATGAATATGTCAGGTTGAGAAGAGAGGCAGAAAGGCAATACGAAAATGACATCGCAAGCAAGGCAAAGACTCAACCTAAATTGCTGCACAGCCACATAAGGAGAAAAACAACAGTAAAGGAGCGTGTAATGAAATTAAGAATAGGGGCAGACGGATTCACTACAAACGACTAGGAAGTGTGTGAGGAACTGAATAAGAAATTCCAGGAGGTCTTCACCGTAGAGCAAGGAGAAATTCCAGAGATAAGAGAGGGAATAGCTAACCGGGAACCACTAGAAGAGTTTGAGATTACCAGTGGGGAAGTAAGGAAGTTTTTACTAGAGTTGGATGTGACAAAGGCTATAGGCCCATATGGAATCTCCCCTTGGATACTAAAGGAAGGAGCAGAAGAACTGTGCCTACCACTCTCCATAGTGTATAACAAATCACTGGCAACAGGGGAACTGCCAGAAATTTGGAAAGCAGCTAATGTAGTCCCGATATACAAGAAAGGGGATAGACAGGAGGCACTGAACTACAGGCCAGTGTCCCTAACCTGCATACCATGCAAGCTGATGGAGAAGATTGTGCGAAGAAAGCTAGTGGAACATCTGGAGCGAAAGAACTTTGTAACACAGCATCAACATGGGTTCAGGGATGGCAAGTCCTGCCTCACAGGGTTACTTGAATTCTACGACCAGGCAAAACAAAAATCAGGCAAGAAAGAGAGGGGTGGGCAGACTGCATATTTTTGGATTGTCAGAAAGCCTTTGATACAGTACCACACAAGAGGCTAGTGAAAAAGCTGGAGATGCAGGCTGGAGTGAAAGGGAAGGTACTCCATTGGATAAAGGAGTACCTAAGCAACAGAAGACAACGAGTCAGTGTGAGGGGTGAGGTCTCAGATTGGCGAGACGTTACAAGTGGAGTCCCGCAGGGGTCAGTTCTTGGACCTATACTGTTTGATATATGTAAATGATCTCCCAGAGGGTATAGACTCGTTTTTTCCAATGTTTGCTGGTGATGCAAAAATTATGAGGAGGATTGAAACAGGATGATAGTAGGAGGCTACAAGATGACCTAGAAAGCCTGGGTGAATGGTCCAACAAATGGTTGTTGAAGTTCAACCCGAGTAAATGCAAAGTAGTGAAACTAGGCGGTGGAAACAGAAGGCCAGACACAGGATACAAAATAGGAGATGAAGTACTTAATGAAACGGACAGAGAGAAAGATCTAGGAGTTGATATCACACCAAACCTGTCTCCTGAAGCCCACATAAAAAGAATAACGTCTGCGGCATATGCGAGGCTGGCTAACATCAGAACTGCCTTCAGGAACCTGTGTAAGGAATCATTCAGAATCTTGTATACCACATATGTAAGACCAATCCTGGAGTATGCGGCCCCAGCATGGAGCCCGTACCTTGTCAAGCACAAGACGAAGCTGGAAAAAGTTCAGAGGTATGCCACTAGACTAGTCCCAGAACTAAGAGGCATGAGTTACGAGGAAAGGCTGCGGGAAATGCACCTTACGACACTGGAAGACAGAAGAGTAAGGGGAAACATGATCACTACCTACAAAATCCTCAGGGGAATCGACAGGGTAGACAAGGATAAACTATTCAACACTGGTGGTACGCGAACAAGGGGACACAGGTGGAAACTGAGTACCCACATGAGCCACAGGGACGTTAGAAAGAACTTTTTCAGTGTCAGAGTAGTTAACAGGTGGAATGCATTAGGCAGTGATGTGGTGGAGGCTGACTCCATACACAGTTTCAAGTGTAGATATGATAGAGCCCAGTAGGCTCAGGAATCTGTACACCAGTTGATTGACAGTTGAGAGGCGGGACCAAAGAGCCAGAGCTCAACCCCCGCAAGCACAACTAGGTGAGTACACATGGAATTCTATGATAAAATAACGAGGATAAGACAGGACAGAGATGGTTGGGCAGACTGCATATTTCTGAACTACCAAAAAGCCTTTGATACAGTACCGCACATGAGACTGCTGTTCAAACTCGAGAGGCAGGCGGGGGTGGGGGGAAAGGTCCTAGCATGGATAAGGAACTACCTAACAGGAAGGAGCCAAAGAGTTAAGGTAAGGGGCGAGAAGTCGGACTGGCGAACAGTAACAAGTGGAGTACCGCAAGGATCGGTGCTGGGACCAATTCTATTTCTTGTATATGTTAACGACATGTTTACAGGCGTAGAGTCCTACATGTCGATGTTTGCGGATGATGCAAAGTTGATGAGAAGAGTTGTGACAGATGAGGATTGCAGGATCCTCCAAGAGGACCTGAACAGATTGCAGAGATGGTCAGAGAAATGGCTACTAGAATTCAACACGAGCAAATGTAAAGTTATGGAAATGGGACTAGGAGATAGGAGACCAAAGGGACAGTACACAATGAAGGGGAATAGCCTACCTGTAACGACGCGTGAAAGAGACCTGGGGGTGGACGTAACACCTAATCTATCTCCTGAGGCACATATTAATAGGATAACGACAGCAGCGTACTCTACACTGGCAAAAGTTAGAACATCATTCAGAAACCTAAGTAAGGAGGCATTTAGGGCGCTTTACACTGCCTACGTAAGGCCAGTCTTAGAGTATGCCGCGTCATCATGGAGTCCCCATCTGAAGAAGCATATAATGAAACTGGAAAAGGTTCAGAGGTTTGCAACGAGACTCGTCCCAGAGCTACGAGGGATGGGGTATGAAGAGCGCCTGAGGGAACTGTGCCTTACGACACTAGAAAGAAGAAGGGAGAGGGGGGACATGATAGGAACGTATAAGATACTCAGAGGAATTGACAGAGTGGACATAGACGAAATGTTCACACGGAATAGTAACAGAACGAGAGGACATGGATGGAAGCTTGAAACTCAGATGAGTCACAGAGATGTTAGGAAGTTTTCTTTTAGCGTGAGAGTAGTGGGGAAATGGAATGCACTTCAGGAACAGGTTGTGGAAGCAAATACTATTCATAATTTTAAAACCAGGTATGATAGGGAAATAGGACAGGAGTCATTGCTGTAAACAACCGATGCTCGAAAGGCGGGATCCAAGAGTCAATGCTCCATCCTGCAGACACAACTAGGTGAGTACAACTAGGTGAGTACACACCCACACACACCCACACACCCACACACACACCCACACACACACACACACACCCACACACACACCCACACACACACACCCACCCACCCACCCACCCACACACACACACACACACCCACACACACACCCACACACACACACACACGCACACACACACACACACACACACACACACACACCCACACACACACACACACCCACACCCACACACACACACACACACACCCACACACACACACAGCCTTGTCCCTGGTATAAATGTACCAGTGAGAGACCAGACAAGAATAGGGAAGTATTTCATGGCCCAACAATCATACCAAACAAGACATGACGGATCAGAGTTTGAGAATCCGTCGCGTCACCTTTTGTCCCAAACTCTCATATTTCGCGGCCCACAAAAGCTGCCTCCAGAGTTCGTAGTTGGAATTATTCTCCTCTTGGCTGCCTTTGGCTATTGTCACGTCGCTTTCATGCACATTTTTGGGTTTTATTATTATTTTCTGCCACAGACGTGGCCGGACATTTACTCTGCTAACCAGGATATATATATATTCTTCTGTCCTCCATTGACAGGGTGAGAGATGTGTTAGACATATAGTTCAGTGATTTATTGAACAATCAACCACAGGTGATTGTAGTGCTTTTAAATTGCTCACCTGGATGTGGTTCAAGGGTTGAGCTAGGCTCCTGGCCCCCGCCTTTCCAACGTTCGTAGAGTAAGGCAATGACTTATTTCTCATGTTTTTTTTGCATTTTCATTTAAAATTTGGAATCGAGTTTGCTTGAACGACTCCTGCGTCTAACCTGTTCCACTGATGGCTCTGACGCTGGGAACGTTCTTCCTGACGTCTCAGTGACGCATTTGCGTCTCCAGTGACCATCTGTGACCCGTCGTTATGCTGTTAATGGCTTTGAACAACGCTGTTTTGTTTACTTTATCAATTTCCCTTAGAATCTTGTATGTTGTTATCATGTCCCTCACCCTATCTCTCCTGTCCTCTATTGTGTACGAGTATTTACTATTTGTGTCTGCAGAATCGAGCTATTAGCCTTTCTAATCAATCTTTCTAACCAATCTATTTTTTCTCTGTTATATCTATGACATATATTACCAACATACACACACACACACACACACACACACACACACACACACACACACACACACACACACACACACACACACACACACACACACACACACAAAGACGGGAGGCGGGACCAAAGAGCCAGAGCTCAACCCCCGCAAACACAACTAGGTGAGTACACACACAAATACACACATACACACTCAGGAAGCAGCCCTTAGCAGCTGTCAAACTCCCAGGTACCTGTTTACTGCTAGGTGAATAGGGGCAGCAGGGTGAATGATACTCTGCAAATTTGTTTCCACTTCCGCCGGGTATCGAACCCGGGGCCCTTAAGACTACGACCCCCGGAGCGTTGTCCACTCATCCGCGTTGCCCTGTGTGTGTGTGTACTCACCTATTTGTACTCACCTATTTGTGCTTGCGGGGGTTAAGCTCTGGCTCTTTGGTCCCGCCTCTCAACTGTCAATCAACTGGTGTACAGGTTCCTGAGCCTACTGGGCTCTATCATATCTACATTATAAACTGTGTATGGAGTCAGCCTCCACCACATCACTCCCTAATGCATTCCATCCGTTAACTACTCTGACACTGAAAAAGTTCCTTCTAACGTCTCTGTGGCTCATGTGGGTACTCAGTTTCCACCTGTGTCCCCTTGTTCGCGTCCCTCCAGTGTTGAATAGTTTATCCTTCTTTACCCGGTCGATTCCTCTGAGGATTTTGTAGGTTGTGATCATGTCTCCCCTTACTCTTCTGTCTTCCAGTGTCGTAAGGTGCATTTCCCGCAGCCTTTCCTCGTAACTCATGCCTCTTAGTTCTGGGACTAGTCTAGTGGCATACCTTTGGACTTTTTCCAGCTTCGTCTTGTGCTTGACAAGGTACGGGCTCCATGCTGGGGCCGCATACTCCAGGATTGGTCTTACATATGTGGTGTACAAGATTCTGAATGATTCCTTACACAGGTTCCTGAACGATGTTCTGATGTTAGCCAGCCTCGCATATGCCGCAGACGTTATTCTTTTTATGTGGGCTTCAGGAGACAGGTTTGGTGTGATATCAACGCCTAGATCTTTCTCTCTGTTCGTTTCATTAAGTACTTCATCTCCTATTCTGTATCCTGTGTTTGGCCTCCTATTTCCACCACCTAGTTTCATTACTTTGCATTTACTCGGATTGAACTTCAACAGCCATTTGTTGGACCATTCACTCAGTCTGTCTAGGTCATCTTGTAGCCTCCTACTATCGTCCTCAGTTTCAATCCTCCTCATAATTTTTGCATCATCGGCAAACATTGAGAGAAACGATTCTATACCCTCTGGAAGATCATTTACATATATCAGAAACAGTATAGGTCCAAGGACTGACCCCTGCGGTACTCCACTCGTAACGTCTCGCCAATCTGAGACCTCACCCCTCACACTGACTCGTTGTCTCCTGTTGCTTAGGTACTCCTGTATCCAATGGAGTACCTTCCCTTTCACTCCAGCCTGCATCTCCAGCTTTTTCACTAGCCTCTTGTGTGGCACTGTATCAAAGGCTTTCTGACAATTAAAAAATATGCAGTCTGCCCACCCTTCTCTTTCATGCCTTATTTTTGTTGCCTGGTCGTAGAATTCAATTAACCCTGTGAGGCAGGACCTGCCATCCCTGAACCCATGTTGATGCTGTGTTACAAAGTTCCTTCGCTCCAGATGTTCCACTAGCTTTCTTCGCACAATCTTCTCCATCATCTTGCATGGTATGCAGGTTAGGGACACAGGTCTGTAGTTCAGTGCCTCCTGTCTATCCCATTTCCTGTATATCGGGACTACGTTAGCTGCTTTCCAAATTTCTGGCAGTTCCCCTGTTGCCAGTGATTTGTTATACACCATGGAGAGCGGGAGGCACAGTTCTTCTGCTCCTTCCTTTAGTATCCAAGGGGAGATTCCATCTGGGCCTATAGCCTTTGTCACATCCAATTCTAGTAAACACTTCCTTACTTCCCCGCTGGTAATCTCAAACTCTTCCAGTGGTTCCTGGTTAGCTATTCCCTCTCTTATCTCTGGGATTTCTCCTTGCTCTAATGTGAAGACCTCTTGGAATTTCTTATTCAGTTCCTCACACACTTCCTTGTCGTTTGTAGTAAATCCTTCTGCCCCTATCCTTAATTTCATAACCTGTTCCTTTACTATTGTTTTTCTCCTGATGTGGCTATGCAGCAATTTAGGCTGAGTCTTTGCCTTGCTTGCGATGTCATTTTCGTATTGTCTTTCTGCCTCTCTTCTCATCCTGACATTCATTCCTGGCATTCTGGTATCCTTCTCTGCTCTCCAGTGTCCTGTTATTCCTATAGTTTCTCCATGCCCTTTTACTTTGCTGCTTAGCTAGCCTACATCTCTGATTAAACCATGGGTTGTGTGTGTGTGTGTGTGTGTGTGTGTGTGTGTGTGTGTGTGTGTGTGTGTGTGTGTGTGTGTGTGTGTGTGTGTGTGTGTGTGTGTGTGTGTGTGTGTGAGTGTGTGTGTGAGTGTGTGTACTCACCTATTTGTTCTTACCTATTTGTGCTTGCGGGGGTTGAGCTTTGGCTCTTTGGTCCTGCCTCTCAACTGTCAATCAACTGGTGTACAGATACACCAGTTGATTGTTTATAATGTTGATATTGTCATCTTATCTACATTATAAACTGTGTATGGAGTCAGCCTCCACCACATCACTGCCTAATGCATTCCACCTGTTAACCACTCTGACACTGACAAAGTTCTTTCTAACGTCTCTGTGGCTCATTTGGGCACTCAGTTTCCACCTGTGTCCCCTAGTGCGTGTGCCCCTTGTGTTAAATAGCCTGTCTTCATCTATCCTATCAATACCCTTGAGAATCTTGACTGTGGTGATCATGTCCCCCCTAACTCTTATGTCTTCCAGCGAAGTGAGGTTTAATTCCCGTAGTCTCTCCTCGTAGCTCATACCTCTCAGCTCGGGTGCTAGTCTGGTGGCAAACCTTTGAACCTTTTCCAGTTTAGTCTGATCCTTGACTAGATATGGACTCCATGCTGGGGCTGCATACTCCAGGATTGGCCTGACATATGTGGTATACAAAGTTCTGAATGATTCTTTACACAAGTTTCTGAATGCCGTTCGTATGTTGGCCAGCCTGGCATATGCTGCTGATGTTATCCTCTTGATATGAGCTTCAGGGGACAGGTCTGGCGTGATATCAACCCCCAGGTCTTTCTCTCTCTCTGACTCTTGAAGAATTTCATCTCCCAGATGATACCTTGTATCTGGTCTCCTGCTCCCTACACCTATCTTCATTACATTACATTTGGTTGAGTTAAACTCTAGTATCCATTTTTTGGATTATTCCTTCAGTTTGTCCACGTCATCTTGTAGTCTCCCCTTTCTCTCTCTCCCTCTCCCCCTCTCTCCCTCTCTCCCCCTCTCTCCCTCTCTCTCCCTCTCTCCCTCTCCCCCCTCTCCCCTCTCTCCCTCACAAGGGGGTAACTCTAGGTGGTGAGGACACAGCCTCCTCATCAACGGGACAATATCTGAGCTCTAATGTTAAAAGTTGAGAATTTGTGATTTTGAGGACCAGCTGTTGTTCCTTCTGCTCCTGCTCCTGCTCCTGCTGCCCCTGCTCCTCCTGCTCCTGCCCCTGCTGCTGCTCCTGCTCCTGCTGCTCCTCCTGCTCCTGCTCCTGCTCCTGCCCCTGCTCCTGCTCCTGCTCCTGCTCCCGCTCCTGCTCCTACTCCTGCTGCCCCTGCTCCTCCTGCTCCTGCTCCTGCCCCTGCTCCTGCTGCCCCTGCTCCTGCTCCTGCTCCTGCTCCTGCTCCTGCTCCTGCTGCCCCTGCTCCTGCTCCTGCCCCTGCTCCTGCTGCCCCTGCTCCTGCTCCTGCTCCTGCTCCTCCTGCCCCTGCTCCTGCTCCTGCTCCTCCTGCTCCTGCTGCCCGTGCTCCTGCTCCTGCCCCTGCTCCTGCTCCTGCTGCCCCTGCTCCTGCCCCTGCCCCTGCTCCGGCTCCTGCTCCTCCTGCTGCCCCTGCTCCTGCTCCTGCTCCTCCTGCCCCTGCTCCTGCTCCTGCTCCTGCTGCTCCTGCTCCTCCTGCCCCTGCTCCTGCTCCTGCTGCTGCTCTTGCTCCTCCTGCTGCTGCTCCTGCTCCTGCTCCTGCTCCTCCTGCTCCTCCTGCTCCTGCTCCTGCTGCTGCTCCTGCTCCTGCTGCTGCTCCTGCTCCTCCTGCTCCTGCTCCTGCTGCTCCTGCTCCTCCTGCTCCTGCTCGTCCTGCCCCTGCTCCTGCTCCTGCTCCTCCTGCTCCTGCCCCTGCCCCTGCTGCTCCTGCTCCTGCTCCTGCTCCTCCTGCCCCTCCTGCTCCTGCTGCTGCTCCTGCTCCTCCTGCTCCTGCTCCTGCTCCTGCTCCTCCTGCTCCTGCTCGTCCTGCCCCTGCTCCTGCTCCTCCTGCTCCTGCTCTTGCCCCTGCCCCTGCTGCTCCTGCTCCTGCTCCTGCTCCTCCTGCCCCTCCTGCTCCTGCTCCTCCTGCTCCGGCCCCTGCTCCTGCTGCCCCTGCTCCTGCCCCTGCTCCTGCTCCTCCTGCTCCTGCTCCTGCTCCTGCTCCTGCTCCTCCTGCTCCTGCTCCTCCTGCTCCTGCTCCTCCTGCCCCTGCTCCTGCTCCTCCAGCTCCTGCCCCTGCTCCTGCTCCTGCTCCTGCTCCTCCTGCTCCTGCTCCTGCTCCTACTCCTCCTGCCCCTGCTCCTGCTGCCCCTGCTCCTGCCCCTGCTCCTGCTCCTGCTCCTGCTCCTGCTCCTCTTGCTCCTGCTCCTCCTGCTCCTGCTCCTCCTGCTCCTGCTCCTGCTCCTGCTCCTGCTCCTGCTCCTCCTGCCCCTCCTCCTGCTCCTCCTGCTCCTGCCCCTGCTCCTGCTCCTCCTGCCCCTCCTCCTGCTCCTCCTGCTCCTGCCCCTACTCCTCCTGCTCCTGCCCCTGCCCCTGCTGCTCCTGCTCCTGCTCCTGCTCCTCCTGCTCCTGCTCCTGCTCCTCCTGCTCCGGCCCCTGCTCCTGCTCCTGCTCCTGCCCCTGCTCCTCCTGCTCCTGCTCCTGCTCCTGCTCCTCCTGCTCCTACCCCTGCTCCTGCTCCTCCAGCTCCTGCTCCTCCTGCTCCTGCTCCTGCTCCTCCTGCTCCTGCTCCTGCTCCTCCTGCTCCTGCTCCTCCTGCTGCTGCTCCTGCTCCTGCTCCTCCTGCTGCTGCTCCTCCTGCTCCTGCTGCTGCTCCTCCTGCTCCTGCTCCTCCTGCTCCTGCTCCTCCTGCTCCTGCTCCTGCTCCTGCCCCTGCTCCTGCTCCTGCTCCTGCTCCTCCTGCTCCTGCTCCTCCTGCTCCTGCTCCTGCCCCTGCTCCTGCTCCTGCTCCTGCTCCTGCTCCTGCTCCTCGTGCCCCTGCCCCTGCCCCTGCTCCTCCTGCCACTGCTCCTCCTGCCACTGCTCCTCCTGCTCCTGCTGCTCCTGCTCCTCCTGCCCCTGCTCCTCCTGCCCCTGCTCCTCCTGCCCCTGCTCCTGCTCCTGCTCCTGCTCCTGCTCCTGCTCCTCGTGCCCCTGCCCCTGCCCCTGCTCCTCCTGCCACTGCTCCTCCTGCCACTGCTCCTCCTGCTCCTGCTGCTCCTGCTCCTCCTGCCCCTGCTCCTCCTGCCCCTGCTCCTCCTGCCCCTGCTCCTGCTGCTCCTGCTCCTCCGGCCCCTGCTCCTGCTCCTGCCCCTCCTGCTGCTCCTGCTCCTCCTGCTCCTCCTGCCCCTGCCCCACCATGAACCTCTCAGATAACCCGGAGCCTCGGCCCCGGAGACTTGACCCATCGATCGAAAATATGAGGCAGGTCTGTCAGTATGTAGATTACCCGTCATTATGGCTTAGTGGTGACGTGTGAGTCTTGGGGGGGGGAGGGGGGGTGTTGGGAAAGGGGGGGGTTGGTAGGGGGGGGGTTGGGAGGGGGGGGTTGGGAGGGGGGGGGGAGGGGAGGGGGGTTGGGAGGGGGGGGGGAGGGGAGGGGGGTTGGGAGGGGGGGGGGTTGGGAGGGGGGGGGGTTGGGAGGGGGGGGGGGAGGGGAAGATTTGGGCAGAGATTCCTTTCATCTGATGAACCTATTCTCCTTGCATTAACTTGGCACAAGAGAGCTGACGAACTGTTGTGGGAAGCATCCTGTCAACACTCAGCAGTTGGTGTTACACACACACACACACACACACACACACACACACACACACACACACACACACACACACACACACACACACACACACACACACACACACACACACAAGGAACCTGTGTAAGGACCAGTTGCACTAACGTCGCACATCATAAAAGTATTTGAGAGAGTCATTAGGAGTCAGGTCACCAATTTCATGGAGACCAATGACCTTCACAACCCAGGCCAACATGGAGACCAATGACCTTCACAACCCAGGCCAACATGGAGACCAATGACCTTCACAACCCAGGCCAACATGGAGACCAATGACCTTCACAACCCAGGCCAACATGGATTTAGAGCAGGAAGATCGTGCCTCTCACAGCTACTTGAGCACTACGACAAAGTCACTGAGGCATTAGAAGAAAAACAGAATGCTGATGTGATATACACGGACTTCGCAAAGGCTTTCGATAAATGTGACCATGGCGTGATAGCACACAAAATGAAGTCAATGGGAATAACCGGTAAAGTAGGTCGCTGGATACTCAGTTTTCTGTCAAACAGGACTCAGCGAGTAACGGTCAACCATATAAAATCTAGTCCAAGTGCAGTTAAAAGCTCTGTACCTCAGGGTACAGTCCTTGCACCGCTGCTTTTCCTTATTCTCATATCAGATATAGACAAAAATACAAGTCACAGCTTCGTATCATCCTTTGCAGATGACACAAAAATCAGCATGAAAATTATCACGGCTGAAGACACTGAAAAACTTCAAGCTGATATTAATAAAGTTTTCGACTGGGCATCAGAAAATAACATGATGTTTAACAGTGATAAATTCCAGGTACTCAGGTACGGTAAAAATGAGGACCTTAAACATAATACAGGGTACAAAACACAATCAAATGTACCCATAGTAGGAAAACAGCATGTAAAGGATTTGGGAATAATAATGTCTGACGACCTAACGTTTAGGGAGCATAACCAAGCAAATATTGCGGCAGCCAGAAAAATGATAGGATGGATTACGAGAACTTTCAAGTCCAGAGATCCCATCACAATGGTTGTACTCTTCAAGTCACTTGTGTTGTCCCGTCTTGAGTACTGCTCAGTACTCACTTCCCCCTTCAGAGCAGGAGAGATTGCTGAAATAGAGGGAATACAGAGAACATATACGGCACGCATAGACGCAATAAAGCACCTAAATTATTGGGATCGTCTCAAAGCCCTCCAAATGTACTCTCTAGAAAGGAGACGAGAGAGATACCAAATAATATACACATGGAAGATACTGGAGGGCCAAGTACCAAATCTACACAGTAAAATAACAACGTACTGGAGTGAACGATATGGAAGAAAATGCAGAATAGAACCAGTGAAGAGCAGAGGTGCCATAGGCACAATCAGAGAACACTGTATAAACATCAGAGGTCCGCGGTTGTTCAACGTCCTCCCAGCAAGCATAAGAAATATTGCCGGAACAACCGTGGACATCTTCAAGAGGAAACTAGATTTATTCCTCCAAGGAGTGCCGAACCAACCGGGCTGTGGTGGGTATGTGGGCCTGCGGGCCGCTCCAAGCAACAGCCTGGTGGACCAAACTCTCACAAGTCAAGCCTGGCCTCGGGCCGGGCTTGGGGAGTAGAAGAACTCCCAGAACCCCATCAACCAGGTAAGGAATCATTCAGAATCTTGTACACCACATATGTAAGACCAATCCTGGAGTATGCGGCCCCAGCATGGAGCCCGTACCTTGTCAAGCACAAGACGAAGCTGGAAAAAGTCCAAAGGTATGCCACTAGACTAGTCCCAGAACTAAGAGGCATGAGTTACGAGGAAAGGCTGCGGGAAATGCACCTTACGACACTGGAAGACAGAAGAGTAAGGGGAGACATGATAACAACCTACAAAATCCTCAGGGGAATCGACCGGGTAAACAAGAATAAACTATTCAACACTGGTGGGACGCGAACAAGGGACACAGGTGGAAGCTGAGTACCCACATGAGCCACAGAGACGTTAGAAGGAACTTTTTCAGTGTCAGAGTAGTTAACGGATGGAATGCATTAGGCAGTGATGTGGTGGAGGCTGACTCCATACACAGTTTATAATGTAGATATGATAGAGCCCAGTAGGCTCAGGAACCTGTACACCAGTTGATTGACAGTTGAGAGGCGGGACCAAAGAGCCAGAGCTCAACCCCCGCAAGCACAACTAGGTGAGTATACACCCCCATCTACCATACAATAAATACTGTATCATACATTCTTCCCTAATATACTCCCCCCCCCTTACAGGGTCACTGAGGATGGTAACGAGGCCTCGCTAACACCCTCCTGACCCCCCCCCCCCGGGCCACCCTAACTACCATGACGACTCCTGGTGCTAACCAACTATTGCTGCCAGCATCGTGCATGTTCTGGAAAAACTCAAATTGGGGTTTTTGGTATAAACTATTTGTGGTTTAGTATGATTCTGAAGCATTTCTAACTACGTAAATAATTCAACTGTTTGTCTTGTTCAGAGGCGTACGAATCCCACCATCCCAGCCAACCTCGGGGCACAGAGAACGTCTATATTACGACGGTTTGTGCACACATCTGTCTGTTTACCTATGAAACCATCACATAGAAAATGGGAGTTATAAATGCCTGAACCCTGAGGTGAGGAAGGGTTCAGGAGATCTATAAAGGTTCCGATACCCACCTTGATCCCTCTGAGAGAGGTGCAGGCGGCCATGTTGTCCTCTCAGGCGATCCTCACTTGTTCCCCGCACGCGATCACTCGTATAGACTTACACTCTTATCACCCACCGTCCCTTTGTTTACTAAACCTTCACTCAACGTTGAACGACACTTAACCTGCACTCAAGGGTCACTCAACCTGCCCTCAAGGGTCACTCAACCTGCCCTCAAGGGTCACTCAACCTGCCCTAAGGGTCAAAAACCACCGTTTCTAAGCATCTTAAGCAGCAACTTAGATTCTTTTCTCGTCTTCAGACATTGCAATATAGCTTTTCTGCTGTGTATTAAAGCACTGTTTTCTCAGACTGTTGGTGTTGGCTCAGTGTTCACCTCGGGGCAATTCCAGTTTGGTTTTCAAGCTGTTCTGTTGCAAGTTCTTTTGTTCATTCTGGTGTCATATTTTTCACTTTCTCTCCAATATATATATGCAATGTTCAGTAGTTCATAGGATGCTTTTTTTGGGGGGTTAGTGTTGGTCACTATCACCGAATGTGTCATGTTCACCATCGTCACCACGTCATGTTCACCATCGTCATGTTCACCATCGTCACCACGTCATGTTCACCATCGTCATGTTCACCATCGTCACCACATCATGTTCACCATCGTCACCACGTCATGTTCACCATCGTCACCACATCATGTTCACCATCGTCACCACGTCATGTTCACCATCGTCACCACGTCATGTTCACCATCGTCACCATCGTCATGTTCACGATCGTCACCATCGTCGTGTTCACCATCGTCACCACGTCATGTTCACCATCGTCACCACGTCATGTTCACCATCGTCACCACGTCATGTTCACCATCGTCACCACGTCATGTTCACCATCGTCACCATCGTCACCATCGTCATGTTCACCATCGTCACCACGTCATGTTCACCATCGTCACCATCGTCACCACGTCATGTTCACCATCGTCACCACGTCATGTTCACCATCGTCACCATCGTCATGTTCACCATCGTCTCATGTTCACCATCGTCACCACGTCATGTTCACCATCGTCACCACGTCATGTTCACCATCGTCATGTTCACCATCGTCACCACGTCATGTTCACCATCGTCACCATCGTCATGTTCACCATCGTCTCATGTTCACCATCGTCACCACGTCATGTTCACCATCGTCACCACGTCATGTTCACCATCGTCATGTTCACCATCGTCACCACGTCATGTTTACCATCGTCATGTTCACCATCGTCACCACGTCATGTTCACCATCGTCACCACGTCATGTTCACCATCGTCACGATCGTCATGTTCACCATCGTCATGTTCACCATCGTCACCATCGTCATGTTCACCATCGTCACCACGTCGTGTTCACCATCGTCACCATGTCATGTTCACCATCGTCACGTCATGTTCACCATCGTCACCACGTCATGTTCACCATCGTCACCACGTCATGTTCACCGTCGTCATGTTCACCATCGTCACCACGTCATGTTCACCATCGTCACCACGTCATGTTCACCATCGTCACCACGTCATGTTCACCATCGTCACCACGTCATGTTCACCATCGTTACCACGTCATGTTCACCATCGTTACCACGTCATGTTCACCATCGTCACCACGTCATGTTCACCATCGTCACCACGTCATGTTCACCATCGTTACCACGTCATGTTCACCATCGTTACCACGTCATGTTCACCATCGTCACCACGTCATGTTCACCATCGTTACCACGTCATGTTCACCATCGTCATGTTCACCATCGTCACCACGTCATGTTCACCATCGTTACCACGTCATGTTCACCATCGTCATGTTCACCATCGTCATGTTCACCATCATCATGTTCACCATCGTTACCACGTCATGTTCACCATCGTCACCACGTCATGTTCACCATCGTTACCACGTCATGTTCACCATCGTCATGTTCACCATCGTCACCATCATGTTCACCATCGTCACCATCATGTTCACCATCGTCATGTTCACCATCGTCATGTTCACCATCGTCACCACGTCATGTTCACCATCGTCATGTTCACCATCGTCACCATCATGTTCACCATCGTCACCATCGTCATGTTCACCATCGTCACCACGTCATGTAT
This sequence comes from Procambarus clarkii, assembly GCF_020424385.1. NCBI lineage: Eukaryota > Metazoa > Arthropoda > Malacostraca > Decapoda > Cambaridae > Procambarus > Procambarus clarkii. The sequence continues at coordinate 6,044,580 of NC_059576.1, read as the reverse complement.
ACCATCGTCACCATCGTCATGTTCACCATCGTCACCATCGTCATGTTCACCATCGTCACCATCGTCACCACGTCATGTTCACCATCGTCATGTTCACCATCGTTACCACGTCATGTTCACCATCATCACCACGTCATGTTCACCATCGTCACCACGTCATGTTCACCATCGTCACCACGTCATGTTCACCATCGTCACCATCGTCATGTTCACCATCGTTACCACGTCATGTTCACCATCGTCACCACGTCATGTTCACCATCATCACCACGTCATGTTCATCGTCACCACGTCATGTTCACCATCGTCACCACGTCATGTTCACCATCATCACCACGTCATGTTCACCATCGTCACCACGTCATGTTCACCATCGTCACCCCGTCATGTTCACCATCGTCACCACGTCATGTTCACCATCGTCACCCCGTCATGTTCACCATCGTCATGTTCCCCATCGTCACCACGTCATGTTCACCATCATCACCACGTCATGTTCACCATCGTCATGTTCCCCATCGTCACCACGTCATGTTCACCATCATCACCACGTCATGTTCACCATCGTCACCACGTCATGTTCACCATCGTCTCATGTTCACCATCATCACCACGTCATGTTGAAATTGAACATGTATCCAGCGTCGTCTCTCCTCCACTGTGAGGCGGACCAACAACCAACCCGTCCTCGACTCAAGACCATTCCATCCAGCGGTCGACCCCACAGAAACATTCACACATTTTAACATGCTGTTCATTCAAAACGCGAATTTTCTCATATATAAATAAACATTATAATATATTAGCATATTGTGCATATATAGGCATAGGTTAGGTTAGGTTAGGTTAGGTTAGGCATAGGTTAGGTTAGGTTAGGTTTAGTTAAGTTAGGTTAGGTTAGGTTAGGTTAGGTTTGGTTAGGTTAGGTTAGGTTAGGTTAGGTTAGGTTAGGTTTGGTTAGGTTAGGTTAGGTTTGGTTAGGTTAGGTTAGGTTAGGTTAGGTTAGGTTAGGTTAGGTTAGGTTCGGTTAGGTTAGGTTTGGTTAGGTTAGGTTAGGTTAGGTTAGGTTAGGTTTGGTTAGGTTAGGTTAGGTTAGGTTAGGTTTGGTTAGGTTAGGTTAGGTTATGTTTGGTTAGGTTAGGTTAGGTTAGGTTAGGTTTGGTTAGGTTAGGTTAGGTTAGGTTAGGTTTGGTTAGGTTAGGTTAGGTTAGGTTAGGTTAGGTTTGGTTAGGTTAGGTTAGGTTAGGTTTGGTTAGGTTAGGTTAGGTTAGGTTTGGTTAGGTTAGGTTAGGTTAGGTTAGGTTTGGTTAGGTTAGGTTAGGTTTGGTTAGGTTAGGTTAGGTTAGGTTAGGTTTGGTTAGGTTAGGTTAGGTTAGGTTAGGTTTGGTTTGGTTAAGTTAGGTTAGGTTAGGTTAGGTTTGGTTAGGTTAGGTTAGGTTAGGTTAGGTTAGGTTAGGTTAGGTTTGGTTAGGTTAGGTTAGGTTAGGTTAGGTTAGGTTAGGTTTGGTTAGGTTAGGTTAGGTTAGGTTAGGTTAGGTTTGGTTTGGTTAAGTTAGGTTAGGTTAGGTTAGGTTAGGTTAGGTTAGGTTAGGTTAGGTTAGGTTTGGTTAGGTTAGGTTAGGTTAGGTTAGGTTAGGTTAGGTGTTTAGGTTCTGTGGGCGATTATTTGTATTTGTAGTACGTGGGTGAAGCATTTACAGCGTTGTGGTTCGAACACCAGTCGTCAGTGAAGCACTTGTTCCGAAAGTGTTCGAATGTCATCAGTTGTGAGTCGTGTGTAAACCGGTTTTCATTCGTAAACAGCTGGGGGTTTGGCGGGTGGATGGAATGGTCTTTTGGGTCTTTGTTAGGAGGACGGGGCTGCCAGCATGACCAACATGACGACATGAGCACAACATGGGGAAGCGGTTCGAATCCTGCAAGCTTCTTCTGATCAACTTTTCGAGAAAAGCTTTGGACGAAATCTGTTTTGAGGGAGCCCGACCTCATAGACCTGCCCGACCTCATAGACCAGCCCCGACCTCATAGACCAGCCCCGACCTCATAGACCTGCCCGACCTCATAGACCAGCCCCGACCTCATAGACCAGCCCCGACCTCATAGACCAGCCCCGACCTCATAGACCAGCCCCGACCTCATAGACCTGCCCGACCTTATAGACCTGCCCGACCTCATAGACCTGCCCGACCTCATAGACCTGCCTGACCTCATAGACCTGCCCGACCTTATAGACCAGCCCCGACCTCATAGACCTGCCCGACCTTATAGACCAGCCCCGACCTCATAGACCAGCCCCGACCTTATAGACCTGCCCGACCTCATAGACCTGCCCCGACCTCATAGACCTGCCCGACCTTATAGACCAGCCCCGACCTCATAGACCTGCCCGACCTTATAGACCAGCCTCGACCTTATAGACCTGCCCGACCTCATAGACCAGCCCCGACCTCATAGACTAGCCCCGATCTCACAGACCTGCCCGACCTCATAGACCTGCCCCGACCTCATAGACCTGCCCGACCTTATAGACCAGCCCCGACCTCATAGACCTGCCCGACCTTATAGACCAGCCTCGACCTTATAGACCTGCCCGACCTCATAGACCAGCCCCGACCTCATAGACTAGCCGCGATCTCATAGACCTGCCCGACCTCATAGACCAGCCCGACCTCATAGACCTGCCCGACCTCATAGACCAGCCCCGACCTCATAGACTAGCCCCGATCTCACAGACCTGCCCGACCTCATAGACCTGCCCCGACCTCATAATATACTCAATATATAATCATATATAACTTGGTGTACCAGAAAATTCATGTTTTGCACGAGATGACGTTGGGGAAGCCATCATCAGGGTCGGTGGCTAGATGGTATCAACACAGCCTATGGACGGATACTCAGGCTTCGAACCCCAGCTGTAAACACCAGTAATGGCCAACCTGACCTAGGCCTAACCTAGGCCTAACTATACCATCAGTTCTAATATATAATAATATTTATTTATATTTGAATATATATATATATATATATATATATATATATATATATATATATATATATATATATATATATATATATATATATATATATATATATATATATATATATATATATATATATTCAATACACAGTGAGAGAGAATGAGAGAACAAAGTGAACATGTTGCACAGTGCCCTGTAGGACATGTTGCACAGTCCACTGTAGGACATGATGCACAGAACACTGTAGGACATGTTGCACAGTGCCCTGTAGGACATGTTGCACAGTCCACTGTAGGACATGATGCACAGAACACTGTAGGACATGTTGCACAGTCCACTGTAGGACATGATGCACAGAACACTGTAGGACATGTTGCACAGTGCCCTGTAGGACATGATGCACAGTACACTGTAGGACATGATGCACAGTACACTGTAGGACATGATGCACAGTGCCCTGTAGGACATGTTGCACAGTGCCCTGTAGGACATGTTGCACAGTGCCCTGTAGGACATGTTGCACAGTGCCCTGTAGGACATGTTGCACAGTGCCCTGTAGGACATGTTGCACAGTACACTGTAGAACATGTTGCACAGTGCCCTGTAGGACATGTTGCACAGTGCCCTGTAGGACACGTTGCACAGTGCCCTGTAGGACATGTTGCACAGTGCCCTGTAGGACATGTTGCACAGTGCCCTGTAGGACATGTTGCACAGTGCCCTGTAGGACATGTTGCACAGTGCCCTGTAGGACATGTTGCACAGTACACTGTAGAACATGTTGCACAGTACACTGCAGGACATGTTGCACAGTGCCCTGTAGGACATGTTGCACAGTGCCCTGTAGGACATGTTGCACAGTGCCCTGTAGGACATGATGCACAGTACACTGTAGGACATGTTGCACAGTGCCCTGTAGGACATGTTGCACAGTGCCCTGTAGGACATGTTGCACAGTGCCCTGTAGGACATGTTGCACAGTGCCCTGTAGGACATGTTGCACAGTGCCCTGTAGGACATGTTGCACAGTGCCCTGTAGGACATGTTGCACAGTACACTGTAGAACATGTTGCACAGTACACTGTAGAACATGTTGCACAGTACACTGTAGAACATGTTGCACAGTACACTGTAGGACATGTTGCACAGTACACTATAGGACATGTTGCACAGTACACTGTAGAACATGTTGCACAGTGCCCTGTAGGACATGTTGCACAGTACACTGTAGAACATGTTGCACAGTACACTGTAGGACATGTTGCACAGTACACTGTAGAACATGTTGCACAGTACACTGTAGGACATGTTGCACAGTACACTGTAGGACATGTTGCACAGTACACTGTAGAACATGTTGCACAGTACACTGTAGGACATGTTGCACAGTGCCCTGTAGGACATGTTGCACAGTACACTGTAGGACATGTTGCACAGTACACTGTAGAACATGTTGCACAGTACACTGTAGGACATGTTGCACAGTACACTGTAGAACATGTTGCACAGTGCCCTGTAGGACATGATGCACAGTACACTGTAGGACATGTTGCACAGTGCCCTGTAGGACATGATGCACAGTGCCCTGTAGGACATGTTGCACAGTGCCCTGTAGGACATGTTGCACAGTGCCCTGTAGGACATGATGCACAGTACACTGTAGAACATGTTGCACAGTGCCCTGTAGGACATGTTGCACAGTGCCCTGTAGGACATGATGCACAGTGCCCTGTAGGACATGTTGCACAGTGCCCTGTAGGACATGATGCACAGTACACTGTAGAACATGTTGCACAGTGCCCTGTAGGACATGTTGCACAGTGCCCTGTAGGACATGATGCACAGTACACTGTAGAACATGTTGCACAGTGCCCTGTAGGACATGTTGCACAGTGCCCTGTAGGACATGTTGCACAGTGCCCTGTAGGACATGTTGCACAGTGCCCTGTAGGACATGTTGCACAGTGCCCTGTAGGACATGATGCACAGTGCCCTGTAGGACATGTTGCACAGTGCCCTGTAGGACATGATGCACAGTGCCCTGTAGGACATGTTGCACAGTGCCCTGTAGGACATGTTGCACAGTGCCCTGTAGGACATGTTGCACAGTGCCCTGTAGGACATGATGCACAGTGCCCTGTAGGACATGATGCACAGTACACTGTAGGACATGTTGCACAGTACACTGTAGGACATGTTGCACAGTGCCCTGTAGGACATGATGCACAGTACACTGTAGGACATGTTGCACAGTGCCCTGTAGGACATGATGCACAGTACACTGTAGGACATGTTGCACAGTGCCCTGTAGGACATGTTGCACAGTGCCCTGTAGGACATGTTGCACAGTACACTGTAGGACATGATGCACAGTACACTGTAGGACATGTTGCACAGTACACTGTAGGACATGATGCACAGTACACTGTAGGACATGTTGCACAGTGCCCTGTAGGACATGATGCACAGTACACTGCAGGACATGTTGCACAGTACACTGTAGGACATGATGCACAGTACACTGTAGGACATGTTGCACAGTACACTGTAGGACATGTTGCACAGTACACTGTAGAACATGTTGCACAGTACACTGTAGGACATGTTGCACAGTACACTGCAGGACATGTTGCACAGTACACTATAGGACATGATGCACAGTACACTGTAGGACATGTTGCACAGTACACTGTAGGACATGTTGCACAGTACACTGTAGGACATGTTGCACAGTACACTGTAGAACATGTTGCACAGTACACTGTAGAACATGTTGCACAGTACACTGTAGAACATGTTGCACAGTACACTGTAGAACATGTTGCACAGTACACTGTAGAATATGTTGCACAGTACACTGCAGGACATGTTGCACAGAACACTGTAGAACATGTTGCACAGTACACAGAAGAACACGTTGCACAGTACACTGTAGAACATGTTGCACAGTACACAGAAGAACACGTTGCACAGTACACAGAAGAACACGTTGCACAGTACACAGAAGAACACGTTGCACAGTACACAGAAGAACACGTTGCACAGTACACAGAGAAGATCATGTTGCATAGAACACAGAATAACATGGTGCATAGAACACTGAGAACAGAACAAGAACACACGTTGCACAAGAACAGTAACATCTTTCCGTTAAGGAGCCCCAAGAAGAGAACAAGAACGAAAACAACAAAGAGAAGAACATATTATCTAGAACATCTTATTGGCTAGACGTGGCAACACCGCCTATAGAGTAGGTGAAGTGAGTCGTGGCAACGTTGCATATAAGGAAGATAAGGCAGGAGAATTTTGTTCAACAATTTCCCGGTGTTGCAAAGAGTTGAGAGGGGAGACAATGTACATTTTCAGAGGGGAAAGTTGATCTGTGTCACACGAGGGAGAGAGAGAGAATGTTCTGGGATGGGTTCATGAGCACTGGGTTCGGTTCCCCCTTGGGCCGGTTGAGCGAGGGGACGAGACGGAGAGCCGCCCCTCACATCCGTCCCTTACCGTGGTTAAGGGGAGACTGAGCTGTCCAGCCGGTTGAGGTGAGGAGGAGGAGGCGCCGGTTGGCCTGGAAGGGGGAAGGGAAGGGAAGGGGGGAAGGGAAGGGGGATGGAGAGGGGGAAGGGGTGAGGGGCAGGTCTGCTACACCCATTCCATTTTATCCCATCCTCCTTCCCTTCAGGGAGGTGTTTTTCAATTTTTATTCGTCAGTACGTCGGTCTGTACTGACAGTACGTCAGTACGTCAGGGAGCCGGTCGGCCGAGCGGACAGCACGCTGGACTTGTGATCCTGTGGTCCTGGGTTCGATCCCAGGCGCCGGCGAGAAACAATGGGCAGAGTTTCTTTCACCCTATGCCCCTGTTACCTTGCAGTAAAATAGGTACCTGGGTGTTAGTCAGCTGTCACGGGCTGCTTCCTGGGGATGGAGGCCTGGTCGAGGACCGGGCCGCGGGGGCACTAAAGCCCTGAAATCATCTCAAGATAACCTCAAGATAACCCTGCACAGTCATTGTTAACGTCATCCAGTCTTTCATCTTCCCTGAATAAGTCCGTTTTCTGTTATTTTGATTGTTGCCGCCGGAGGGGACTAGTTTATTGTGCACCCCATACTCATCCTGTGAGCGGTAGCGCAAAAAGCATTACAGAGGGCACAAAAGGTCTTTATCAGACCTCATTTTAGATTATTACATAAACAATTTCATCTATCCTTCACACCTTATAGTTACAATGTCAGCTAATTACAGAGAATGTGCTATTTCAAGAGCTATATATTTACAGTAAGTCATTATACATTAATGGTAGGTCTTATCGCTAGTACATAATTGTTTGACCAATGGAGCTATTACAGTCATAGGGAAGCTTCTGTTTATTATTAGTCTTCACAATACACTACTTGTTTCTTAATCTCATATGTCGTTTATCTACTGGAAGCGAAATATGGATACAGTGCAAGGATTTCAGGTAATTTATCCATGGTAATAAGATAGGTTGCCATATCATACAGAGTGAGCTTAGATTTACCTCTAAATGGCTCAAGTTTACTTCAATCCAAGATATAGTGTTCGAGTGTGTGTCCCTGTCTTTGTCCACACACTTTACACTTTACTATATCTAGATCCCTATACAAGCCGAACTGCCAGAGATACTTGTAGCCAAGTCTTATACGAGCTGTGACAACATCTGTTAGTCTACTGACTTTGTTACTTGTCCCATACACATGTTTTGCTTCACACATTTCATTGTGATGAACAATGGACCTGCTAGTTCCAGTTTGCACAGTTCTACTTTCTTCAAATCCATCCAGGAGTTCTCGTCTAATGACACTTTTAAGGGACCTATTTGATAACTCAAGATTCCGTTCAATACTGTCTTTATTTACTGTAGCCTTAGCAAGGGCGTCAAGTTTGTCATGTTCCTGCAGGCCAATGTGAGAAGGAATCCACAACATTTTTATATTTACCCTCTTGCTAAGTATTCTTATATATCTACGTCTAGCTTCCAAGACAAGCACGTTATTACTTGATTGTAAACTGTTTATTGCTCGTAGTGAGGAAAGGAAGTCGGAAATAATTAAGCTGTCTACTTCAATGTTGTCAAAAATTTCGAGTGCTACCAGTACTGCTACCAACTCTGCTTGCATGAGTTCCCTGCTAGCTGCCGTGAGGTGCAGACGTGTCGCCTGGCCTCTCCGGTAGTTGCAGTGTTTGCCGCTTTCGTCAGCAGGAGGTGTGGGTGTCTCTACCCTCCCTGCTGTTCCTGGCTGGTGTGGATGTGGCGCTCATGACATGGGCGGCCATCTTCTCCCTGTTGTGAGGGTAAATTCCGTGGGTTTGGAGTTTACTGGTCGTGCGGGATACCCTGTCGTGGAGATGGTTATGTGTGACATGCTCCGTATCCTGGTCATGGAAATCTACGGTATTGAGCTGGTAACTGCTCACCGTGTGGTTATCAAGTTTGTGGGTGAAGCGGCGTACCGAGACTTTCTCCGGCGGTACGAGGAACGTACCTTGCAGCAGCAAAATGGCACCGGATCTGTGTCTATATCGGATCAAAGTGGTGCCATGACGTATATGAGTGTCCATGGGGCCCCCAAGGAGTTTCCCAACTCTCCTCCGGCGTTTCTTCCAGCGGTTTGACGCCATCGTCAGTGTGCGGATGCACTCGCTGTCTTCTGGCAAGTATGCGGGTGTGAAGACCAACATTCGTACCCTAGGGATGCGCCTGACGTCGGACATTCTATCCTCTATCCGGCTTTTAGGGTACTACGTACGGGTGTACTATGCACGGCAACCGCGGACGTGTTTTCGATATGGCCTGTTGGACCATCAGGCTGCTGGGTGCACTGAAGCTGCGGTTGCTCCCGTGAACATGTTTAAGGAAGAGGATTTCCCACCGCTCCCTCTGGAGGAGGACTCCGGGGTGAGGAAGTGAGTGTCTCATTGGATGCTGTGGCTCCCCCTGCATCGCCTGTCCTTCCTTTGGTTGTTGAGGACCCTCTTCCGGGTGTTGCCATGCCATCGGATGTTCTTCCTGTTCCCGTCGCTGTCCCCGCTGCTCCCAATGACCTTCCAGGCGATCTATGTGCGTCGTCGGCGCTCTCCCTTTCCTCGTCCTCTGCTTCTGCGCCTGGCCCTGCGCCTTCGCATTGTGTTAAGTTTGTGATGGGTGATGGGGTGGCGGTGCCGCCTCCTGCTGTGTGCGGTCCGGTTCCACCTGTGGTTGAGGCTGCTGCTGTTCTGCGTCGGGCGGCGGTTCGTCCGGCTGGTAGTGCCCGTGTTTCTGGGTCCGCATTTGGCTCAGACGATATCCGCTCGGAGCCCAAGCGTTCCCGGTTTTCGTCTTCTGCCTGGACTGATGTGGGTGACTTCAGTGACTGTGGGTCTTCGGGTGTTGAGGTAGATCCGGATGCATCGATTTCTATGGAGTTAGTGGTGGCGGAGGTCCATGTGCCTGCTGGTGCTGGTGCCCGTGTCTCGGACATGCCTTCTGTTCTTACGCCACCTGCAGGCTCTCTGCAGTGGGGGGTGGTGGCTTCCGCTGCCAGGGATGGTATGGCTACTAGTCCTGGGTGTTGCCTGGTGGTTACCTTACGGAAGGATGCGCGCCGTCCGGTGCGCGTGGCTGCAGGTGCCCCTATGGTGGTGCCCTCTGTCAAGCTCACTGCCCAATGCTCACCCTGTGAGGGTGAGCATTGGGGACCTGGAGGACGTGTTGCCGGCGTTTGTGATGCCGCCGGGTCTCTGGACAATAATTGCCGAGTTGATGCTGTCTGATGAACCGGACTGCTTTCTTGCTGGGCGGATTCCCGGCGTGCGGGGATGCGTGGTGATTACTCGCCTCGTCAGTAATACCATCTGGGTCCCATGTTTGCGGGTATTTGTTGCCAGGGTTCCAGAGGCTATGGCTTCCCCAGTGGATGAGCTAGACCCTAGGCGGTGGTTGCTCTGGGAAGCGTTCCATGTGCGGTTCCCGGGCAAGTATGTCCACTGATTACCTGTTTCTTTGCTTTATGTGGTGGTGTGTGCCCCTCTCGCTGTATGTTTGCCCAATTGTGTTATGTGCTCGTGCCTCTCCCTTTGTTTGTTGCGAGGCCGGTGGTTAGATGTGAGTGTTCTTGTTTATGTGTTTGTTTTATGATGTCATTGTGCCCTGTGTGGCTTTTGTTGTTTATTTAAGGCTTGTTGTGTGTTTTGATTTTCTTGTTATATTTCATGTTGTTATATGTTTGCCTTACCTGTACGTCATGATGATTATGTTTGGTTTGTTTCGTGTGTTATTATGTTTTGTGCATTGATTGCTTGTTTACATTGTTTTCTCTATGTGTTATGTTCTTGTCTTGGTGTTTGCTGTTTTTTCTCTAGGTGTGTTTATTGTTGTACTTTGCTGTCGCTCCTTCTGGCCGCTGGCTTTTTATTTCGCTTTGTTATTATGTTTCCTCTCTTGTTTTATTGTATTTATTGTATTTATTGTATTTATTGTATTTATTGTATTTATTGTATTTAACAGTAAAAATAAAAAGAACTCAGCTTGCATTGTGGACGCCCAGTTACTAATTCTTATATTACTTTGAATTGTGCTTCTGTCGGTCTTGACCCAGATTCACGAAACAGTTACGCAAGTACTTACGAACGTGTACATCTTTCATCAGTTTTTGACGGCTTTGGTTACATTTATTAACCAGTTTACAAGCATGAAAACTTCCCAATCAACTGTTGTTATTGTTATAAACAGCCTCCTGGTGCTTTGGAGCTCATTAACTGTTTATTAATTGTAAATAAAGCCGCCGAAGATTGAGAAAAGATGTACAGATTTGTAAGTGCTTGCGTAACAACTACGTGAATCTGGCCCCGATGAGCAATAACAGCACTTCCTGCCCTCCCTGTAGCTGTATTGAGTGATCCGTCAGTGTATATGGTCTGTGCAATGTTGTTTTCAGCTTGTATATTGTGAATGTGCTCCATGGTGCTTAATGTAGCAGCAAGCTGAGCATGAGGGTTGTGTGTGATTAGTTTCTTGGTGGGGTATGCAGGGGTCAGGATGTCAAAAGGTACTATCTGCCAGGGTGGAAGGAAGTGCTGTACTCTTTCATCTGTATATACATCGTGCAGTCCCATCATTTTAATATCTGTGGCTGTTCTTTGAATCCATTTAGACTCGCTGGTTCCATTTCGTATGTGTTCTAACAGTGCAACTGACACAATGTTGTTTTTGTTATCACGCAGAAGCTTTAGTCCCACCGTAAGATTAATTTCAAATATTCTATCTCTAATGCTAAGTATATGTAATTCTTTCCGCATGTTGAGAACTTTGGTAGTTATAGGACAGCCAAGTATAATTCTGAGTGCTTCATTTTGCATTTTTTCCAGTCTATCAATACTTTTGCCATTTTGCAGGACCAAAGCTGGTGCATGATAGTCTATCAGAGACCTTATATACGCTAAATACATCATTCTTGCTATTCTAATATTAACACCATATTTCGGGGTGTACCCCACTACAGTTCTGAGAGCCTTGAGTCTGTCTCTACATTGTTGATGTAACTTATTGACTGCAGTTGAGGTACAAGGGACAGAGACACCAAGGTATTTGAAAGAAGAGACATAGTCTATTGGTATGTTATCTATCTTAAGTTTTCGTGGTCCACTTTTGCGGTTGCCAATTTGTCTGTTAAATACCTTAGTTTTAGCAGCGTTGATTACAAGACCAAGGCTCTCACAAGCTGTATGTATACAATTTAAGATTGTTTGCATTTCGCGGTGGGTTTTAGTATGCACAAGGATGTCATCTGCATAGCTGATAGTGATGTTTGCCGGACTTGTTGGGATTGATTTTAGTAAGGCATTAATTAGCACATTAAACAAGGTAGGACTGAGTACTCCCCCTTGTGGGGTGCCTAGTTGCATTAATTTAGTTTCACTCTTGTAGCCACGGAACAGTGCAGAGAACTTCCGGTTGGTAAGATAGCCTCGTATCCATTGTAATAAATGTCCCCCTATATCCATTCTCGCTAATTCATACATAATCACTTCCCTATTAGCAATATCAAAGGCATTTTTTAATTCAAGAAATGTTGTGTACTTGTGCCTTTTATCTCCATGAACAGTAAGAAAGATTGTGATACAGTTGTGTTCACTTTTACCATGTGTGAAACCATTGATATCAGGTGACATGTGCTCTTTAACTCTATACAATAATCTATTAAGCACCATTCTCTCAAAGGTTTTGCACATGCAACTGGTCAGTGAGATGGGACGGAAAGCATCAGGTTGGCCAGGCTTTGGTACAGGTACCGTAAGACTGGTGGTCCATGATACAGGCAACTGCCCAGTGACATAACTGGCATTAAACAATTCTAATAATGGGTTACCGGGTACACGATGTAGGAGTCTTAGAATATCATAGGTGATACCGTCCTCACCAGGAGCAGTGCTACTGCCCCTGGAGAGGGCTGCATCCAATTCATAATCTGTATATGGAACATCACATTCGTCATGTTGCTTGCTCAACATGAAATTTATGAGAGCATTTCTGTCTGTGGACCTCTCCTGCAATTTCTCCCTAGTGCTAGCTAGGAACATTCCAAGGCTGGAAACCTGAGCCCATATAAAATATATATAAATATATATATATATATATATATATATATATATATATATATATATATATATATATATATATATATATATATATATGTGTCGTACCTAGTAGCCAGAACTCACTTCTCAGCCTACTATGCAAGGCCCGATTTGCCTAATAAGCTAAGTTTTCATGAATTAATTGTTTTTCGACTATCTAACCTACCTAACCTAACCTAACCTAACCTAACTTTTTCGGCTACCTAACCCAACCTAACCTATAAAGATAGGTTAGGTTAGGTTAGGTAGGGTTGGTTAGGTTCGGTCATATATCTACGTTAATTTTAACTCCAATAAAAAAAAAATGACCTCATACGTAATGAAATGGGTAGCTTTATCATTTCATAAGAAAAAAATTAGAGAAAATATATTAATTCAGGAAAACTTGGCTTATTAGGCAAATCGGGCCTTGCATAGTAGGCCGAGAAGTGCGTTCTGGCTACTAGGTAAGAGTGAATTACGTATCAGAGTGACTTTTGGAAATCCTCGGTCAGTAACCATAGGTGGCACGCTTGCTCCAGGTACACACACCACAGCGCTGCCAAGAGTATCTGCAGGTTATACTCACCTCTCTACCTACTCTTAATGCTTCGGTACGTTGAGTGTGTTTTATATATTGCTTTAGTTTTTCGTTTATTGCATAAGAATACAGAAGGTATATTCAGAAGGATTCAGAAGGTGTGTTGTGCACACTGAGGAACTACACACGTCACAAATATATACATTTGGCAAGAAATCTCAGCTCGGACTGAGTGATCTTGAAAACAGGCGCACTTATGTGGAGCAGAGAGGCCTGGCTCCTTGTGCCCCGCCTCTTAGCGGTGGCTCTACATGCATAAATGTACATATATACATAATTCACATAATGTGTGAATTATTACTACTGATCCTGCATTATGATTGAAGTCCCCTTGCTGTGTAACTCTGTGGTGCGAGGTGTGTGGAGGTGGGGACCTGCCCGGGCGACACTCCAGGCATGGCGACTGTTAGAGACGGCAGGTGGTGCCTCAGTCGCCTCACGCCAGCGTGCTAGTACATTTTTTTTTTTTTGAGATATATACAAGAGTTGTTACATTCTTGTACAGCCACTAGTACGCGTAGCGTTTCGGGCAAGTCCTTAATCCTATGGTCCCTGGAATACGATCCCCTGCCGCGAAGAATCGTTTTTTCAACCAAGTACACATTTTACTGTTGCGTTAAACAGAGGCTACAGTTAAGGAATTGCGCCCAGTAAATCCTCCCCGGCCAGGATACGAACCCATGACATAGCGCTCGCGGAACGCCAGGCGAGTGTCTTACCACTACACCACGGAGACTGCACCTACATCTGGTCCACCAGAGGAAGAGACAAACATGGTATCTCTCACAGTGGAGTCAAATGGTGTTCAGGAGGAGCCCAATAGTGGCGACAATCCAGACAGTTGGACAAGTGTCGGGACCCGGAGTAAGACACAAGGCACCAACGATTTAATAAATTGTAACCATGTGAAGAACAGAATTTCCCTGCATTGTCCCTCGGGCACGAGAACTGCACTGAAATATGCATGGTTATCTTGAGATCTTCTTGAGATGATTTCGGGGCTTTAGTGTCCCCGCGGCCCGGTCCTCGACCAGGCTTCCATCCCCAGGAAGCAGCCCGTGACAGCTGACTAACTCCCAGGTACCTATTTACTGCTAGGTAACAGGGGCATTCAGGTTGAAAGAAACTTTTGCCCATTTGTTTCTGCCTCGTGCGGGAATCGAACCCGCGCCACAGAATTACGAGTCCTGCGCGCTATCCACCAGGCTACGAGGCCCCCATAAACCCCCATTGTTGGCTGAGGCAGCCACACAACACCCTGCTGGTGGGTATGTGTTGATGAATGGACATGTCATCCATGTCCGTGGGAACATTACTGAAGAGATGGTGCAATGAACAAATCCACAAAGGCCGTGACGAGGGTTCGAACCTTGTGGATTTGTTCATTTGATGCATCACGCTATTGTGATTTCTGTGTGATGGTGTGATATTTCTGTACTCGAGAGCTTGCGGGTATAACAATGAGCAAACCACCACAACCTGCTCATACCCACAGGACACCCGTCATCATTTTTGGGCTGGACGTCTACCAGGATCACAAGCTGGTGGAACAACATGATCACATCGTCAATGCGAAGATAACAACTGACAGGGAGACTATTCTCCCCCACTGGACCAACGACGAGTCTCCGCCGGAAAGATTTACTCTCCCAAGTGCTTATCCGCAACTAACACTGAAGGTCTACAACCCTCCCAGACGCAGGTGTTACAAGTGCCAACGGTGGAATCATGTTGCAAGAAACTGCAGGAATGATGAGCGGTGTGGCCACTGTGCCAGAAAGCTTGCAACATCTGTGTGTGATGTTAAAAAAAGGAAAATGGTGAAACACTGAAACTGAGGTGTGCCAACTGTCACGTGGAAGGTGTTCCCGCCTGGGATGAGGACTGTGCTGCACGCCCGCCGAGACGGGCTGCCCGGGCTACACCAGCTGGGGGCGCCAGTAACCACCCTGGCTCACCTGCACGGCCACCACCTGTCACTCAGTCACTCTGTCCTACCTTACCCAACCACCCCAACACCACAGCTGGTAGCTCCAGTGACACAGTTGTAGTCTCTACCAATACATGTTGGTCGGGGACCCGCCTCAGACACAGACAAATGTTCAGCTTATGAATACAGTAAAAAGACAAAGCAAAATTATGTAAAAGCTGAGCGTGCAAATAAGTGAACAAAGTAAGGAAATCATGCACCACAGGACGAGGCTAACAACTCTTCAGGAATCAGTGAGAGTGTTAAGGGAGTGTGGGACACACCACCCTGGGGTACCATATGTGCACCCTTGGGGGGGCCCCTCTTACGTACCTCTATAAGATACGCAATTGAATAAATTAATTTGTACTTGTATATGCATTGCGTATAATATGATTATATAGTTTATTACCTGTATGTGAGTTAGGTGTTTATATATTTCATTCCTGGTATAAGTTATATATTATATGGTGGAATAGGCCCAACTTTACCCACCGTGGGAACGGTTATATTTTCTTTGTTTGCTCACGGCTGATTTCGTGGGAAAAGTGGTTTTGTAATGATCATAAGTGGGTAACATTATGTGAATCTGTAATAGTTGATCATTAGGGGGCAACGCCCCGTGAGAGAGTCTTAGTTGCTGGTTGCCAACATCTCCCTCTGTTGTTATATTTTAATTACTGCATGTATTAATAATTACATTATCTCTGTTATGCATGTTAATCTCAGCATTAATTAAGTTAGTTTAAGATTACTCTTGTCACATTATCTTGCTCCATGTAAGTTAAATTAATACTCTTTAAGTTTGGAAATTTTGGCGGGACGGAAGCAATGTTTTTGACTCCCGCCGATAAAGTAGTCAGTAGCTATCACGGACCAGGAGGGATAACATCTTTGGAGATAGTCAGTAGCTATCACGGACCAGGAGGGATAACATCTTTGGAGATAGTCAGTAGCTATCACGGACCAGGAGGGATAACATCTTTGGAGATAGTCAGTAGCTAGCACTGACCAGGAAGGATAACATCTTTGGAGATAGTCAGTAGCTAGCACTGACCAGGAAGGATAACATCTTTGGAGATAGTCAGTAGCTAGCACTGACCAGGAGGGATAACATCTTTGGAGATAGTCAGTAGCTATCACGGACCAGGAGGGATAACATCTTTGGAGATAGTCAGTAGCTAGCACTGACCAGGAAGGATAACATCTTTGGAGATAGTCAGTAGCTAGCACTGACCAGGAGGGATAACATCTTTGGAGATAGTCAGTAGCTAGCACGGACCAGGAGGGATAACATCTTTGGAGATAGTCAGTAGCTATCACGGACCAGGAGGGATAACATCTTTGGAGATAGTCAGTAGCTATCACGGACCAGGAGGGATAACATCTTTGGAGATGGTCAGTAGCTAGCACTGACCAGGAAGGATAACATCTTTGGAGATAGTCAGTAGCTATCACGGACCAGGAGGGATAACATCTTTGGAGATAGTCAGTAGCTAGCACTGACCAGGAAGGATAACATCTTTGGAGATAGTCAGTAGCTATCACGGACCAGGAGGGATAACATCTTTGGAGATAGTCAGTAGCTATCACGGACCAGGAGGGATAACATCTTTGGAGATAGTCAGTAGCTAGCACTGACCAGGAAGGATAACATCTTTGGAGATAGTCAGTAGCTATCACGGACCAGGAGGGATAACATCTTTGGAGATAGTCAGTAGCTATCACGGACCAGGAGGGATAACATCTTTGGAGATAGTCAGTAGCTAGCACTGACCAGGAAGGATAACATCTTTGGAGATAGTCAGTAGCTATCACGGACCAGGAGGGATAACATCTTTGGAGATAGTCAGTAGCTATCACGGACCAGGAGGGATAACATCTTTGGAGATAGTCAGTAGCTAGCACTGACCAGGAAGGATAACATCTTTGGAGATAGTCAGTAGCTAGCACTGACCAGGAAGGATAACATCTTTGGAGATAGTCAGTAGCTATCACGGACCAGGAGGGATAACATCTTTGGAGATAGTCAGTAGCTATCACGGACCAGGAGGGATAACATCTTTGGAGATAGTCAGTAGCTAGCACGGACCAGGAGGGATAACATCTTTGGAGATAGTCAGTAGCTAGCACTGACCAGGAGGGATAACATCTTTGGAGATAGTCAGTAGCTAGCACTGACCAGGAGGGATAACATCTTTGGAGATAGTCAGTAGCTAGCACTGACCAGGAGGGATAACATCGTTGGAGATAGTCAGTAGCTAGCACTGACCAGGAGGGATAACATCTTTGGAGATAGTCAGTAGCTAGCACTGACCAGGAGGGATAACATCTTTGGAGATAGTCAGTAGCTAGCACGGACCAGGAGGGATAACATCTTTGGAGATAGTCAGTAGCTAGCACTGACCAGGAGGGATAACATCTTTGGAGATAGTCAGTAGCTATCACGGACCAGGAGGGATAACATCTTTGGAGATAGTCAGTAGCTAGCACGGACCAGGAGGGATAACATCTTTGGAGATAGTCAGTAGCTAGCACTGACCAGGATTGATAACATCGTTGGAGATAGTCAGTAGCTAGCACTGACCAGGAAGGATAACATCTTTGGAGATAGTCAGTAGCTATCACGGACCAGGAGGGATAACATCTTTGGAGATAGTCAGTAGCTAGCACGGACCAGGAGGGATAACATCGTTGGAGATAGTCAGTAGCTAGCACTGACCAGGAGGGATAACATCGTTGGAGATAGTCAGTAGCTAGCACTGACCAGGAGGGATAACATCTTTGGAGATAGTCAGTAGCTAGCACTGACCAGGAGGGATAACATCTTTGGAGATAGTCAGTAGCTAGCACGGACCAGGAGGGATAACATCTTTGGAGATAGTCAGTAGCTAGCACTGACCAGGAGGGATAACATCTTTGGAGATAGTCAGTAGCTATCACGGACCAGGAGGGATAACATCTTTGGAGATAGTCAGTAGCTAGCACGGACCAGGAGGGATAACATCTTTGGAGATAGTCAGTAGCTAGCACTGACCAGGAGGGATAACATCGTTGGAAATAGTCAGTAGCTAGCACTGACCAGGAAGGATAACATCTTTGGAGATAGTCAGTAGCTATCACGGACCAGGAGGGATAACATCTTTGGAGATAGTCAGTAGCTAGCACGGACCAGGAGGGATAACATCTTTGGAGATAGTCAGTAGCTAGCACGGACCAGGAGGGATAACATCTTTGGAGATAGTCAGTAGCTATCACGGACCAGGAGGGATAACATCTTTGGAGATAGTCAGTAGCTAGCACGGACCAGGAGGGATAACATCTTTGGAGATAGTCAGTAGCTAGCACTGACCAGGAGGGATAACATCTTTGGAGATAGTCAGTAGCTAGCACTGACCAGGAGGGATAACATCTTTGGAGATAGTCAGTAGCTAGCACGGACCAGGAAGGATAACATCTTTGGAGATAGTCAGTAGCTAGCACGGACCAGAAGAGATAACATCTTTGGAGATAAGTCTGTTAATATTCGTGTTTTGCCTCAATATATTATATTATAGGAGAGACAGTACTTTTGATTTGATTTTATAAGTGATCTAGTCCATCTGTAATTTATATAATATTGAGAATAATATTGTTAATACACTATTAAATTTTTATATGTATTTTTCGTCCGTCCTAAGGGTGAAATACTTTAATTCTTTACCTGTGTCAATCATGTGGTTATACTGGTGACCCGCTCTAGAGAACAGCAGTTTGTATTGGCCCTAGACTATTAAGTTCTTACTGGTGTTCAGGGTTTCGAGCCGTGACGTACGATTAGTAACAGACCCCAGCAGGGGACCCCAGCAGGGGACCCCAACAGGGGACGCCAGCACGGGACCCCAGCAGGGGACCCCAGCTGGGGGTGTCCCAGCAGGGGACGCCAGCAGGGGACCCCAGCAGGGGACCCCAACAGGGGACGCCAGCAGGGGACCCCAGCAGGGGACCCCAGCTGGGGGTGTCCCAGCAGGGGACGCCAGCAGGGGACCCCAGCAGGGGACCCCAACAGGGGACGCCAGCAGGGGACCCCAGCAGGGGACCCCAGCAGGGGACCCCAGCAGGGGACCCCAGCAGGGGACCCCAGCTGGGGGTGTCCCAGCCCTCACAACAGCTGGGCCCACCCACCCCGGCTCCCCACACCACGGCCTCATCCACGAGTATTAAGATGTAACTGATCATGATAATGAACAAAGTGACAGTGAGAGTGAGAATTTTAATGAAGATGAAGGAGATGATGAAGTCAATACAGGTGCTGATAAACTCTGCTTGAAGGAAAGTAGTAGTGGAAATGATGATGAAAGTGATTGTGATAGAGATCAAATTGTAACCAGTGACGCCTGTAGTGATCATGACGAACTGGAACTGGACGAGGATGCCCGCCTCGGGCCGCACACGCCACACATCCCAGATGGTTCCGCCGCACACGACACATCCCAGATGGTTCCGCCGCGCACGACACATCCCAGATGGTTCCGCCGCGCACGACACACATCTCAGATGGTTCCACCGCGCACGACACATCCCAGATGGTTCCGCCGCGCACGACACATCCCAGATGGTTCCGCCGCGCACGACACACATCCCAGATGGTTCCGCCGCGCACGACACATCCCAGATGGTTCCACCGCGCACGACACATCCCAGATGGTTCCGCCGCGCACGACACATCCCAGATGGTTCCGCCGCGCACGACACATCCCAGATGGTTCCACCGCGCACGACACATCCCAGATGGTTCCGCCGCGCACGACACATCCCAGATGGTTCCGCCGCGCACGACACACATCCCAGATGGTTCCGCCGCGCACGACACATCCCAGATGGTTCCGCCGCGCACGACACATCCCAGATGGTTCCGCCGCGCACGACACATCCCAGATGGTTCCGCCGCGCACGACACATCCCAGATGGTTCCGCCGCGCACGACACACATCCCAGATGGTTCCACCGCGCACGACACATCCCAGATGGTTCCGCCGCGCACGACACACATCCCAGATGGTTCCGCCGCGCACGACACACATCCCAGATGGTTCCGCCGCGCACGACACACATCCCAGATGTTTCCACCGCGCACGACACATCCCAGATGGTTCCACCGCGCACGACACATCCCAGATGGTTCCGCCGCGCACGACACATCCCAGATGGTTCCGCCGCGCACGACACACATCCCAGATGGTTCCGCCGCGCACGACACACATCCCAGATGGTTCCGCCGCGCACGACACATCCCAGATGGTTCCGCCGCGCACGACACACATCCCAGATGGTTCCACCGCGCACGACACATCCCAGATGGTTCCACCGCGCACGACACATCCCAGATGGTTCCGCCGCGCACGACACATCCCAGATGGTTCCGCCGCGCACGACACACATCCCAGATGGTTCCGCCGCGCACGACACACATCCCAGATGGTTCCGCCGCGCACGACACACATCCCAGATGGTTCCACCGCGCACGACACATCCCAGATGGTTCCACCGCGCACGACACATCCCAGATGGTTCCGCCGCGCACGACACATCCCAGATGGTTCCGCCGCGCACGACACATCCCACATGGTTCCGCCGCGCACGACACACATCCCAGATGGTTCCGCCGCGCACGACACACATCCCAGATGGTTCCACCGCGCACGACACATCCCAGATGGTTCCGCCGCGCACGACACACATCCCAGATGGTTCCGCCGCGCACGACACACATCCCAGATGGTTCCGCCGCGCACGACACACATCCCAGATGGTTCCACCGCGCACGACACATCCCAGATGGTTCCGCCGCGCACGACACATCCCAGATGGTTCCGCCGCGCACGACACATCCCAGATGGTTCCACCGCGCACGACACATCCCAGATGGTTCCACCGCGCACGACACATCCCAGATGGTTCCGCCGCGCACGACACATCCCAGATGGTTCCACCGCGCACGACACATCCCAGATGGTTCCACCGCGCACGACACATCCCAGATGGTTCCACCGCGCACGACACATCCCAGATGGTTCCGCCGCGACACATTTAGAGAACTGGTGACTGGTGATGTGCTGACCGAAAGGGGAAAAAGACGCCGTAATAATGTACTACAAACAGTATCGGAATATTATTGCTTTTATGAAACTGTAGACTCATAAAGTTCAAAAGAACAATTAGCGGCCTCTCAATCTCATAAAGAACAATGGCGGCCTCTCAATCTCATAAAGAACAATGGCGGCCTCTCAATCTCATAAAGAACAATGGCGGCCTCTCAATCTCATAAAGAACAATGGCGGCCTCTCAATCTCATAAAGAACAATTAGCGGCCTCTCAATCTCATAAAGAACAATGGCGGCCTCTCAATCTCATAAAGAACAATTAGCGGCCTCTCAATCTCATAAAGAACAATGGCGGCCTCTCAATCTCATAAAGAACAATTAGCGGCCTCTCAATCTCATAAAGAACAATGGCGGCCTCTCAATCTCATAAAGAACAATGGCGGCCTCTCAATCTCATAAAGAACAATGGCGGCCTCTCAATCTCATAAAGAACAATGGCGGCCTCTCAATCTCATAAAGAACAATGGCGGCCTCTCAATCTCATAAAGAACAATGGCGACCTCTCAATCTCATAAAGAACAATGGCGGCCTCTCAATCTCATAAAGAACAATTAGCGGCCTCTCAATCTCATAAAGAACAATGGCGGCCTCTCAATCTCATAAAGAACAATTAGCGGCCTCTCAATCTCATAAAGAACAATGGCGGCCTCTCAATCTCATAAAGAACAATTAGCGGCCTCTCAATCTCATAAAGAACAATGGCGGCCTCTCAATCTCATAAAGAACAATGGCGGCCTCTCAATCTCATAAAGAACAATGGCGGCCTCTCAATCTCATAAAGAACAATGGCGGCCTCTCAATCTCATAAAGAACAATGGCGGCCTCTCAATCTCATAAAGAACAATTAGCGGCCTCTCAATCTCATAAAGAACAATGGCGGCCTCTCAATCTCATAAAGAACAATTAGCGGCCTCTCAATCTCATAAAGAACAATGGCGGCCTCTCAATCTCATAAAGAACAATTAGCGGCCTCTCAATCTCATAAAGAACAATGGCGGCCTCTCAATCTCATAAAGAACAATGGCGGCCTCTCAATCTCATAAAGAACAATGGCGGCCTCTCAATCTCATAAAGAACAATGGCGGCCTCTCAATCTCATAAAGAACAATTAGCGGCCTCTCAATCTCATAAAGAACAATGGCGGCCTCTCAATCTCATAAAGAACAATGGCGGCCTCTCAATCTCATAAAGAACAATGGCGGCCTCTCAATCTCATAAAGAACAATTAGCGGCCTCTAAATCTCATAAAGAACAATGGCGGCCTCTCAATCTCATAAAGAACAATGGCGGCCTCTCAATCTCATAAAGAACAATTAGCGGCCTCTCAATCTCATAAAGAACAATGGCGGCCTCTCAATCTCATAAAGAACAATTAGCGGCCTCTCAATCTCATAAAGAACAATGGCGGCCTCTCAATCTCATAAAGAACAATGGCGGCCTCTCAATCTCATAAAGAACAATGGCGGCCTCTCAATCTCATAAAGAACAATGGCGGCCTCTCAATCTCATAAAGAACAATGGCGGCCTCTCAATCTCATAAAGAACAATGGCGGCCTCTCAATCTCATAAAGAACAATTAGCGGCCTCTCAATCTCATAAAGAACAATGGCGGCCTCTCAATCTCATAAAGAACAATGGCGGCCTCTCAATCTCATAAAGAACAATGGCGGCCTCTCAATCTCATAAAGAACAATTAGCGGCCTCTCAATCTCATAAAGAACAATGGCGGCCTCTCAATCTCATAAAGAACAATGGCGGCCTCTCAATCTCATAAAGAACAATTAGCGGCCTCTCAATCTCATAAAGAACAATGGCGGCCTCTCAATCTCATAAAGAACAATTAGCGGCCTCTCAATCTCATAAAGAACAATGGCGGCCTCTCAATCTCATAAAGAACAATGGCGGCCTCTCAATCTCATAAAGAACAATGGCGGCCTCTCAATCTCATAAAGAACAATGGCGGCCTCTCAATCTCATAAAGAACAATGGCGGCCTCTCAATCTCATAAAAGCAAGTACAGTGTCATCAAGATACTCAGTTGGAATATTGCTTCTCTTAGAAAACGGTATTCAGATCTCCATCATAAGGTTATGACTGAAGACATAGATATTGTCTGCCTCCAGGAAACCCTAACTCCCGCAGGTAAAACCCCGCAGAATTTGCCTAGTTATCAGTGTTATAATCCCAGATAAAAAAATACGTGTCTTATGTATGTTAAAAAATCCCTGCCGCATGAGCCACTCCCCGCCCAACAACGAGAGGGGTTTCAATATCGTGGTATCCGGGTACACGTTGGTAACTCTACACTTAATGTTTTGAATGCCTATGCACCTACTGGCCTCCTCCAGTATACTGACCTACCTAGTTTTGCACATACTGACTCTGTAATATTAATTGGGGATTTAAATGCTAAACACAAACAATTAGGGGATCAACTCACAAACACCAACGGGAGAAGAGTGTTGGCACTTCTCGATGCATATGGTGATGTTCAAATTATCAGTAAGAATCAACCAACGCAAATATATGGAGGTATTCTAGATAGGTGCAGTGGCTTTAACCTGTCATACACAACTCATGAGACTGATATTATGGATGACTTAATGTCTGACCATTTAGCCATAACAGCTAACATACACGTGGCTATTGTTGACCTACCTGGCACTAAGCTGAGTAGACGCAGGCTAGCAGTAAGGAAAACAGCAAGAAATTTTTCTTTATAGACAGCATAGAACATTGGTATAACAATTATGAGCCTGAGAATGTACAACAGTTTTATGATGACCTCATAAATAATACCTATGAGGCCATCAAAAATAGTGAGTCACACCAAACAAAAAGAAGTACTGGTAAACAGGTCAGACACAACCAGTACTATGATGATGCTAAACTGAAAGAGCTTAAATCAATTGCTAGACAGACAGGTAAAGCATATAAGAACTTAGAACTCCTCAAATGTTAAAACTGTTTCAGGCCGCGCTTGCAGCGGCAAGGGAGAGAATGACTGAACTGAGACAAAATAAATGGGAGGGTTTTGTTAGTGGACTTAACCTGCATACTCCACTGGGCAAAGCCTGGAAAGGCATAAACAAAATTATTGGTAAAAATAGTAGACAAGTTTCACACCCAAACCCGCTACAGAAAGCCAATCAGTTAATTGCAAAATGGGCTCAGGTTTCCAGCCTTGGAATGTTCCCAGCTAGCACTAGGGAGAAATTGCAGGAGAGGTCCACAGACAGAAATGCTCTCATAAATTTCATGTTGAGCAAGCAACATGACGAATGTGATGTTCCATATACAGATTATGAATTGGATGCAGCCCTCTCCAGGGGCAGTAGCACTGCTCCTGGTGAGGACGGTATCACCTATGATATTCTAAGACTCCTACATCGTGTACCCGGTAACCCATTATTAGAATTGTTTAATGCCAGTTATGTCACTGGGCAGTTGCCTGTATCATGGACCACCAGTCTTACGGTACCTGTACCAAAGCCTGGCCAACCTGATGCTTTCCGTCCCATCTCACTGACCAGTTGCATGTGCAAAACCTTTGAGAGAATGGTGCTTAATAGATTATTGTATAGAGTTAAAGAGCACATGTCACCTGATATCAATGGTTTCACACATGGTAAAAGTGAACACAACTGTATCACAATCTTTCTTACTGTTCATGGAGATAAAAGGCACAAGTACACAACATTTCTTGAATTAAAAAATGCCTTTGATATTGCTAATAGGGAAGTGATTATGTATGAATTAGCGAGAATGGATATAGGGGGACATTTATTACAATGGATACGAGGCTATCTTACCAACCGGAAGTTCTCTGCACTGTTCCGTGGCTACAAGAGTGAAACTAAATTAATGCAACTAGGCACCCCACAAGGGGGAGTACTCAGTCCTACCTTGTTTAATGTGCTAATTAATGCCTTACTAAAATCAATCCCAACAAGTCCGGCAAACATCACTATCAGCTATGCAGATGACATCCTTGTGCATACTAAAACCCACCGCGAAATGCAAACAGTCTTAAATTGTATACATACAGCTTGTGAGAGCCTTGGTCTTGTAATCAACGCTGCTAAAACTAAGGTATTTAACAGACAAATTGGCAACCGCAAAAGTGGACCACGAAAACTTAAGATAGATAACATACCAATAGACTATGTCTCTTCTTTCAAATACCTTGGTGTCTCTGTCCCTTGTACCTCAACTGCAGTCAATAAGTTACATCAACAATGTAGAGACAGACTCAAGGCTCTCAGAACTGTAGTGGGGTACACCCCGAAATATGGTGTTAATATTAGAATAGCAAGAATGATGTATTTAGCGTATATAAGGTCTCTGATAGACTATCATGCACCAGCTTTGGTCCTGCAGAATGGCAAAAGTATTGATAGACTGGAGAAAATGCAAAATGAAGCACTCAGAATTATACTTGGCTGTCCTATAACTACCAAAGTTCTCAACATGCGGAAAGAATTAAATATACTTAGCATTAGAGATAGAATATTTGAAATTAATCTTATGATGGGACTAAAGCTTCTGCGTGATAACAAAAACAACATTGTGTCAGTTGCACTGTTAGAACACATACGAAATGGAACCAGCGAGTCTAAATGGATTCAAAGAACTGCCACTCATATTAAAATGATGGGACTGCACGATGTATATACAGATGAAAGAGTACAGCACTTCCTTCCACCCTGGCAGATAGTACCTTTTGACATCCTGACCCCTGCATACCCCACCAAGAAACTAATCACACACAACCCTCATGCTCAGCTTGCTGCTACATTAAGCACCATGGAGCACATTCACAATATACAAGCTGAAAACAACATTGCACAGACCATATACACTGACGGATCACTCAATACAGCTACAGGGAGGGCAGGAAGTGCTGTTATTGCTCATCGGGGCCAGATTCACGTAGTTGTTACGCAAGCACTTACAAATATGTACATCTTTTCTCAATCTTCGGCGGCTTTATTTACAATTAATAAACAGTTAATGAGCTCCAAAGCACCAGGAGGCTGTTTATAACAATAACAACAGTTGATTGGGAAGTTTTCATGCTTGTAAACTGTTTAATAAATGTAACCAAAGCCGTCAAAAATTGATGAAAGATGTACACGTTCGTAAGTACTTGCGTAACTGTTTCGTGAATCTGGGTCAAGACCGACAGAAGCACAATTCAAAGTAATATAAGAATTAGTAACTGGGCGTCCACAATGCAAGCTGAGTTTTTTTTATTTTTACTGTTAAATACAATAAATACAATAAATACAATAAATACAATAAATACAATAAATACAATAAAACAAGAGAGGAAACATAATAACAAAGGGAAATAAAAAGTCACCGGCCAGAAGGAGCGACAGCAAAGTACAACAATAAACACACCTAAAGAAAAAACAGCAAACACCAAGACAAGAACATAACACATAGAGAAAACAATGTAAACAAGCAATCAATGCACAAAACATAATAACACACGAAACAAACCAAACATAATCATCATGACGTACAGGTAAGGCAAAAATATAACAACATGAAATATAACAAGAAAATCAAAACACACAACAAGCCTTAAATAAAAAACAAAAGCCACACAGGGCACAATGACATCATAAAACAAACACATAAACAAGAACACTCACATCTAACCACCGGCCTCGCAACAAACAAAGGGAGAGGCACGAGCACATAACACAATTGGGCAAACATACAGCGAGAGGGGCACACACCACCACATAAAGCAAAGAAACAGGTAATCAGTGGACATACCTGCCCGGAACCGCACATGGAACGCTTCCCAGAGCAACCACCGCCTAGGGTCTAGCTCATCCACTGGGGAAGCCGTAGCCTCCGGAACCCTGGCAACAAATACCCGCAAACATGGGACCCAGATGGTATTACTGACGAGGCGAGTAATCACCACGCATCCCCGCACGCCGGGAATCCGCCCAGCAAGAAAGCAGTCCGGTTCATCAGACAGCATCAACTCGGCAATTATTGTCCAGAGACCCGGCTTATCACAGACGCCGGCGGCATCACAAACGCCGGCAACACGTCCTCCAGGTCCCCAATGCTCACCCTCACAGGGTGAGCATTGGGCAGTGAGCTTGACAGAGGGCACCACCATAGGGGCACCTGCAGCCACGCGCACCGGATGGTGCGCATCCTTCCGTAAGGTAACCACCAGGCAACGCCCAGGACTAGTAGCCATACCATCCCTGGCAGCGGAAGCCACCACCCCCCACTGCAGAGAGCCTGCAGGTGGCGTAAGAACAGAAGACATGTCCGAGACACGGGCACCAGCACCAGCAGGCACATGGACCTCCGCCACCACTTACTCCATAGAAATCGATGCATCCGGATCTACCTCAACACCCGAAGACCCACAGTCACTGAAGTCACCCACATCAGTCCAGGCAGAAGACGAAAACCGGGAACGCTTGGGCTCCGAGCGGATATCGTCTGAGCCAAATGCGGACCCAGAAACACGGGCACTACCAGCCGGACGAACCGCCGCCCGACGCAGAACAGCAGCAGCCTCAACCACAGGTGGAACCGGACCGCACACAGCAGGAGGCGGCACTGCCACCCCATCACCCATCACAAACGGAACACAAGGCGAAGGCGCAGGGCCAGGCGCAGAAGCAGAGGACGAAGAAAGGGAGAGCGCCGACGACGCACATAGATCGCCTGGAAGGTCATTGGGAGCAGCGGGGACAGCGACGGGAACAGGAAGAACATCCGATGGCATGGCAACACCCGGAAGAGGGTCCTCAACAACCAAAGGAAGGACAGGCGATGCAGGGGGAGCCACAGCATCCAATGAGACACTCACTTCCTCACCCCGGAGTCCTCCTCCAGAGGGAGCGGTGGGAAATCCTCTTCCTTAAACATGTTCACGGGAGTAACCGCAGCTTCAGTGCACCCAGCAGCCTGATGGTCCAACAGGCCATATCGAAAACACGTCCGCGGTTGCCGTGCATAGTACACCCGTACGTAGTACCCTAAAAGCCGGATAGAGGATAGAATGTCCGACGTCAGGCGCATCCCTAGGGTACGAATGTTGGTCTTCACACCCGCATACTTGCCAGAAGACAGCGAGTGCATCCGCACACTGACGATGGCGTCAAACCGCTGGAAGAAACGCCGGAGGAGAGTTGGGAAACTCCTTGGGGGCCCCATGGACACTCATATACGTCATGGCACCACTTTGATCCGATATAGACACAGATCCGGTGCCATTTTGCAGCTGCAAGGTACGTTCCTCGTACCGCCGGAGAAAGTCTCGGTACGCCGCTTCACCCACAAACTTGATAACCACACGGTGAGCAGTTACCAGCTCAATACCGTAGATTTCCATGACCAGGATACGGAGCATGTCACACATAACCATCTCCACGACAGGGTATCCCGCACGACCAGTAAACTCCAAACCCACGGAATTTACCCTCACAACAGGGAGAAGATGGCCGCCCATGTCAAAAGTGCCACATCCACACCAGCCAGGAACAGCAGGGAGGGTAGAGTCACCCACACCTCCTGCTGACGAAAGCGGCAAACACTGCAACTACCGGAGAGGCCAGGCGACACGTCTGCACCTCACGGCAGCTAGCAGGGAACTCATGCAAGCAGAGTTGGTAGCAGTACTGGTAGCACTCGAAATTTTTGACAACATTGAAGTAGACAGCTTAATTATTTCCGACTTCCTTTCCTCACTACGAGCAATAAACAGTTTACAATCAAGTAATAACGTGCTTGTCTTGGAAGCTAGACGTAGATATATAAGAATACTTAGCAAGAGGGTAAATATAAAAATGTTGTGGATTCCTTCTCACATTGGCCTGCAGGAACATGACAAACTTGACGCCCTTGCTAAGGCTACAGTAAATAAAGACAGTATCGAACGGAATCTTGAGCTATCAAATAGGTCCCTTAAAAGTGTCATTAGACGAGAACTCCTGGATGGATTTGAAGAAAGTAGAACTGTGCAAACTGGAACTAGCAGGTCCATTGTTTATCACAATGAAATGTGTGAAGCAAAACATGTGTATGGGACAAGTAACAAAGTCAGTAGACTAACAGATGTTGTCACAGCTCGTATAAGACTTGGCTACAAGTATCTCTGGCAGTTCGGCTTGTATAGGGATCTAGATATAGTAAAGTGTAAAGTGTGTGGACAAAGACAGGGACACACACTCGAACACTATATCTTGGATTGAAGTAAACTTGAGCCATTTAGAGATAAATCTAAGCTCACGCTGTATGATATGGCAACCTATCTTATTACACAGAGATATTAGAAAGTCCATATCTAGTCAAGGATCAGACTAAACTGGAAAAGGATCAAAGGTTTGCCACCAGACTAGCACCCGAGCTGAGAGGTATGAGCTACGAGGAGAGACTACGGGAATTAAACCTCACTTCGCTGGAAGACAGAAGAGTTAGGGGGGACATGATCACCACATTCAAGATTCTGAAGGGAATTGATAGGGTAGATAAAGACAGTCTATTTAACACAAGGGGCACACGCACAAGGGGACACAGGTGGAAACTGAGTGCCCAAATGAGCCACAGAGATATTAGAAAGAACTTTTTTAGTGTCAGAGTGGTTGACAAATGGAATGCATTAGGAAGTGATGTGGTGGAGGCTGACTCCTAACACAGTTTCAAGTGTAGATATGATAGAGCCCAATAGGCTAAGGAATCTGTACACCTGTTGATTGACGGTTGAGAGGCGGGACCAAAGAGCCAGAGCTCAACCCCCGCAAACACAACTAGGTGAGTACAACTAGGTGAGTACACACACACACACGCGCGCACACATACACACAATGTGTGTGTGTGTGCTGGGACCAATCCTCTTTCTAATTTACGTAAATGATATGTTTACAGGAGTGGAATCATACATGTCAATGTTTGCGGATGACGCAAAATTAATGAGAAGAGTTGTGACAGATGAAGATTGTAGGATCCTCCAAGAGGACTTAAACAGGTTGCAGAGATGGTCAGGGAAATGGCTACTGGAGTTCAACACCAGTAAATGTAAAGTTATGGAAATGGGATCAGGTGATAGACGACCAAAAGGACAGTACACAATGAAGGGGAACTGCCTTCCTTTAACGATTCGAAAAAGAGACCTGGGAGTGGATGTGACACCTAATCTAACTCCTGAGGCACATATAAATAGGATAACGACAGCAGCGTACTCTACGCTGGCGAAAATTAGAACTTCATTCAGAAACCTAAATGAGGAGACTTTTAGGGCGCTTTACACTGCCTACGTGAGACCCGTCTTAGAGTATGCCGCGCCATCATGGAGCCCCCACCTGAAGAAACACATAAAGAAACTGGAGAAGGTTCAGAGGTTTGCAACGAGGCTTGTCCCAGAGTTACGAGGGATGGGATATGAACCCTGGAAACACAAACCGAAACTGTCTCTATTTTCCGCTTGTAACAACTTGTAATAAAGTTGTTACATCTTGGCTTAATGTGTTTATGACGTATTGGAACGTTGTTACAACTTGATATATTGGTTGTTATAACTGGTTAGGTGGTGTTAAAACTTGTTCGAACGTTGTACCAACGTCGTAGTTTCGGTGTGTGTTTGGAGGGAAGAACGTCTGAGGGAACTGAACCTTACGACACTAGAGAAAAGAAGGGAGAGAGGAGATATGATAGGAACATATAAAATACTCAGGGGAATTGACAAAGTGGAAATAGATGAAATGTTCACACGGAATAGTAACAGAACGAGGGGACATGGGTGGAAACTGGAAACTCAGATGAGTCACAGAGATGTTAGGAAGTTTTCTTTTAGCGTGAGAGTAGTGGGATAATTGAATGCACTTAAGGAACAGGTTGTGGAAGCAAACACTATTCATAATTTTAAAATTAGGTATGATAGGGAAATGGGACAGGAGTCATTGCTGTAAACAACCGATGGCTGGAAAGGCGGGATCCAAGAGCCAATGCTCGATCCTGCAAGCACAAATAGGTGAGTACAAATAGATGAGTATACACACACACACACACACGCGCACACACACACACACACACACACACACACACACACACACACACACACACACACACACACACACACACACACACACACACACACACACACACACACACACACACACACACACACACACACGCACACAAACACACACACACACACACACACACACACACACACACACACAAAAGACTGCCAAAAAGCCTTTGATACAGTACCGCACATGAGACTGCTGTTCAAGCTCGAGAGGCAGGCGGGGGTGGGGGGAAAGGTCCTAGAATGGATAAGGAACTACCTAACAGGAAGGAGCCAAAGAGTTACGGTAAGGGGCGAGAAGTCGGACTGGCGAACAGTAACAAGTGGAGTACCACAAGGATCGGTGCTGGGACCAATTCTATTTCTTGTATATGTTAACGACATGTTTACAGGCGTAGAGTCCTACATGTCGATGTTTGCGGATGATGCAAAGTTGATGAGAAGAGTTGTGACAGATGAGGATTGCAGGATCCTCCAAGAGGACCTGAACAGATTGCAGAGATGGTCAGAGAAATGGTTACTAGAATTCAACACGAGCAAATGTAAAGTTATGGAAATGGGACTAGGAGATAGGAGACCAAAGGGACAGTACACAATGAAGGGGGAACAGCCTACCTGTAACGACGCGTGAAAGAGACCTGGGGGTGGACGTAACACCTAATCTATCTCCTGAGGCACATATTAATAGGATAACGACAGCAGCGTACTCTACACTGGCAAAAGTTAGAACATCATTCAGAAACCTAAGTAAGGAGGCATTTAGGGCGCTTTACACTGCCTACGTGAGGCCAGTCTTAGAGTATGCCGCCTCATCATGGAGTCCCCATCTGAAGAAGCATATAATGAAACTGGAAAAGGTTCAGAGGTTTGCAACGAGACTCGTCCCAGAGCTACGAGGGATGGGGTGTGAAGAGCGCCTGAGGGAACTGTGCCTTACGACACTAGAAAGAAGAAGGGAGAGGGGGGACATGATAGGAACGTATAAGATACTCAGAGGAATTGACAGAGTGGACATAGACGAAATGTTCACACGGAATAGTAACAGAACGAGAGGACATGGATGGAAGCTTGAAACTCAGATGAGTCACAGAGATGTTAGGAAGTTTTCTTTTAGCGTGAGAGTAGTGGGGAAATGGAATGCACTTCAGGAACAGGTTGTGGAAGCAAATACTATTCATAATTTTAAAACCAGGTATGATAGGGAAATAGGACAGGAGTCATTGCTGTAAACAACCGATGCTCGAAAGGCGGGATCCAAGAGTCAATGCTCGATCCTGCAGACACAACTAGGTGAGTACAACTAGGTGAGTACACACACACACACACACACACACACACACACACACACACGCACGCACACACACGGACGCACGCACACACACGGACGCACACACACACACTCACACACACACACACACACACACACACACACACACACACACACACACACACACACACACACACACACACACACACACACACACACACACACACACACACACACACATTAGGAAGTGATGTGGTGGAGGCTGACTCCATTCACAGTTTCAAATGTAGATATGATAGAGCCCAATAGGCTCAGGAATCTGTACACCAGTTGATTGACGGTTGAGAGGCGGGACCAAAGAGCCAGAGCTCAACCCCCGCAAGCACAATTAGGTGAGTACAATTAGGTGAGTACACACACACACACACACACACACACACACAAAGGACAGACGGAGGACACTCACACACAGGGATCCCAGGGAAGACGGGACGGGGTCTGCGCCATGCAGCAGCCAGTCTGCTGCTGGTTCCACCTTTTCTATGTTCCGTATTCTGTTGACAGAACCGAGCACCTGAACATTCTGCGGGCCGACGGTCTAACCTTCTCCTGCTCACAACTCAAAAATATTTTGGTTGTTGAGATGTCCTTGACTATAAGATTATCCAACCTGAGAAATAAATTCCAGACACTCCTCAACATCGCTCTTCTATGGACTTAATCGTACGTCTCCCTGGGCCAATCAAATGCTTGGCATAAACCTGAGGAAATTCCACAATTCCTGAATAACGTTTTTGGCCATTTTCGGTGCCGGTGAAAACCTCCTGTATTTTGAATTTGTCACTGTCTAAAGCGGGTGCATTGGTGTCCCTGCAGGTATTCTGATGGGGGCTGCTTGACGGCGGCGCTGTAGTTACCGAAAGTAGGTTTGGAGGTGGAAAGCGAGTCACAGGGACGGTGGGAGGGATAGGCTGAAGAGACAGTAGGAGATTTTGTAGTAGAGGCTGCGGAGGTGGCCTCTTGGAAGGGTTTAGAGGTACCACTTTGACGTGGCTTAGATGCGCTGGAGGTTGAGGTCACTCAGGGGTTGTTGACCGTATCCGGTTTTGGGACTTGAGTCGTAAAGGAGGGGACCGATTCACGCGGGAACAATACCTTAGGGCGGGTGTGGTCTAGAGGATCGTCAGTCGTAGCCTCGGACTCACCTAGGTAATCCCAGTTGTCGTAGGTCTCATATTCTCCGGTCGACTGGTTGTATTCAGTCGAGTCATCCAGCTCAGTGGCCCAGGATAAGGGTTTTGAGTCGACTTTATCAAAGACGAAATCATCCTCCTTGGATGGTTCCTCAACCACCATGGAAGTTGGCTCACCATCCTCGGATGGTTCCTCAACCACCTCGGATGGTTCCTCAACCATCTAGGATGGTTCCTCAACCATCTAGGATGGTTCCTCAGCCACCTAGGATGGTTCCTCAGCCACCTAGGATGTTGGCTCATCATTCTGTGGTTCGTCTTCCTCCTTCAGTATTGCTCTGGCCTATTAATACCATTCGGTCTTGAAGAGCCGAAAGATTTTCATAAGTTTTGGCCTCAGTGATTACCAAAGAATCAAGGACAAGACATCTGCCACCAGCAACAACTTTTACGGGTCAATTTAGATATCTGGGCTTTATGCAGGAATGACTCCACACGAGATTAATGTTATTTCGATGTCACTGCATCGTTCTTTGGCCTTAAGACTCTCCAAAATTTGGCCCATAATGGGTAGAGCAGTCCACGAGATCCAGGAGGTCTCCTTCGGTATTTATAACGAAGGCGGAGACATTCTGTTCCTTTTGATTATGGGTGCAAACTCCCTGAAGGCTCGGAGCCTTACCTCGCGGAGCTGTTTCAGATCATAGACCTGAGACAGCAAGAGGTTCATATGCTTCTCCTGCTGCCTGAGCTTCATGTCGCTGAATAACCAAGCTACAAAGACAACGGCCAGACACAACGTTAGAAATAAATTCCGAAACATATTCGTTTTGTCTTCTTCAAAATATATTATATATATTTTACTTCTTGAGCTATGAGTTAAATTATATATTTGTGTTATACCATATAGAGAACTTAGAATTTTTAGAACTGCCACATTTCTAGACTCTGAATAGTCTTCGTCGATGCAAATGTTGCTCGCACATATTTTGCCTGATGGGAGAGAGAAGGGGAGCGAGAGAGGGAAGGAAGGGAGAGAGAGAGAGGGAAGGGAGGTAAGGGGAAATGTCAGGAGAAAGCGCCAAGCTATTACGACAATATAGCACTTGGGAGGGATCAAAGTAAGGGTTTGTGAAGGAAGAGAATGGAAGGGAGGGAAGGAGCGAGAGAGAGAGAGAGAGAGAGAGAGAGAGAGAGAGAGAGAGAGAGAGAGAGAGAGAGAGAGAGAGAGAGAGAGAGAGAGAGAGAGAGAGAGAGAGAGAGAGAGAGAGAGAGAGAGAGAGAGACAGAGAGAGAGAGAGAGAGAGAAAGACAGGGAGGGAGGGAGGGAGGACGCTACCCCGCCTCTAAACCGAGAGGATGGTACTGTGGCAACCAGCAATCAGGAGAAGGCTGATCTAATGACACACCACTTTGCTGTCAAGATGCAGGTCCCTGATCCTGAACGTCAGCCTCCACATCTTGCCCCATAAGGCACTGTGTCTAGGATGACTGAGGTGGTTATACAGCAGTCTGAAGTTCTCCATTTCCTTAACACGCTAGACACAAGCAAAGCTGTGGGGCCAGATAAGGTCAGTCCAAGACTACTACGCTGCTGCGCTGACCTGTTGGCTCCACCTCTCACCTGCCTCTTCCAACTCTGCCTAGTTCAAGGAAGGTGGCCCTCCTTATGGAAGAAGACAGACGGTGTTCCAGCGCACTAAAAGAAGAACCGCTCAGTAGTTGGTAACTACAGACCTGTGTCACTGCTCTCCATTACTGGCAAGATCCTAGAATCATTAATTGCTCAGCAAGTATTATTTTTGACCGTCATCGGCTAACATGTGATGGACAATATGGTGTTATACAAGGCGGATCTGCTGCTGATCTCTTGGTAAATCTGTGCACTAAGTGGCATCAATCACTGGATGAGTGCCAAGATCAGCTGTGTTGTTGCTCTAGACACAGCAGGAGCCGCTGGTCGGGTGCCAAGATCAGCTGTGTTGTTGCTCTAGACACAGCAGGAGCCGCTGGTCGGGTGCCAAGATCAGCTGTGTTGTTGCTCCAGACACAGCAGGAGCCGCTGGTCGGGTGCCAAGATCAGCTGTGTTGTTGCTCCAGACACAGCAGGAGCCGCTGGTCGGGTGCCAAGATCAGCTGTGTTGTTGCTATAGACACAGCAGGAGCCGCTGGTCGGGTGCCAAGATCAGCTGTGTTGTTGCTCCAGACACAGCAGGAGCCGCTGGTCGGGTGCCAAGATCAGCTGTGTTGTTGCTCTAGACACAGCAGGAGCCGCTGGTCGGGTGCCAAGATCAGCTGTGTTGTTGCTCTAGACACAGCAGGAGCCGCTGGTCGGGTGCCAAGATCAGCTGTGTTGTTGCTCTAGACACAGCAGGAGCCGCTGGTCGGGTGCCAAGATCAGCTGTGTTGTTGCTCTAGACACAGCAGGAGCCGCTGGTCGGGTGCCAAGATCAGCTGTGTTGTTGCTCTAGACACAGCAGGAGCCGCTGGTCGGGTGCCAAGATCAGCTGTGTTGTTGCTCTAGACACAGCAGGAGCCGCTGGTCGGGTGCCAAGATCAGCTGTGTTGTTGCTCCAGACACAGCAGGAGCCGCTGGTCGGGTGCCAAGATCAGCTGTGTTGTTGCTCTAGACACAGCAGGAGCCGCTGGTCGGGTGCCAAGATCAGCTGTGTTGTTGCTCTAGACACAGCAGGAGCCGCTGGTCGGGTGCCAAGATCAGCTGTGTTGTTGCTCTAGACACAGCAGGAGCCGCTGGTCGGGTCTGGCATTCTGCAGTAGTAGTGAAGGTTCAAGCACTAGGCATCTCAGGCTCCATCTTAGAGTTAATAAAAGACTACCTTTAAGAACGGACTCTAAGGGTTGTCCTCAGTGGAGCAGCATCCTAAAGTCTCTCAACTGGTGGCAGCGTTCCACAGGGTAGTGTGTTGGGCCCTCTGCTGTGGAATGTTTATATCAACCATCTACTTCATCTCATTCCTGAAGCTCAGGCCTATGCTGATGACTGGACTCTAACCTTCACATACAGACAGGAAGAAATGCCAACTGTTGCAAGACTCACCAATCACCAACTTTCAGCGATTTTTACCTGGTGGAAAGAAAGGAAGAAAGATTCTTCACTACAGTAAAGTTTTTGACTACAATGAGGTTCTTCGCTTTAGCGAGGTTCTTCACGACTGTGAGGTTCTTCGCTTTAGCGAGGTTCTTCACGACTGTGAGGTTCTTCGCTTTAGCGAGGTTCTTCACGACTGTGAGGTTCTTCGCTTTAGCGAGGTTCTTCACGACTGTGAGGTTCTTCACTACTGTGAGATTCTTCACTACTGTGAGGTTCTTCACTACTGTGAGGTTCTTCACTACTGTGAGGTTCTTCACTACTGTGAGGTTCTTCACTACAGTGAGGTTCTTCACTACTGTGAGGTTCTTCACTACTGTGAGGTTCTTCACTACTGTGAGGTTCTTCACTACTGTGAGGTTCTTCACTATAGTGAGGTTTTTCACTACTGTGAGGTTCTTCACTACTGAGAGGTTCTTCACTATAGTGAGGTTCTTCACTACTGTGAGGTTCTTCACTATAGTGAGGTTCTTCACTACTGTGAGGTTCTTCACTACTGTGAGGTTCTTCACTACTGTGAGGATCTTCACTACTGTGAGGTTCTTCACTACTGTGAGGTTCTTCACTATAGTGAGGTTCTTCACTGCTGTGAGGTTCTTCACTACTGTGAGGTTCTTCACTACTGTGAGGTTCTTCACTACTGTGAGGTTCTTCACTACTGTGAGGATCTTCACTACTGTGAGGTTCTTCACTACTGTGAGGTTCTTCACTACTGTGAGGTTCTTCACTACTGTGAGGTTCTTCACT
Source organism: Procambarus clarkii (assembly GCF_020424385.1). NCBI lineage: Eukaryota > Metazoa > Arthropoda > Malacostraca > Decapoda > Cambaridae > Procambarus > Procambarus clarkii. The sequence goes on along the minus strand of NC_059576.1, from coordinate 6,006,877 downwards.
ACTGTGAGGTTCTTCACTACTGTGTGGTTCTTCACTACTGTGAGGTTCTTCACTACTGTGAGGTTCGTTACTACTGTGAGGTACTTCACTACTGTGAGGTTCTTCACTACTGTGAGGTTCTTCACTACTGTGAGGTTCTTCACTACTGTGGAGTTCATCACTACTGTGAGGTTCTTCACTATAGTGAGGTTCTTCACTACTGTGAGGTTCTTCACTACTGTGAGGTTCTTCACTACTGTGGAGTTCGTCTCTACTGTGATGTTCTTCACTATAGTGAGGTTCTTCACTACTGTGAGGTTCTTCACTACTGTGAGGTTCTTCACTACTGTGAGGTTCTTCACTATAGTGAGGTTCTTCACTACTGTGAGGTTCTTCACTACTGTGAGGTTCTTCACTACTGTGAGGTTCTTCACTACTGTGAGGTTCTTCACTACTGTGAGGATCTTCACTACTGTGAGGTTCTTCACTACTGTGAGGTTCTTCACTACTGTGAGGTTCTTCACTACTGTGAGGTTCTTCACTATAGTGAGGTTCTTCACTACTGTGAGGTTCTTCACTACTGTGTGGTTCTTCACTACTGTGAGGCTCTTCACTACTGTGAGGTTCGTTACTACTGTGAGGTACTTCACTACTGTGAGGTTCTTCACTACTGTGAGGTTCTTCACTACTGTGGAGTTCATCACTACTGTGAGGTTCTTCACTATAGTGAGGTTCTTCACTACTGTGAGGTTCTTCACTACTGTGAGGTTCTTCACTACTGTGGAGTTCGTCACTACTGTGAGGTTCTTCACTATAGTGAGGTTCTTCACTACTGTGAGGTTCTTCACTACTGTGAGGTTCTTCACTACTGTGAGGTTCTTCACTACTGTGGAGTTCGTCACTACTGTGAGGTTCTTCACTACTGTGAGGTTCTTCACTATAGTGAGGTTCTTCACTATAGTGAGGTTCTTCACTACTGTGAGGTTCATCACTACTGTGAGGTTCTTCACTATAGTGAGGTTCTTCACTATAGTGAGGTTCTTCACTACTGTGGAGTTCATCACTACTGTGAGGTTCTTCACTATAGTGAGGTTCTTCACTACTGTGAGGTTCTTCACTATAGTGAGGTTCTTCACTACTGTGTGGTTCTTCACTACTGTGAGGTTCTTCACTACTGTGGAGTTCGTCACTACTGTGAGGTTCTTCACTACTGTGAGGTTCTTCACTACTGTGAGGTTCTTCACTACTGTGAGGTTCTTCACTACTGTGAGGTTCTTCACTACTGTGAGGTTCTTCACTACTGTGAGGTTCTTCACTACTGTGAGGTTCTTCACTACTGTGAGGTTCTTCACTACTGTGAGGTTCTTCACTACTGTGAGGTTCTTCACTACTGTGAGGTTCTTCACTACTGTGAGGTTCTTCACTACTGTGAGGTTCTTCACTACTGTGAGGTTCTTCACTATAGTGAGGTGTATAATCATAATAGCTTAACACTTTCTCCTCATAATTATCTTACCTTACCAGTTTTTGAAGTGAAAACCGAGATATTATATCACTCTAAATGCTCTAAATCAGTTATTAGCTCAGGAGACTTCAATGCACTATCCTTGAAGTAGATAGTAATCCCATAGTTTTTTATTTAGTTAGTACGAAAGAAACTTCAATGCTGTAACAGAGTAGCAGATAGTGATCCAGACTCTAATAGTTTTTAGCAGAAAACTTTTTTTTTTTTTTTTTGAGTTTTGAGATATATACAAGAGTTGTTACATTCTTGTACAGCCACTAGTACGCGTAGCGTTTCGGGCAAGTCCTTAATCCTATGGTCCCTGGAATACGATCCCCGCCGCGAAGAATCGTTGTTACAACCAAGTACACATTTTACTGTTGCGTTAAACAGAGGCTACAGTTAAGGATTTGCGCCCAGTAAATCCGCTTACTGAGGATTGAGGTTGAGGTTAAGAGGTTGTGTGGCTAGTTAACTTGAAGCCACATACATAAGTACATATATACGTACATACATTGATGTTACCTTGAAGAGGTTCCCCTTATCAATGTTCCCACAGCCTGGTCTCTAAACAGACAAAAACTAGTTGATAGTTTGAGTCATCAGGCTGTTAGACATCACTGTTTGCAATCAGGTGCATTCCTTACAGCCTGGTTGATCGGGTATCAACTGAGAGTGCTTAACAAGTTCCCACGTGGACACAGAAAGAGGTTGTTAGTGTATAGTAGGAAAATGTTTATTGAAGTGAGTTGTAGTGTGGCCATTGTGCCCAACACATCTGGTCTCCAGTGTTGCTGGTGTGTCTCCTCCACATGTGACGTGCACACCTCCACTATACAACATATTCACTACAATGAACACCTCCTACACACATGTTTCACTAACACGGTTGGAAATAGCAGTGAGAAATCTCCCATTATATGGTTCTAGTCCGCGCATACATTGTACATAGTAAATATCATCTCTATTGACTAACAATTAGTCAGCAACAATTAACTAACTCCAAGGTGCCTGTACACTGTTAGTTGAAGAGACGAATCAGGTGAAAGGAAACATGTCCAAACACCTAAACATGTAAGGAAATCACCATCCTGGGATGGTTCCTCAACCCCCATGGAAGTTGGCTCACCATCCTGGGATGGTTCCTAAACCCCCATGGAAGTTGGCTCACCATCCTGGGATGGTTCCTCAACCCCCATGGAAGTTGGCTCACCATCCTGGGATGGTTCCTCAACCCCCATGGAAGTTGGCTCACCATCCTGGGATGGTTCCTCAACCCCCATGGAAGTTGGCTCACCATCCTGGGATGGTTCCTCAACCCCCATGGAAGTTGGCTCACCATCCTGGGATGGTTCCTCAACCCCCAATCGGCCCTTTTCTGGCGTGAGGTCGTTATGACTTCGTATATACCAGTCACGAACTGGCCACGCTGAGGTCATTCTTTAAATGACAATGAACCATCATTACCATTTGTAATTTTGCCCATATATATTATAATGTCATTATATACACGTGTATGCTACTAATATGTATTCTTTTGTATATTATTATTGTTATATTTTGATGTGTTGATGAGTGAGTTAACTGCTTGTTAGTTCACTCACTGCTTACCCCCCCCCCCTTCCCCCTTCCCTTGTTAGGAGCTTGTATAAGTTACCAACTCAGGTGGTTGGTTGCTCCTTATTCTATGATGTGTATATATGTTGATAATATAATTTGTGTAATGAACATCTGTGTATGTTCCAGAGACGTGTGATATACGTTAAGTAATTATGTGTCGTTATTTCTGTACTCTGTGTGAAGTTGGTGATATTTCTTGCAGTGTTGGTCCTTGTGGGGCTTGACCAGGTGTCAGTGTTCAGGTAGACTCCACTGGTCTCTGGGTAGTGGGGCTGGACCTGGTGTCAGTGTACAGGGAGACGCCACTGGTCTCTGGGTCGTGGGGCTGGACCAGGTGTCAGTGTTCAGGGAGACTCCACTGGTCTCTGGGTAGTGGGGCTGGACCAGGTGTCAGTGTTCAGGGAGACTCCACTGGTCTCTGGGTAGTGGGGCTGGACCAGGTGTCAGTGTTCAGGGAGACTCCACTGGTCTCTGGGTAGTGGGGCTGGACCAGGTGTCAGTGTTCAGGGAGACTCCACTGGTCTCTGGGTAGTGGGGCTGGACCAGGTGTCAGTGTTCAGGGAGACTCCACTGGTCTCTGGGTAGTGGGGCTGGACCAGGTGTCAGTGTTCAGGGAGACTCCACTGGTCTCTGGGTAGTGGGGCTGGACCAGGTGTCAGTGTTCAGGGAGACTCCACTGGTCTCTGGGTAGTGGGGCTGGACCAGGTGTCAGTGTTCAGGGAGACTCCACTGGTCTCTGGGTAGTGGGGCTGGACCAGGTGTCAGTGTTCAGGGAGACTCCACTGGTCTCTGGGTAGTGGGGCTGGACCAGGTGTCAGTGTTCAGGGAGACTCCACTGGTCTCTGGGTAGTGGGGCTGGACCAGGTGTCAGTGTTCAGGGAGACTCCACTGGTCTCTGGGTAGTGGGGCTGGACCAGGTGTCAGTGTTCAGGGAGACTCCACTGGTCTCTGGGTAGTGGGGCTGGACCAGGTGTCAGTGTTCAGGGAGACTCCACTGGTCTCTGGGTAGTGGGGCTGGACCAGGTGTCAGTGTTCAGGGAGACTCCACTGGTCTCTGGGTAGTGGGGCTGGACCAGGTGCCAGTGTTCAGGGAGACTCCACTGGTCTCTGGGTCGTGGGGCTGGACCAGGTGTCAGTGTTCAGGGAGACTCCACTGGTCTCTGGGTAGTGGGGCTGGACCAGATGTCAGTGTTCAGGGAGACTCCACTGGTCTCTGGGTAGTGGGGCTGGACCAGGTGTCAGTGTTCAGGGAGACTCCACTGGTCTCTGGGTCGTGGGGCTGGACCAGGTGTCAGTGTTCAGGGAGACTCCACTGGTCTCTGGGTAGTGGGGCTGGACCAGGTGTCAGTGTTCAGGGAGACTCCACTGGTCTCTGGGTAGTGGGGCTGGACCAGGTGTCAGTGTTCAGGGAGACTCCACTGGTCTCTGGGTCGTGGGGCTGGACCAGGTGTCAGTGTTCAGGGAGACTCCACTGGTCTCTGGGTAGTGGGGCTGGACCAGGTGTCAGTGTTCAGGGAGACTCCACTGGTCTCTGGGTAGTGGGGCTGGACCAGGTGTCAGTGTTCAGGGAGACTCCACTGGTCTCTGGGTCGTGGGGCTGGACCAGGTGTCAGTGTTCAGGGAGACTCCACTGGTCTCTGGGTAGTGGGGCTGGACCAGGTGTCAGTGTTCAGGGAGACTCCACTGGTCTCTGGGTAGTGGGGCTGGACCAGGTGTCAGTGTTCAGGGAGACTCCACTGGTCTCTGGGTAGTGGGGCTGGACCAGGTGTCAGTGTTCAGGGAGACTCCACTGGTCTCTGGGTAGTGGGGCTGGACCAGGTGTCAGTGTTCAGGGAGACTCCACTGGTCTCTGGGTAGTGGGGCTGGACCAGGTGTCAGTGTTCAGGGAGACTCCACTGGTCTCTGGGTAGTGGGGCTGGACCAGGTGTCAGTGTTCAGGGAGACTCCACTGGTCTCTGGGTAGTGGGGCTGGACCAGGTGTCAGTGTTCAGGGAGACTCCACTGGTCTCTGGGTCGTGGGGCTGGACCAGGTGTCAGTGTTCAGGGAGACTCCACTGGTCTCTGGGTAGTGGGGCTGGACCAGGTGTCAGTGTTCAGGGAGACTCCACTGGTCTCTGGGTAGTGGGGCTGGACCAGGTGTCAGTGTTCAGGGAGACTCCACTGGTCTCTGGGTAGTGGGGCTGGACCAGGTGTCAGTGTTCAGGGAGACTCCACTGGTCTCTGGGTAGTGGGGCTGGACCAGGTGTCAGTGTTCAGGGAGACTCCACTGGTCTCTGGGTAGTGGGGCTGGACCAGGTGTCAGTGTTCAGGGAGACTCCACTGGTCTCTGGGTAGTGGGGCTGGACCAGGTGTCAGTGTTCAGGGAGACTCCACTGGTCTCTGGGTAGTGGGGCTGGACCAGGTGTCAGTGTTCAGGGAGACTCCACTGGTCTCTGGGTAGTGGGGCTGGACCAGGTGTCAGTGTTCAGGGAGACTCCACTGGTCTCTGGGTAGTGGGGCTGGACCAGGTGTCAGTGTTCAGGGAGACTCCACTGGTCTCTGGGTAGTGGGGCTGGACCAGGTGTCAGTGTTCAGGGAGACTCCACTGGTCTCTGGGTAGTGGGGCTGGACCAGGTGTCAGTGTTCAGGGAGACTCCACTGGTCTCTGGGTAGTGGGGCTGGACCAGGTGTCAGTGTTCAGGGAGACTCCACTGGTCTCTGGGTAGTGGGGCTGGACCAGGTGTCAGTGTTCAGGGAGACTCCACTGGTCTCTGGGTAGTGGGGCTGGACCAGGTGTCAGTGTTCAGGGAGACTCCACTGGTCTCTGGGTAGTGGGGCTGGACCAGGTGTCAGTGTTCAGGGAGACTCCACTGGTCTCTGGGTAGTGGGGCTGGACCAGGTGTCAGTGTTCAGGGAGACTCCACTGGTCTCTGGGTAGTGGGGCTGGACCAGGTGTCAGTGTTCAGGGAGACTCCACTGGTCTCTGGGTAGTGGGGCTGGACCAGGTGTCAGTGTTCAGGGAGACTCCACTGGTCTCTGGGTAGTGGGGCTGGACCAGGTGTCAGTGTTCAGGGAGACTCCACTGGTCTCTGGGTAGTGGGGCTGGACCAGGTGTCAGTGTTCAGGGAGGTGGTCTCTGGGTAGTGGGGCTGGACCAGGTGTCAGTGTTCAGGGAGACTCCACTGGTCTCTGGGTAGTGGGGCTGGACCAGGTGTCAGTGTTCAGGGAGACTCCACTGGTCTCTGGGTAGTGGGGCTGGACCAGGTGTCAGTGTTCAGGGAGACTCCACTGGTCTCTGGGTAGTGGGGCTGGACCAGGTGTCAGTGTTCAGGGAGACTCCACTGGTCTCTGGGTAGTGGGGCTGGACCAGGTGTCAGTGTTCAGGGAGACTCCACTGGTCTCTGGGTAGTGGGGCTGGACCAGGTGTCAGTGTTCAGGGAGACTCCACTGGTCTCTGGGTAGTGGGGCTGGACCAGGTGTCAGTGTGTCAGTGGGAGACTCCACTGGTCTCTGGGTAGTGGGGCTGGACCAGGTGTCAGTGTTCAGGGAGACTCCACTGGTCTCTGGGTAGTGGGGCTGGACCAGGTGTCAGTGTTCAGGGAGACTCCACTGGTCTCTGGGTAGTGGGGCTGGACCAGGTGTCAGTGTTCAGGGAGACTCCACTGGTCTCTGGGTCGTGGGGCTGGACCAGGTGTCAGTGTTCAGGGAGACTCCACTGGTCTCTGGGTAGTGGGGCTGGACCAGGTGTCAGTGTTCAGGGAGACTCCACTGGTCTCTGGGTCGTGGGGCTGGACCAGGTGTCAGTGTTCAGGGAGACTCCACTGGTCTCTGGGTAGTGGGGCTGGACCAGGTGTCAGTGTTCAGGGAGACTCCAGTGGGGCTGGACCAGGTGTCAGTGTTCAGGGAGACTCCACTGGTCTCTGGGTAGTGGGGCTGGACCAGGTGTCAGTGTTCAGGTAGACTCCACTGGTCTCTGGGTAGTGGGGCTGGACCAGGTGTCAGTGTTCAGGGAGACTCCACTGGTCTCTGGGTAGTGGGGCTGGACCAGGTGTCAGTGTTCAGGGAGACTCCACTGGTCTCTGGGTAGTGGGGCTGGACCAGGTGTCAGTGTTCAGGGAGACTCCACTGGTCTCTGGGTAGTGGGGCTGGACCAGGTGTCAGTGTTCAGGGAGACTCCACTGGTCTCTGGGTAGTGGGGCTGGACCAGGTGTCAGTGTTCAGGGAGACTCCACTGGTCTCTGGGTAGTGGGGCTGGACCAGGTGTCAGTGTTCAGGGAGACTCCACTGGTCTCTGGGTAGTGGGGCTGGACCAGGTGTCAGTGTTCAGGGAGACTCCACTGGTCTCTGGGTAGTGGGGCTGGACCAGGTGTCAGTGTTCAGGGAGACTCCACTGGTCTCTGGGTAGTGGGGCTGGACCAGGTGTCAGTGTTCAGGGAGACTCCACTGGTCTCTGGGTCGTGGGGCTGGACCAGGTGTCAGTGTTCAGGGAGACTCCACTGGTCTCTGGGTCGTGGGGCTGGACCAGGTGTCAGTGTTCAGGGAGACTCCACTGGTCTCTGGGTCGTGGGGCTGGACCAGGTGTCAGTGTTCAGGGAGACTCCACTGGTCTCTGGGTAGTGGGGCTGGACCAGGTGTCAGTGTTCAGGGAGACTCCACTGGTCTCTGGGTCGTGGGGCTGGACCAGGTGTCAGTGTTCAGGGAGACTCCACTGGTCTCTGGGTAGTGGGGCTGGACCAGGTGTCAGTGTTCAGGGAGACTCCAGTGGTCTCTGGGTCGTGGGGCTGGACCAGGTGTCAGTGTTCAGGGAGACTCCACTGGTCTCTGGGTAGTGGGGCTGGACCAGGTGTCAGTGTTCAGGGAGACTCCACTGGTCTCTGGGTAGTGGGGCTGGACCAGGTGTCAGTGTTCAGGGAGACTCCACTGGTCTCTGGGTAGTGGGGCTGGACCAGGTGTCAGTGTTCAGGTAGACTCCACTGGTCTCTGGGTAGTGGGGCTGGACCAGGTGTCAGTGTGTGTACTCCTCCTGCTGGGTTTTGTTTATTTTATATTATATATATTGACGTTTTACTATATGTAAGAAGGAGGATCTGGCGTGGATCGGTTTATCATAGAGTTAAACGATTTTAGGATTATAACTTTGTGGTAGGTGAGTTATGTTGTTGTTGTTGGAGCCGTTTGGGAACATTGTCTTTATAATGCATGTGTTGTTCAGCCTCTGGTGAACAGTTTGTGGACTTCAGTAGAGACTTGTACTTCTGTAGAGTAATTGACTGTCAATTTTCCAGTCATTGTGGACTTTTCCAGCCTAAATTACGAAGAGTCTAGACTTTGTCATTTGTCAGTCCCGTGGGGATTTAGTTTTTCTGAAGGCAGGAGAGAGGACTTTGCCTTGTGATATTGATATACATTGAGACTTTACTCCACTCTGGTGTTGTAATGTCACTAACCTCCATGTTCATGACTTTACAGCCAGTTTTAAGCTTCCCTGTGTACCAATGTTAGCAAGTTATCTGTACTTAGTAACAGCTTGATGCTTGACTTGTGCCTGTGTAACGTAATAGCCAGTCTTAAGTTGACTAGTGTTCCACTGTTATTAGGTGAGTGTAGCCTAGTGACAGCTAGCTGCTGAACTTGTGCATTGATAAATTGATTGTTACGGGTTGTAATATGTGTATAGATCATGTTGTATATTGAGCGGTGTCATATAGATAAGTTCGCCCCAGAAAACTAGTGGATTTTATCTAGACTTTAACTATACCCCAGGACATAAGTTTTTGAGGCCATTTGGCTTTTTATTATTGATGGAAAGTTCTAGGCCACGACCCATGCGGCGTAATCTTGACACGACAGAGTCGACCACACTGACTACTTCGCTGCAATTCCGTGGTTGGTTCACGGGTGGGTATGTGCGTGGGGTTGCTTTTGCGTGAGTGGTCTTCTGTTTTCATCCTAGATCCCCGGCCCTCCGGTGGGCCTCCTCGGGGGAGTTGTGCTGGGTGTGAGTGTGGGTTTGCTTCTGTGGTTGTGTGTTCGGTTTGGTGTGTGGGGTTGTGTGTGAGTGTGGTTGCTCCTGTGGTTGTGTGTTATGTTTGGTGTGTGGGGTTGTGTGTGAGTGTGGTTGCTCCTGTGGTTGTGTGTTATGTTTGGTGTGTGGGGTTGTGTGTGAGTGTGGTTGCTCCTGTGGTCGTGTGTTATGTTTGGTGTGTGGGGTTGTGTGTGAGTGTGGGTTTGCTTCTGTGGTTGTGTGTTCGGTTTGGTGTGTGGGGTTGTGTGTGAGTGTGGTTGCTCCTGTGGTTGTGTGTTCGGTTTGGTGTGTGGGGTTGTGTGTGAGTGTGGTTGCTCCTGTGGTTGTGTGTTATGTTTGGTGTGTGGGGTTGTGTGTGAGTGTGGTTGCTCCTGTGGTCGTGTGTTATGTTTGGTGTGTGGGGTTGTGTGTGTGTGTGGTTGCTTCTGTGGTTGTGTGTTATGTTTGGTGTGTGGGGTTGTGTGTGAGTGTGGTTGCTTCTGTGGTTGTGTGTTATGTTTGGTGTGTGGGGTTGTGTGTGAGTGTGGTTGCTCCTGTGGTTGTGTGTTATGTTTGGTGTGTGGGGTTGTGTGTGAGTGTGGTTGCTCCTGTGGTCGTGTGTTATGTTTGGTGTGTGGGGTTGTGTGTGTGTGTGGTTGCTTCTGTGGTTGTGTGTTATGTTTGGTGTGTGGAGTTGTGTGTGAGTGTGGTTGCTCCTGTGGTTGTGTGTTCGGTTTGGTGTGTGGGGTTGTGTGTGAGTGTGGTTGCTCCTGTGGTTGTGTGTTATGTTTGGTGTGTGGGGTTGTGTGTGTGTGTGGTTGCTTCTGTGGTTGTGTGTTATGTTTGGTGTGTGGGGTTGAGTGTGAGTGTGGTTGCTCCTGTGGTCGTGTGTTATGTTTGGTGTGTGGGGTTGTGTGTGAGTGTGGTTGCTCCTGTGGTTGTGTGTTATGTTTGGTGTGTGGGGTTGTGTGTGAGTGTGGTTGCTTCTGTGGTTGTGTGTTATGTTTGGTGTGTGGGGTTGAGTGTGAGTGTGGGTTTGCTTCTATGTTGGCTCCTGCGTGGGCCGTTGCTTGTGCCTTGAGTGCGTTGCATGCGGCTGTTTTGTTACTCATTTTGTTGGTTTGATTGCTGTTCTTCCTGGAAGTGTGAGTGTTTAGGGTACATGTATCTCTGTGTTTCATTGTTCGCCCCGGATTCTTTCTTGGGGTTGTCATATAGTAGTGCCTGGGCCTTGGCCATGGTTTGTTTTCATGTTACTTATATGATTTGTGTGCGATGTGCTTATGTTTTGTGTTATTTCTGTACTTGTGTGCATTGTGTATTTATATGTGTGTCTGGTTTATTCTTTATATGTTAGTTGTGTCTTTCCATGTCCGTATGCGTCCGTTTGTTGTGTGTCCGTTTCTATGTTTATTTGTATTCGGACTTGTGTCCCTGGAGTTTCTGGGGTCTTGTTATGCAATGTTCTCTTTTATGCCTGTTTGTGATTATGTTTTTGTTGTTCTGTTCTTGTTCTTAGCTTCATGTCATGTATGTATTGTGCAACCCGTTCCCGCAAATTCGTAAAGTCAATATTGACTTATTAACTACGTGCATAGGTGATATACTAAACATAATAGATACCCTTAAAAAGATTCATAGAAAACACCGACCTTACCTAACCTTGTTAGTATCTTAAGATAAGCATCTTATTGCTTCGTAATTACAATTATTACTTAACCTGTACCTATTATAGGTTAGGTAATAATTGTAATTACGAAGCAATAAGATGCTTATCTTAACATACTAAGTAGGTTAGGTAAGGTCGGTGTTTTCTATGAATCTTTTTAAGGGTATCTATTATGTTAAGTATGTCACCTATGCACATATTTAATAAGTCAATATTGACTTACTAAATTTGCGAGAACGGGTTGTATTGTGCTATACTTTGTATATTTCTTTTATCAAAATAAAAAAAAATAAAAAACTTCGCTGCAATTCGTTTTGTCGGGACAGGTAGCCTGCGTATGTACAGTTTGTTCGTTATGCAAGTATCAAGGTTTCCCAAGGTGGAACTACTGACTCCCCCTAGGATACAACCCCACAACAGTTGCCTAACTCCTAGATACCTATTTATTAGATGAACAGTGGCATTAGCTGAAAGGTAACGTGCCCTATCATTTCACGCACGGGACTCGAACCCAGAATTCCTGACTGATAGTCGAGAACGAACCCATTAACACAATTAGTGTTAATTCCTGAACCCATTAACACAATTAGTGTTAATTCCTGAACCCATTAACACAATTAGTGTTAATTCCTGAACCCATTAACACAATTAGTGTTAATTCCTGAACCCATTAACACAATTAGTGTTAATGCCTGAACCCATTAACACAATTAGTGTTAATTCCTGAACCCATTTTGACTAAACCTTTCCCGCTACCGCTCCCAAATAGCCATGGTAAGGGAGCCGGTCGGCCGAGCGGACAGCACGCTGGACTTGTGATCCTGTGGTCCTGGGTTCGATCCCAGGCGCCGGCGAGAAACAATGGGCAGACTTTCTTTCACCCTATGCCCCTGTTACCTAGCAGTAAAATAGGTACCTGGGTGTTAGTCAGCTGTCACGGGCTGCTTCCTGGGGGTGGAGGCTTGGTCGAGGACCGGGCCGCGGGGACACTAAAGCCCCGAAATCATCTCAAGATAAGATGGTGTTCAAGGTCATCAGTCACACTAACGCTGAGGCGGCCATACGCATCATGGCGGCCTCTCCACATCAATATACAGTAAGGTGTACAGACTTAACAGAGGCTCACCTTGAGTCTGCGCTCCTCTGAGGTGGCGGTAGACGCTACCCTGGGTTCCCAAGGCAGGTGGGGAGGGTTATCTTTAGGTTATCTTTAGATGATTTCGGGGCTTTTTTTTTAGTGTCCCCGCGGCCCGGTCCTCGACCAGGCCTCCACCCCCAGGAAGCAGCCCGTGACAGCTGACTAACACCCAGGTACCTATTTTACTGCTAGGTAACAGGGGCATAGGGTGAAAGAAAGTCTGCCCATTGTTTCTCGCCGGCGCCTGGGATCGAACCCAGGACCACAGGATCACAAGTCCAGCGTGCTGTCCGCTCGGCCGACCGGCTCCCACAGGGTAGCGGAAGACAGACAAGGTCCCGAGGTACTGCTAACGGAAGCCAAAGGCTCGAAGAAGAACGGATGAAAGATGATAAGTCTGGCTTGACGGATGCGTTGCTTGGTGTACCGGCGGCGTCCTGCCCCGGGGGCGGCGAGGCCAAGCGTCCTCAACACTCCCCTGGTGGAGGGAAACGCTCCCACCGGCGCCCAGTATAACTGTGTCTCCCTCCACACTGAGCAATGTACTAACCTATTACCTATTATGACGGCGTACTTCTCGACCCACAAACAAGAAATCCGGGTTCCGGGAGACAGAAATGCTTGGGCACATTTATTTTAACCTGATAACCTGTTCACCTAGCAATAAATCAATAACTGTGTCATGGGACAGGCAGCCAGAGTGTATTTGTGGGAATCGACCTGTGAGATTTATATATATTTAATTTATATGAATTTATATAGAATTTATATTTACGTTAATTTATATACTTCGATTGCAATTTGTATGATAAGTGGACTGTATTTCTGCAATAATCTTACAAATCGATCCACTACACATTAGGGGGGGGGTTTATATTGAATTTATATATATGCAGCCAATCAAACTACAGTATTAAACTACATATTATACATTGAGGAGGTTCCTTATCTTATTTGTACAGCAGGCCTTAGTCCACCAGGTATAACTAGGATGTAGACACCAAATTTTCCTCGTGTGAGGTAGCTTCCATCGCCCTGGTAACTGATATACAAAGCATGCTTCCTCGTCTTGACCTGTCAAAAGGGCGCTAGCTATGAAGCCAGAATCCTAATATATGACAGCTATATCAGAGAAAACACTGTACATTGAACCATAAAGACCAAGGCTTAATTACCTTGTTTGAGTCGATCATTTGTGATCTCACCGGCTCACCCAATATCTACCTAACATTCATGGCCATAAATGATTAGATAAACGGGTTTCGGAAAGACACCTCCCTTGTATTTGCTGACAGCGTGTTGATGATGGAAGACCACTACTCTGATCTTCGTCACACTTCGTCCAAGAGAATTTAGAGGAGCAGTTACTAGCTCCAACGACTCTGGTGTTAAAAACAATAACAATGGCTGACCACTCCCTCCTCATTGATGCTACTGGCCTACATTGTCCAGATGACAGTAAGTGATAGAAGGGTCACATTTACTCTATTTTAATATTGATAATTAAGTTAATTTATATGAGATGTTTTTATGATGGTAAAGTCCAAAGACTAATGTATTTAAGAATAATTCCCACCATAATAGGTGGTGAATTTATAATAGTATGTGGCAATGATATCCCGTTTTCTATAGACGGAAAGTTCCACTACAAGTTACATTTTCTATGGGTAACTTATGTATACAATACAGCAGCAATATTATCTGCCTGTATGATATTATTAATTGGGGTCGGATTTTCCGACAGTATTCATTCACATTAGGCTTATAGCAAGGCTCCCCATCCCTTGGGGAGCCTTGCTTGGCAATTCCCCCTCAGGTGGAATAACTGACCCCCACAACAAGCGGACTAACTCCTGAGTACCTACTGACTGCTAGGTGAACAGATGCATTAGGTAAAAGGAAATGTGCCCAATCATTTATGTCCCGGGATTCGAACCCGGAATTTTCGAATGTGGATCGAGAACGAATCCGAGTGTACTACTGGGAGCCTCATCCCGGTAGTACAGTAAGTACTACTGGAGTAGGGAGTAAGTTGGTACTCAGTAGTCAGCGTGTTTTTTTTTTTTTTTTTTTTTTTTTTGAGATATATACAAGAGTTGTTACATTCTTGTAGAGCCACTAGTACGCGTAGCGTTTCGGGCAAGTCCTTAATCCTATGGTCCCTGGAATACGATCCCCTGCCGCGAAGAATCGTTTTTTCATCCAAGTACACATTTTACTGTTGCGTTAAACAGAGGCTACAGTTAAGGAATTGCGCCCAGTAAATCCTCCCCGGCCAGGATACGAACCCATGACATAGCGCTCGCGGAACGCCAGGCGAGTGTCTTACCACTACACCACGGAGACTGTTATGGGGCGGCATCCTGGGCGGGGTCACCAGTTTGACTTTGGGGAAGGTTGGGTAGACCTCGATATGAGTCTATTGTGTATGGATACGCTTTGACGTCCTATTTCCCGACGCAATGAATTATTGTTATTATTTATTTGGAATAAAATTGTTCACAAAATACTATTGTCAGCCCCTCTCTCAGACGGAGACAGTTTTCTGTTATGACGACAGAAAACTGATGTTCTCCAATATTTATGAGAGACTATGTTATATTAACGCTTATACGTGACTTGTTTACCGAGGGCCACTAACCCTAGTGGCCTCTACGAGAACAGGAACCTGGCGGCTTGTCGAGGTTCTCTCATTTGCCTTGACGACCTTTTCCAGGAATATTTCAAAATTCAAAACAGTTTGGCAGTTACGGCCTTGGCGGGTAGGCGGTTCCATTGGTTAATAACCCTGTAGGTGAAAAAGTATCTCCTCTTATCAGTGCTACATTGTGGCTTGTTGAGCTTGTCACTGTTGTTCCTTGTTTGTGTTACATTGTGGCTTGTTGAGCTTGTCACTGTTGTTCCTTGTTTGTGTTACATTGTGGCTTGTTGAGCTTGTCACTGTTGTTCCTTGTTTGTGTTACATTGTGGCTTGTTGAGCTTGTCACTGTTGTTCCTTGTTTGTGTTACATTGTGGCTTGTTGAGCTTGTCACTGTTGTTCCTTGTTTGTGTTATATTGTGGCTTGTTGAGCTTGTCACTGTTGTTCCTTGTTTGTGTTACATTGTGGCTTGTTGAGCTTGTCACTGTTGTTCCTTGTTTGTGTTACATTGTGGCTTGTTGAGCTTGTCACTGTTGTTCCTTGTTTGTGTTACATTGTGGCTTGTTGAGCTTGTCACTGTTGTTCCTTGTTTGTGTTACACTGTGGCTTGTTGAGCTTGTCACTGTTGTTCCTTGTTTGTGTTACATTGTGGCTTGTTGAGCTTGTCACTGTTGTTCCTTGTTTGTGTTACATTGTGGCTTGTTGAGCTTGTCACTGTTGTTCCTTGTTTGTGTTACATTGTGGCTTGTTGAGCTTGTCACTGTTGTTCCTTGTTTGTGTTATATTGTGGCTTGTTGAGCTTGTCACTGTTGTTCCTTGTTTGTGTTACATTGTGGCTTGTTGAGCTTGTCACTGTTGTTTGTGTTACATTGTGGCTTGTTGAGCTTGTCACTGTTGTTTGTGTTACATTGTGGCTTGTTGAGCTTGTCACTGTTGTTCCTTGTTTGTGTTACATTGTGGCTTGTTGAGCTTGTCACTGTTGTTCGTTGTTTGTGTTACATTGTGGCTTGTTGAGCTTGACACTGTTGTTCCTTGTTTGTGTTACATTGTGGCTTGTTGAGCTTGTCACTGTTGTTCCTTGTTTGTGTTACATTGTGGCTTGTTGAGCTTGTCACTGTTGTTCCTTGTTTGTGTTATATCTGTCCTGAATAAAAATCCGGATCAACATCCCTCTAACTTGTTCAGTATTTTAAAACTTTTGATGAGATCCGCTCTGTCATGCCTGGTCTGTAGTGTTGTTAGCTCAGTGGCCCTCAACTGTTCCTTGTACTAGAGATGGTTATCTTGAGATGATTTCGGGTTTTTTTCTAGTGTCCCCGCGGCCCGGTCCTCGACCAGGCCTCCACCCCCAGGAAGCAGCCCGTGACAGCTGACTAACTCCCAGGTACCTGTTTACTGCTAGGTAACAGGGGCATTCAGGGTGAAAGAAACTTTGCCCATTTGTTTCTGCCTCGTGCGGGAATCGAACCCGCGCCGCAGAATTACGAGTCCTGCGCGCTATCCACCAGGCTACGAGGCCCCCCGAGATGAATTAACTCTGGAAGGACTTTTGTTGCCCGGTGTTGCACTTTCTCCAGAGAGCAGCTATGTCCTTCTGGAAATGAGATCTCCATGCTTGGATACTGTAATCCAAGTGGGGCCGCATCAGAGATTGATTCAGTTGAACCATTACCTTCTTCTCCTTATAGTCAAAAGTACGCTTGACTGTCCCAAGAGGTTAGGTTTTCTGACTGCTGCAACTTTTAATGGGTGGTAAATTTTGACTCCAAGGTCCTTTTCTTCATCAATCTACTGTAATGTAATGCTATTTATTTGGTAGTTATAGCGTGAGTTTGTTTATAATTTTTTTATTATTTACTTATTTATTTATTTATTTATTTATTTACAAGAAGGTACATTGGGTTTATGAGTGTATAGAGACTTGAAGTTTTAAATTCTTGTAAAGCCACTAGCACGTATAGCGTATCCAGGAAGTTATGCAACATGCAAGTTCTTGCATTTTTCGACATTAAAAAGCATTTGCAAGTCTTCTGATTATTTGTGGACTTCATATAGATCTCTTTGTAAGGCTTTATTAACATTATTATTTCCCACTGTACCATAAACCTTTGTGTCATCAGCAAATTTGATGATGTGGTTTGTAATATTCTCATCCATGTCATATGAGAAAAAGGGTTGACCTTAAGATCGACTCTTCCCCTCCATTGTGTTTCCTTATCGTGGTGAGGGGCCCACGTACACCTCTCTGGGACCGGTGAGGGTTGCCTCCCCCCCTTCCCTGCCTCTCTTTGGGAGTTGTACGTGCGAAAGAACACAAGCGGAGGGTCCTTATGAGCCACCGGATCACCCTCTGGATGGGTCACCCGTAATGGGCTCCCCTAAGTGGATGGCTGCGTGTCCAGGTTGGGGCGAAAGGGAGACTGAGGTCTTTGCACCAGTGTGAGAGAATGGACGAAGCGGTAGGACTCCCTGTTAAAAATGGGGAGCACCGCTGGGGACGACGTACCCCTCCTGCACTGGCTTGCGCTCAGCCTCCCTTGCTGCCCAGGTAGGTCTTATCCCTTGGTTCCAAGCCCCAGGCCTTTATAAAATACATTACATATGGATATTGACACGACCTCTCTTACCCAGGCTCATGGGGTGGGCGATCAGGCCCCTGAATCGGACTGTGATGGAAGACCGGGCTCTGTAGCCCCCGCTACATTAGGCCCAGACCAGACTTCTCCCCCCCCCCTGCTCTCCTCCCTCCTCGGTGGTAGGGTCGAGCCCCAAGCTCCGAGTGGTGACCACCTCGTCCCCTGGCACGGCTCCGTCTCTCAATGTGACTACTGCACCTTTTAACCCTTCTCTCTCTGGGGATTCTCAACGCTGTCCTCGCCACGGCTGCACTCGCACGATCCCTCCCCATACTAATAAGCACCACTCCTTGTTTGTACTTGCTACATGGGCTAAATACTTTGATCTCAACCATCTGGATTCTACACCTTCTGACGATTTCTCCCTCCATAAACACCTTGTACATTCAGTAGATGCCTCTGTTACTTTTAACCCCACCGTCTCGGTACACGTTCCGTCGCTGCTCCTTCTCAGGAGTCACTTACCCTTTTAGACGCATTGGGGAGACCCCTGTTCGGGTCTCTAAAAACACTCAGTTAAACGCCAGTGTTGGCACTGTTCTCCCGCACCATCTTGCAACTGGTGTTAGGGACCTAAAAGACTGCCACGAGGATATTAAACATATCCTCGAAGCCCAAGGCCATTCTGTCCTCCAGGTGGACACGTTCACTCGACCCCCTCGGGGTCGACGCCGTCAGCACCTTCGAGTTGTGAAAATCACCTTTGATAGTAGGACCCTTCCGCCCTCTATAATTCTTGCTGGTGCCAGATGTTCCGTTCAGGAGTACATTCCCTCTCCTAGATTTTGCAATAAGTGCAGGAAGTTCGGGCATGATGTCCTTAAATGCTCAAGTACTGTGACTCTATGCCCCCATGTGTGGGGACGAAGGCCACTCTAAGACTGAGTGCCCTTCTCCCCAGGCTCGCTGCCTCAATTGCGGTGAGGCTCACCCTACCTTCTCCCGCACGTGTACACACTACAAACTTGAGGAAGCCGTCCTCAACATGAAACACCGGGATCGTTTGTCTTTTCCTGAAGCGAGACGACAAGTCCGCGGTCTTAACCCTTTCACTGGTGTATCTTATGCACACATGTTGCGTTCTACCTCTCCTCCTCCTTCCCACCATCCTCAGTCACACAACCGTTTCCAAGTCTTAGACCCAGACACGCTCACCGCCTCCTCCCCTGTTCCTTTATGTTCTGTCCCGACGGGTCCCCTTCCTGGTTCTCCATCTGGAGTTTCACCCCTTCCTACCCAGTCTGCCATGTCTCCTGTCTTCTTTCCCATCTTCCGCCGATCTTTTCTTCCATCTCCCCCCCCCATTCTCTTGGCCCTCCACGCCGCCTGTCTGTCCAGGCTGATGTCCATAATCCTCCCAGCAATCTTCATGTTGTTCGCTCCTGTTCATCTTCTCCGGTTGAGACCATTGAGTCTGTCGCCCAGTACGTTGTTGCTGGAACACCTGTCTCTTTGAGTCATGAACGAAAGCCTGGCTCGTCTCCTTCCTCCTCCCTGGTGGGGTAAGAAGGCATCGCTTTCTTCCTCGCCCCTCCCCCTCCTCTGACTCTATCGCTACGTCCCTTCCCATTTCGGTGGTCGGGCCCCCTGTCCCAGCTATAGAGGTTTTTTAGTCCCTGATTCCCTCTCGGTTACTGTCCTTGCTGAGGTGCGCTCCCTAGTTTCTGCCCCTCCTCCTCCTGCTGTCCTTGACCGCCCCTCTCGGTTGTCTCCTCCTGTTCCGTATCCTACCCGTCCGCCTCTGGTCTGTCCTCCCGCTCCCTTCACACCATCCTTACTAAGTTTACGCATGCCCTCTAACCCTGATTTTGCTGATCCTGATCCTGAGCTTCTTTAATATACTGTGTTCTTCTTTACCTTTGTTTCTTCATTGTTCTCTGTTGCTGTTCTTTCTCTTTTTGACATTGTCTGTTCTTCAATGGAATATTCGTGGATTTTATGCCAACTTCAATGAACCCCAACTTCTGATAACACAGTTTTCATCACTTTGTTTTTGTCTCCAGGAGCCGATGCTCGCTGCTCGTCCTGGTCACCTTCCTGGTTATTCCTTTCTTTCTCCCCCCCCCCCCAGCTCTTGCTGGGGCCCGTAACCCTACTGCTCTCTTGATTCGATCTGATATTCCCTTCGCCCCCTACTGTTTCAATTGCCTCGCCAATGTTCTGCTGCCCGTGTTTTTTGTGGGTAAATGGTATACAGTCTGCTCCATTTATCTCCCAACAAATGTCCCGCTTTCCCTTCCTGATCTTAAGTACCTGTTGGACTCCTTACCAGAGCCTGTGCTCCTTTTGGGTGATTTCAACTGTCGACATTCCCTTTGGAGTGATGTTCTGACAAACACCCGAGGCCGCCTTCTCGAACCATTCGTCCTCTCTTCTTCCCTGTCTCATGTGCCTGTCTCATGAATTCTGGTGAACCCACTCATGTGGACTCCCACACTCGTACCCTTTCCTGTCTTGATCTTTCTCTCTGCTCGTCTTCTCTTTACTTAGATTTCACGTGGCGGGTTCTTGATGACCTCCATAATAGAGACCATTTCCCCATCCTCGTTACCTTTTTCTCTTTCCACCCTCCCATCTCCTTCCCTAGGTGGCAGTTTGCCAAGGCTGACTGGAAACTATTCACCCTCCGTGCTACTCTCTCCGACCTCTCCTCTCTGCGTCACCCTCCAGCTCTCCTCCTTTTTCATGACACTGTCTTCTACGCTGCCCTCCGCTCTATTCCTCGCTCTACCTCCCGGGGCACGCGGAAGTGCGTTCCCTGGTGGAATGCGGACTGTGCTCGGGCTGTCCACTCTAAGCGTGCAGCCTGGAAGAAACACCGCCGCCAGCAGACGGCTGATTCTTTTATTTTGTTTCGGAAGGCAAGTGCAGTGGCTCGTTGGGCCATATGTACAGCTAAACGTGAGAGTTGGAAATCTTACGTTTCCACCATTACGTTCGATACTCCTCAGCCGCAGATCTGGAATAAAATCCATAAGATAGCTGGTAAGTTCGTTCCAGATGTCTCACTGGTTCTTCACCTCCGTGGTACTCTTTTTGGGCGGACCCAGTGCAGGTCGCGACTGAACTGGATTCTCAATGGCTTCCTTTTTTACTTCTAGCTCCATACGTTGTACGTTAGCTCCGTACATCTTCTTCAATCCTTCCCTCTTCGTAAGCCCGTTCTTGAATCTCTTCCCTTCAATTTCTGCACTCACCTCCGCTTTCCCTATAACGATCTCTTCTCTCTCTCTCTCTCAACTTCAGTCTGCCCTGGCCATCTGCGGTTCTACGGCAGCGGGCTCAGATGACATACATTATGAGATACTTCGTCATCTCCCTCCATGCACGTCTCAGTATTTACCAAGTCTGTATAACCAGGTCTGGGAGTCGTCATCAGTCCCTGAGGACTGACGGCTCGATGCCTTTGTACTCACTATTCGGAAACTGGGGTCTCTAGGCACATCTCCTAAGGGCTTCCACCCTATTGCCCTCACGAGTTGTCTGCAAACTCATTGAACATTAATCAATGTTCGTCTGATGTGGTTCTTGGAACACTAACACTACCTCTCTCCTTCTCAATTTGGTTTCCGCAAGTTCCGCAGCACGGCAGATGTCCTGGTGAACTTGGAGGTCTATATTCATACTGCTTTTTCTGCGAAGACCTCCGTTGTTGCTGTTCTTTTTGACCTGGAAAAGGTCACCATTTGGCGTTATCATATTCTGTCCCAACTTCATTCTTTTGGCCTTGTAATCTCCCGCTCTTCCACCAAAGCTTCCTCTCTCGTCGTTCCTTTAATGTGAGACTTGGTGCTACTCTCTCCCCGCCAAACACACACCAAAATTACGACGTTGGTACAACGTTCGAACAAGTTTTAACACCTCCTACCCAGTTATAACAACCAACATAGCAAGTTGTAACAACGTTCTAATTCGTCATAAATACGTTAAGCCAAGATGTAACAACTTTATTACAACTTGTAACAAGCGGAAAATAGAGACAGTTTAGATTTGTGTTTCCAGGGACTCTGCCTTCTTTCAGCAATACGAAGGTGTACCCCAAGGTAGTGTTCTGAGCACTACTCTTTTTCTGGTTGCCCTCAATGGTCTTCTTTTCTCCCTTCCTTCTGACATCTTCTCCGCTCACTATTTCGACGATCTTGCCCTCTGCTGTCGAGGTGATGACTTGCCTCTCCTTCAACGGCGACTTCAACTTGCGATTGATGCCGTGTCATCTTGGGCCATCAATCATGGCTTCAAGTTCTCTGCGACTAAGAATGGTGCTATGACTTTTACTCGGAAACAAGTCGTTCTTCGTCCCTCTTTGTCGCTTTATGGTCAACCCCTTGTGTACAAAGATTCCTCTAAGCTTTTAGGGTTAATCTTTGACACTCGTCTGTCTTGGTCACTCCATATTTCTTACCTCCGTGTTGAATGCTCTAAGGCCCTTAACCTATTTAAGGTTTTGTCCCATACTTCTTGTCGAGCAGATAGGCGCACGCTCCTCTCTTTACATTCCTCTCTCGTACTGTCTAAACTCAATTATGGTTGCCCTGCTTACTCTTATGCTTCTCCTTCTACTCTTCGCCGTCTTGATGCTTTGCACCATACTGGGTTGCACCTCTGGTGCTTTTCGTTCGACTCCCGCCCTCAGCTTGTATGTTGACACTGGCTTCCTCTCTCTCAAGGACCGCCATGATCGCTACCTTGCGCGGTCCTCACAACTTCCTCACTCTCGCCTCTGTCGTGCTTTGAATTTTGCCCCTCCTGCAGTTCCTGTTCCTCTTCACCACCTCCCTTTGCTGTCCGGTTGTCTCGCCTACAAAATTCACTTGCGGTTCGTATTACCAATATTTCTCATCGTGTTGTTCCGTCCTTGCCCCCGTGGAGGGTCCCCCTTCCTAGATTTTGCAAATCCCTGACCCACATCACTAAAGCTTTACCCCTCCGACAGTTCTGAAACGCCTTTCCCTTGAACACTTTTCTTCACACTCCCGCTCCGTTTCCATCTTCACCGATGGGTCTAAGTCTGTGGACGGTGTGGGCTACTCTGTTGTTTTTCCTGACCGCACTTATATGTGTCGCCTTCCTCCGGAGACCAGCATCTTCACGGCAGAACTTTATGCTATTCTCTATGCTCTTCGTCTACTGCTTTCTTGTTGTCAATCCTCCTTTGTGGTTGTAGTTGACTCTCGCAGTGCCCTCATGACTCTGGAGTCCTTTAATCTAGTCTATCCTGTAGTAGTCAAGATTCAACATTGGCTGCTTCATATCTCCAGTAGATTTAAGACAGTAGAGTTTTGCTGGATTCACAGCCATATTGGTGTCTCTTTAAATGAGCGTGCGGATGCTGCCGCCAGGGAAGCTATCCACACTTGTCCCATCTCCCGTAAAGGTATTCCTTATTCCGACTTTTACCCAGTTGTTCATTCCTCCATCCATGCCCGTTGGCAGAGTTGTTGGTCTTCTGTTACTGGTAACAAACTGCGTACTCTTAAGGGTAGTGTGTCTCTGTCGCCTTCCTTCTACCACGGTAACCGGCGGTGGGAAACGGCTCTGGCGAGGTTGCATATTGGCCATACACGCTTAACTCACGGACAGTTAATGGAGCGCCGCCCTGCTCCTTATTGTCCAAACTGAATTGTCCTTCTTACAGTCGTGCATATTCTTGTTGAATATCTTGACTTCCAGGACGAGCGTGTGTCTTGCTTTCCGACCGTCCCTCGCGGTCCCTTGTTCCTGGATAGAATTCTTGGCGAATCAGATACTTTTTATATCGTCGCCTTATGCGTTTCTGTTCTCGTATTGGCATCCTTAGTGATATTTAGCGCCCTCTGATTATTCCGCACATTTGATGGTGCTACACAGCCTTCCCGGCTTGGTGCCTTCTTGAGATAATTACTTAATTAGGATAGCTCCTTCTGGAACCCCCACTTAGCACGATTCCCCAGTCAGATTCAGTCCCATTTAGCACGACTTTTTGTTTTCTTTCCTGCAACCATTGCTTTATCAATTCTAATATTTTACCATTTATTCCATGGACCTGCAATTTATCCCATGGGCCTGTAATTTATCCCATGTGCCTGTAATTTATCTCATGGGCCAGTAATACCCACGTGACTTCCTGGGTCAGTGCATACACAGCTTAGTGTGAAGGGCAACACATGAAACAGGGCGCAGGTCGGGGACAGTTAGGCAGGGTATATATTGTGACGTGTTGTAGGTAGCGCACCAAAATAAACAAAACTAAAACAAAATAAATCAAGATAAAGTTCTTTACGGTGTGATGGTTGCAGGAGTAAACAATAATTATAAATAATTAAAGACTATACTTATAATAATAAGCATAACAAAATAATAGTTCCTGAAAACCAAATATTTAAGTTACTTTAAAAAGGAAATCACACAAGGGGTGCAGGCGATGAGTCACAATAACGTGGCTGAAGTATGTTGACCAGACCACACACTAGAAATTGAAGGAACGACGACGTTTCGGTCCGTCCTGGACCATTCTCAAGTCGATTGAGAATGGTCCAGGACGGACATTCTCAAGTCGATCGACTTGAGAATGGTCCAGGACGGACCGAAACGTCGTCGTTCCTTCAATTTCTAGTGTGTGGTCTGGTCAACACACAAGGGGTGACTATACTGTATGTACAATATTTTCTTCACCTCGAACGCAGATGACTTTTGGAGAAATCCTCTCCCAATTAAACCAAGGTGTAAGAGCATTAGTCTGAGGGATAGAAGCCCTAAACAAGAAATTGATTGTAACAAAATTAAGGTGTTGTGGTGGTCTTAATAACCCTCCAGAGGTTGATAGGACTAAAGTATACTTGCTGGTTGGTCAGTAAGGTGTTGTGGTGGTCTTAATAACCCTCCAGAGGTTGATAGGACTAAAGTATACTTGCTGGTGGGTCAGTAAGGTGTTGTGGTGGTCTTAATAACCCTCCAGAGGTTGACAGGACTAAAGTATACTTGCTGGTTGGTCAGTAAGGTGTTGTGGTGGTCTTAATAACCCACCAGAGGTTGATAGGACTAAAGTATACTTGCTGGTTGGTCAGTAAGGTGTTGTGGTGGTCTTAATAACCCTCCAGAGGTTGATAGGACTAAAGTATACTTGCTGGTTGGTCAGTAAGGTGTTGTGGTGGTCTTAATAACCCACCAGAGGTTGATAGGACTAAAGTATACTTGCTGGTTGGTCAGTAAGGTGTTGTGGTGGTCTTAATAACCCTCCAGAGGTTGATAGGACTAAAGTATACTTGCTGGTTGGTCAGTAAGGTGTTGTGGTGGTCTTAATAACCCTCCAGAGGTTGATAGGACTAAAGTATACTTGCTGGCTGGTCAGTAAGGTGTTGTGGTGGTCTTAATAACCCTCCAGAGGTTGATAGGACTAAAGTATACTTGCTGGTTGGTCAGTAAGGTGTTGTGGAGGTCTTAATAACCCTCCAGAGGTTGATAGGACTAAAGTATACTTGCTGGTTGGTCAGTAAGGTGTTGAGGTGGCCTTAATAACCCTCCAGAGGTTGATAGGACTAAAGTATACTTGCTGGTTGGTCAGTAAGGTGTTGTGGTGGTCTTAATATCCCTCCAGTGGTTGGTAGGACTAAAGTATACTTGCTGGTTGGTCAGTAAGGTGTTGTGGTGGTCTTAATATCCCTCCAGTGGTTGGTAGGACTAAAGTATACTTGCTGGTTGGTCAGTAAGGTGTTGTGGTGGTCTTAATATCCCTCCAGTGGTTGGTAGGACTAAAGTATACCTGCTTGTTCATCAGTAAGCTGTTGTGGTGGCCTATACACAAACAGTTTTTGGGAAATTACACAAAGCCTTTGGATTACAGCTAAAGTCAGAGCCTCCCAGTACTGTGATATGACACATTACTCAGCCACACTCATAGGTAAGAAAATTAGATTATGTAAACTTCAAAGAAAAAAACATCTGTTTTACAAAATATATTTACATCATAATGTCGGCCTCACAGAGGCCAGCTTAGTGTAGGTGTTAGTGGGCGAGGTATTTAGGTGAGTTGTGAATTGTTGGTCCTTGAGGCCTCGTTATCCAAGGTGGTCTCTACTAGTGGTCTCAGACGCAGTGATCTGATCGTCACTCATCCTGCTGGCGTAGCAGTGAGTGGCCTCTGACGCAGCGATCTGATAGTCACTCATCCTGCTGGCACAGCATCCGGTTCTCTGATGTTCCATCCCAGCCTCCAGGCTCCTCGGCCTCTTGGCTCTCACAGTAGCCGGACTGTTCTGGTCTGAAGCAAAAGTTGAGTTAAGATTCAGGCAATGTTTGCCAAGAACACTGACTCCTGTTGCCCCTGAGGTCAAGCTTACACTGGCAGCCTCGGAAACCATTTCAGAAGAGAATTGCTTTGGGGCTTGTGGTACGACACTTAAGCTTGAAACTTTTCCCTTCCAATTTTCTTTTAAGCTGGACAACTGGTCTGTTGAGGACGAGTCGTAGCATTTTTGGGTGACGCGAACTCTTGCGGGACCGCTGAGCGTTCGAGTAACAGCCTTTTGGATGCCTGAGAACGACTTTGTGGTCGACGTATCCTGTGATTTTGGTGAATCACCTTCACTTCCAGATCTACTTAGAGTTCGGGCGAGGGATTTAATGGCGCCAGAGAGCTGGCTGGGAGCCGAAGAGTCGTGGCGATTTTGGGTGACGCGAACTCCTCCGGGACCGCTGAGAGTCCGAGCGATGGACTTGAGGGTGACAGCTGACCGTTGCTTCAGGAAGCCATAGATGCCTTCGTCAGTAGTCTTGGCTCCCGCCTCCAGGTCAGTAGCGCTATATGATGATGACTGAGATATCACTTGCAACAGTCTGAATGTGGAGAGAAACACAAGCTTTATATAAACATCATAACTCCTCCTACATTGTATAAACACCATAACTCCTCCTACATTATAAAGACCATAACTCCTCCTACAATATATAAACACAACACCACCTAATATATAAACCCAATGCCACCTACAATATAAACACAACACCAAATATAATATATAAACTCAATAACTACAAAATTATGGAAAAGTTTTAACTTTGAAAATAATTTAATTAGATCAAAGTGTTCAAAGACTATTTAATTATGAGAAAATCAAACTGAAAGTTGACTATGGAAATCGCCTCAAATAGTTGACTACAATGCAAATGACAATAAAGATTGACTTTGACAAAAGTAACGTCGATAGTGACTTACACGACAGTGACAACAATATTGACTTCCATGAAAGTGACAAAAACGTTTACATACTCGACAGTGACAAAAAGGTTTACATACTCGACAGTGACAATAAAGGTTTACATACTCGACAGTGACAATAAAGGTTTACATACTCGACAGTGACAACAATATTGACTTACATGAAAGTGACAAAAAGGTTTACATACTCGACAGTGACAAAAAGGTTTACATACTCGACAGTGACAAAAAGGTTTACATACTCGACAGTGACAATAAAGGTTTACATACTCGACAGTGACAACAATATTGACTTCAATGAAAGTGACAAAAAGGTTTACATACTCGACAGTGACAATAAAGGTTTACATACTCGACAGTGACAATAAAGGTTTACATACTCGACAGTGACAACAATATTGACTTACATGAAAGTGACCATGATGATGACGTTGAGACTGGCAGCAAAGAAGAACTGGGCAGCGGGGAAGGTGTCGACAGTGTTGTAGTAGAGAGGAGAGTAGACGGCGTAGCCCATCATGGGCATCAGTCCGTTGAGGGCCGCCATCACCGCGTTGATGCGACCTGATCAACATCAATCATCAATCACCAGTTGTGATGTAAAATGGATAAAAATGATGACCCAAAATAAATGCATATATAAACTGACTACATCTTTAGCACAGTAGTCTACGTCCACGACAAACAATGGAGTGGACCGGGATCTATCCCACGACACGGTCGCAACAGTTTGCTATGTTTCCTTCCACCTCATGCTTATGTTCACCTAACAGATAAATGCGTAAAGAAGAGTTAGTCAACTGTTGTGGGTTGCATCTTGGAGAACGTCTGTAGTAAGAGTTTGATAAGCCTGAACACAGGCTTTACTGTTCCTGAGAATATGAATTAAAACTCCCCGGCAAGAGTTATGTTTACGATATAAACGTTGATATAATATGTAAATGAACATTAATAAAGTAATTTACTAAGAATTATATTTATACATGGATGTTACTGGCACATATAAATAGACTGTAAGGCGGGCATGTGTGGCGGAGTAACACACGGAAGAAGGCAGGTCAGTTGTCTCACCTTTCTCCTTGCTGCCGACCAGTTTGGTGGACATGGACTTGAAGGAGATGACCATGGCATTAGAGATAAGACCAGCCGGGGGCCCCAGCCACATGAGGAAGGCTTGAGGGGGCCCGCTGACCAGCCCATAACACACGTACTCTCCGATCATAGACAGCGTCCCCACCACCACCAGGGAAGCGTCAGTGAACGACAGCAGCCGCGTCAGGAACGGCACCAGGAACAGCGAACCTGGAGGTGGCCCGAACCTCAGGTTAGATAAGGAACAGCAGGTATGTGAATGATAAGGAACCTTATCATTCACTTATCTCTAACTTGACACAATTATATATATGATGGGAGCATATAAGAGACAGGTCAGTAGTGGAAGACTTACCAAGAGCAGCCAGCAGGTTGCGGTAAGTGATCCAGTAGCCGTAGTAAGTAGCGTCCCAGTGAAGGGCCCGACGCAGAAACATGTACATGAAGAACCCTGAAACACAATGTAAGTCATCACCACTTTGTCACGCCACGCACCACTTTCTATACCACAAACAAATCAACGCAACTTGGGATTGATGTTTCCACACATTCTGAGAAAAGTATCAATTTGATTCCTGCAAGAGTTAAAATGAAATATAAAATGCACTTGCCTCTGGCCATGCGTCGGATCATGTTGGCAGCCATCACAGCCATGAGGACAATCCTGTCGTTGCCTTCACGCTTCTTGAACGCTGTCTTGAAGGACTCCACAACGCGTCTCCAGTTGAAGAAGTCCACCACCATAGTTGTGACTGTCACGTCCTTCGCCTGTAAGCTGGACGCGTCCTTGATGGAGCCTTGAGCTTGAAGCTCCTTCTTGGCGAAGGGTCCGTGACTCTCCTTGATGAAGACCACCACGTAAAGAGCTGTGAGGAAGTAGGCAATCAGGACGAGGCCCAGAGCCAAGTCATAGCCGCTGTATTTGATGATCAGAGCGCCAATCAGAGTACCAATAGGACCACCCAAGAACCACACAGAGTTGGCAGTGCTGATGCGAGACGTGCGCTGAGCTTCCTTGCTGATGTCACTGATGTAGCTGATGGTAGAGGACAGGAGGCCGGCATTAGCGCCTCCCAAGGCCTCGAGGAACGTTACAAAGTAGATCACCTCCACCGGCCAGCTGGTCTGCCAGTTGGCCAGCAGGTAACCCCCAGCGTACAGCACGTGACCCGCCAGCGTCATCAATATTGGAATCTGTCAGAAACATCAGAGTAAGAAGTCCACCTCTGAGGCTCCTAGCAACATGGGCATGTGCCTCTCAAAATTGATCAAACAAGCCATTATAAATGTTTTTATTTTGAGTAAATAAATAATGTTAATAAATTTCCCTTAATTATGATACAACAGAGTTAGACGTCTTTGTGAAACTTTAGGCAAATAAACCTTATGAATAGAGGTCAAATAGACCTATTTGTAAACGATTATTTAACAGCCAATCAGCGAGGTGTTTGACTACCAATACATCTTTTACATTTTCTTCGACAATCATCATTATGTTCTAAATGTTTATACATATATAGATATGTGTGAAATAAAGCGTTTATACACATATACGTAATGCAAGCAACCATTACTAATAGATATAGACAAACTAGGAATTTACAGCTGTGGAGGAGATGGAGAGATAGCAACTTGACGTCCACAGCTGTAGAGGAGATAAATACATTAACTAGACGTCTACAGGTGTCGAGAAGAGACAGACATCAACTAACCATTCACAGGTGTAGAGGAGAGAGAGAAAGACATCAACTAGACGTCCACAGGTGTGGAGGAGAGAGAGAGAGAGAGAGACGTCAACAAGACGTCCACAGGTGTGGAGGAGAGAGAGAGAGACGTCAACAAGACGTCCACAGGTGTGGAGGAGAGAGAGAGACGTCAACTAGACGTCCAAAACTGACCTTCCGTCCATACTTGTCACTCCAGGCTCCCATGAAGAGGACAAAGACGAGAGGCAACACAGACAAGATGATGCTGTTGTAGAAGGTGAAGACTGAGAACTCTCGCTGGACGCGCACACTCTCCTCCGGATGAGCCGACAAGTTGGCGCATACCTGAGGGCATCACATGGTATTATCTCACACACCTGGGGCATCACATGGTCATATCTCACACACCTGGGGCATCACATGGTATTATCTCACACACCTGGGGCATCACATGGTCATATCTCACACACCTGGGGCATCACATGGTCATATCTCACACACCTGGGGCATCCCATGGCCATATCTCACACACCTGGGGCATCACATGGCCATATCTCACACACCTGGGGCATCACATGGCCATATCTCAGAGTTAGGTGTCTGGGAATCACCAGAACGCCGGTTCAA
Source organism: Procambarus clarkii (assembly GCF_020424385.1). Taxonomy (NCBI): domain Eukaryota; kingdom Metazoa; phylum Arthropoda; class Malacostraca; order Decapoda; family Cambaridae; genus Procambarus; species Procambarus clarkii. Next base: position 5,977,090 of record NC_059576.1, on the reverse strand, counting down.
GTCACCCTATTGCCCCAAAATGATTTTCTCATTGATATATAATACCATTGTGATTTCTTTGGGATCTGAATGAGAGGAACAAGGATGGGAATACCATTACCCATAGGCCAAAGTGTCGGAGGGCTAGTCGCAAAATCTGGGTTGGCCACCAATTTGGGCTTCCACAACCTCCCAGTGAGTTCAGTAGAATTCAGGTTGGTCGACTTTTGTCCTATCGTGGCTGAGTGGGTTGAGGATACACCCTATTTGTCGCACTCTGCGTAATTCTGGCCTGCAGGTGAATGCTGCGAAGTGTCATGCTTTAATACATGTTAGTGGATGCGCATCGGAAGACATGGTTTGTCCCCACCCAGCGGGACTATCATGTCAGAGGCGATGACATTGACACTATGAGAGTGGCGGACGAGTACAAGTACTTAGGCATATTCACCGGGGCAGGAGGCTGACGCTTGTCCTATGGTTCCCTGTGTGGGGAGGGTCTAATCACCATCACCAAGGGCCCCCTCAGACCCAAACAGGGGCTACTTTGACACCACCTAATTCCCAAAATGAACCACCGGCTCGTTCTCGGACGTGTGTTTAAGACTGAGTTGACGCGGCTCAACAGGCGGTTGCGGCAGGGCGCTCGCGGCTGGCTTCGACTGCCCCATGATACCCCGAATGACTTCTTCCATGCTTACATGAAGGACGGCAGACTAGGAATTCCCGACTTTGCTGCATCAATCCGCCTACTGAAGAACAAGCGGTTCGGGGCGAGGGTTGAGTCGGAGGACCCATTGGTAACTGCAGAGGCTCTCCTGCCAGCATCCCGAGCCCGAAGACGCCTTGCCAGGAGTCTCCTCCTATGAACTTATTATCCATGTCTGGTGTTGTCAAGTCACCATACCTGCCGCTTAGGCAGCTTATTGCTTATACCTTCTGCCTTTGTTCTCTTTAATGATAGAGTGTGCACCCTTCCCTTTGTGTGTGCTGCTGTGCCTTATATAAGAACACAAGTACAAAAGATGCTTTTATTGAACTAACCATTATTATTTTTCATATTAGGTCCTATGAGTGAGACGTGCCAGCTAAGCATTTTTATTTATTTTAGTTTGTGTTATTAGGGAACTCTATGTGTGTACCCACGTCTCCCCATGCCCAGTGCTTTGGGGGAAATAAATAAATAAAATATATATATATATATATATATATATATATATATATATATATATATATATATATATATATATATATATATATATATATATATATATATATATAAAGTAGTTTCAATATCTAGTTAATAGAATCGATAATATTTCCAAGTCTAAACATTAAACTGCGTTAACAAAGTCAATTGACAAGAACGTTACTTACGTGTGAGGGTAATCCCAAGTTGACGGAGCATATCTTGTTCATCTGAACATTCTCGATGAAGAGGAGCATGGCCTCTTTGCACGCTCCGTCGACGAGCATGACAGGTTCCACAGTAATGGCCCTCAGTGCCGTCATTATAGTTCCGGCCATCCTGCTGTGTTGATCTTGATCCTCCACAGCACTCACTAGTTACTGCTGGGTCAGCTGTCTCCCTCTACCAAAACTCGCTAGTTACTGCTGGGTCAGCTGTCTCCCAGCCCTCCGTAGGACAAGGTAGCCCAAATGAATATTGGATCATCAATGATAACGACGCTACGATTCCTGTGACTATATACACACCGTCGCCGTGTCCACGAAGGGGAAATGGGGACGATCCCGCTGTCCCCTTCAGCCTGCCTCTGACGTAGGCTGGCAGGCATTTTCCGAGTGCCAGGTCCGAGGTACTTGCCTCACTTGCCTTAACGAGTCATGCTTAGAAGCAACTTTTTAGTGTTCAATTTGCCCTTTGATATTAAGTAATATTGTTTTTGTGGTATTTGATTATATCTAGAGAGAGACAGAAAGGCAGAGGGAGGCAGATAGCTAGCTCTCTGTCTAGAGAGCTAGATAAAGTGACAGAGACTCAGGCAGAGAGAGAAAGAGAGCTAGACAGAGACACAGAGCAATACAACTAGACAGAATGACAGACAGCTGGACGGAGATAAAGAGAGCTAGACAGGGAGACAGACAGCTAGACAGAGACTAACAAATTTGTCAGCTTTTCTGACCCTATGTCTCTGTTCACCGTGCAGTACGTAGGGCCCTGAATGTTAGAAAGTTGTTGTGAACTGTTTCCTCGGAAGGTCAGTAGTTTGCCTCGTTATATATGCTCATACGCCCGCGCACGCGAGTGCACAGCGCTCCGGGGTCACATAGTCTACCGGGTTCGATTCCCGGTAGAGGCAGATACAAGTGGTCAGAGTTTCTATCGCCTCATGCCTCGGTTCACCTAGTATTTGTGTGTGTGTGTGAGTTAACATCTCGATCCTGCAGGTACAAATAATAAGTAAATACACACACACACACACACACACACACACACACACACACACACACACACACACACACACACACACACACACACACACACACACACACACACACACACACACACACGCAGATAGAGCCCAGTCGGCTCAGGAATCTGTCCACCAGTTGATTAACAGTTGAGAGGTGGTACCAAAGAGCCAGAGCTCAACCCCCGCATGCACAACTCGGTGAGTACACACACACACACACACACACACTGAGCACGCGATAAACATACTCCCCATGTGACAAACCCAGGGGAGGATTGACTGGGAACTAATCCTTGACACTGTCCACCTAACAGTAGTTGTGCACTTTGTTATAAACTGATTGACGGATCGTGTTCCAGGGAAAACTGGCAGGTAAGGCTCACACTGATCTAGAGTGGCAAACTTAGAGCCAATTAACAAGATTCAAGAGGTGTCTACTCCTGTTCTCTCCTGTGGAGAGAGAGTTCTTTCAATGTTTAAACCGAAGGAAACATCACAAACATCAAAGGTGATAAATATATTGTTTAAATGTCATTATTTATACAACACAATTTGATCCATTTACAAACATCAAGGACAACATAGACAGAAAATATTTAGAAGCAAATAGAAGAAAATAATGAGAAATATGTTGTTTGGCAACTTGTGGATCAGAGCTTAGAGTTGACCTTTAGGGCACGTGGTGGTCAGCACGTCAGCACGTGGGAGGAGCAGGGGCACCTCCACGTGATCACTCTCGGGGCCTCTATAAAGCCAAGGAGGTCGGCACCTCCAACTGCACTTCAAGCCCAGCACTCCTCTGGTCTACAGGCGAGACCAGCGATCACCTTGTTGTTACTGCTGACCCAGCAGTAGCTAGCGAGTGTTGATGGAGGGAGACAGCTGACCCAGCAGTAGCTAGCGAGTGTTGGTGGAGGGAGACAGCTGACCCAGCAGTAACTAGCGAGTGTTGGTGGAGGGAGACAGCTGACCCAGCAGTAACTAGTGAGTGTTGGTGGAGGGAGACAGCTGCCCCAGCAGTAACTAGCGAGTGTTGGTGAAGGGAGACAGCTGACCCAGCAGTAACTAGCGAGTGTTGGTGGAGGGAGACTGCTGACCCAGCAGTAACTAGCGAGTGTTGGTGGAGGGAGACAGCTGACCCAGCAGTAACTAGCGAGTGTTGGTGGAGGGAGACAGCTGACCCAGCAGTAACTAGCAAGTGTTGGTGGAGGGAGACAGCTGACCCAGCAGTAACTAGTGAGTGTTGGTGGAGGGAGACAGCTGACCCAGCAGTAACTAGCGAGTGCTGTGGAGGAGCAAGACCAACACAGCAGGATGGCCGGAACTATAATGACGGCACTGAGGGCCATTACTGTGGAACCAGTCATGCTCGTCGACGGAGCGTGCAAAGAGGCCATGCTCCTCTTCATCGAGAATGTTCAGATGAACAAGATATGCTCCGTCAACTTGGGATTACCCTCACACGTAAGTAAAGTCGTTGTAAATTGACTTTGTTAACGCAGTTAAATTTTTAGACTTGGAAATATTATTGAAAACACTTACTAGATATGACCATGTTATGCCCCAGGTGTGTAAGATAATACCATGTGATGCCCCAGGTGTGTGAGATAATACCATGTGATGCCCCAGGTGTGTGAGATAATACCATGTGATGCCCCAGGTGTGTGAGATAATACCATTTGATGCCCCAGGTGTGTGAGATAATACCATGTGATGCCCCAGGTGTGTGAGATAATACCATTTGATGCCCCAGGTGTGTGAGATAATACTTTGTGATGCCCCAGGTGTGTGAGATATGACCATGTGATGCCCCAGGTGTGTGAGATAATACTATGTGATGCTCCAGGTGTGTGAGATAATACCATGTGATGCCCCAGGTGTGTGAGATAATACCATGTGATGCCCCAGGTGTGTGAGATAATACCATTTGATGCCCCAGGTGTGTGAGATATGACCATGTGATGCCCCAGGTGTGTGAGATAATACTATGTGATGCCCCAGGTGTGTGAGATAATACTATGTGATGCTCCAGGTGTGTGAGATATGACCATGTGATGCCCCAGGTGTGTGAGGTAATACCATGTGATGCCCCAGCTGTGTGAGATAATACTATGTGATGCTCCAGGTGTGTGAGATATGACCATGTGATGCCCCAGGTGTGTGAGATATGACCATGTGATGCTCCAGGTGTGTGAGATATGACCATGTGATGCCCCAGGTGTGTGAGATATGACCATGTGATGCCCCAGGTGTGTGCGATATGACCATTTGATGCCCCAGGTGTGTGAGATATGACCATGTGATGCCCCAGGTGTGTGAGATAATACCATGTGATGCCCCAGGTGTGTGAGATATAACAATGTGATGCCCCAGGTGTGTGAGATATGACCATGTTATGTCCCAGGTGTGTGAGATATGACCATGTTATGCCCCAGGTGTGTGAGATAATACCATGTGATGCCCCAGGTGTGTGAGATATGACCATGTGATGCCCCAGGTGTGTGAGATATGACCATGTGATGCCCCAGGTGTGTGAGGTAATACCATGTGATGCCCTCAGGTATGCGCCAACTTGTCGGCTCATCCGGAGGAGAGTGTGCGCGTCCAGCGAGAGTTCTCAGTCTTCACCTTCTACAACAGCATCATCTTGTCTGTGTTGCCTCTCGTCTTTGTCCTCTTCATGGGAGCCTGGAGTGACAAGTATGGACGGAAGGTCAGTTTTGGACGTCTTGTTGACGTCTCTCTCTCTCCTCCACACCTGTGGACGTCTTGTAGACGTCTCTCTCTCTCTCTCTCCTCCACACCTATGGACATCTTGTTGACGTCTCCTCCACACCTGTGGACGTCTTGTTGACGTCTCTCTCTCTCTCTCCTCCACACCTGTGGACGTCTTGTTGACGTCTCTCCTTCTCCTCTACACCTGTGGACGTCATGTTGATGTCTCTCCCTCTCTCCCTCTCTCTCCATCACATCTGTGTACGTATGGTCGATGTCTCTCCATGTCCTCCACAGCTGTGAATGCCTACTTTTTGTTTATCTTCTTCTTGAGAATAGGTGCAGTTTGCATGAAGGGTTTACCCTCCCGATGACTGCACCAGGACAGATGTTGGGAGACAGACGCGTTGACGTTGAGGAGGATTAGACTGCCAAAAGCACTAGTCGCGTCGTGCCGTAGGGAGAGGAGCGGCGACTAAAACAGAAGTGGATGGTGGAGTGAGACTTGCCACACGGTAGGGCGGGATGTCGAGTTTATGGCGGCAGCTGATCCATGGCGTACCGTTGTGCGCAAGACGTCTACTAAATTTTTCGTGGAAACTTGTATATCAGAAAACGCAAGCAGTAAGCTTCCCAAATCATCAACGTGTCAAAGGACACCCGGCCACCAGGCGGCGCCTTTGGGTGAGACATTCTATATCTTGAGATGAGATCTATCTTGATATGATTTCGGGGCTTTTAGTGTCCCCGCGGCCCGGTCCTCGACCAGGCCACCACCCCCAGGAAGCAGCCCGTGTCAGCTGACTAACCCCCAGGTACCTATTTTACCGTTTGGACGGAAGGTCCAAGGGTCCTATCCGGCACCCTATAAACCAACTCCTTCACCCGCGACACCCAGACAGTGGACGAGCACCACGGGATCGGAAGCATCCGGGCATCCCGATAAGGGCCGAACACCCGACCCTTACTGGACACGACCCCGGCTGCTGGGACAAGGCTTCCCCCAGACCGGGGCAACGAAGGAGGGGGAACCGCAGGGGATGCAGGCGCGGCATCCACCCCGCCACTGGGCACAGGAGCCGAGGCCCCTCCCCACCTCGCTGATTGTGAAGTCGAACACCTCGAAAATTGTCAGGTCAAGCACCTCACTGATTGGCTGTTATCAAAGCCTTAAACAATCGTTTACAACTAATATATTCATGAGATCTATTTGTATTAAGTTTCACAAAGACGTATAATTCTGTTGTATCATAATTAAGGGAAATTTATTAACATTATTTATATACTCAAAATAAAAACATTTATAATAGCTTGTTTGATCAATTTTGAGAGGCACATGCCCATGTTGCTAGGAGCCTCAGAGGTGGACTTCTTACTCTGATGTTTCTGACAGATTCCAATATTAATGACGCTGGCGGGTCACGTGCTGTACGCTGGGGGCTACCTGCTGGCCAACTGGCAGACCAGCTGGCCGGTGGAGGTGATCTACTTTGTAACGTTCCTCGAGGCCTTGGGAGGCGCTAATGCCGGCCTCCTGTCCTCTACCATCAGCTACATCAGTGACATCAGCAAGGAAGCTCAGCGCACGTCTCGCATCAGCACTGCCAACTCTGTGTGGTTCTTGGGTGGTCCTATTGGCACTCTGATTGGCGCTCTGATCATCAAATACAGCGGCTATGACTTGGCTCTGGGCCTCGTCCTGATTGCCTACTTCCTCACAGCTCTTTACGTCGTGGTCTTCATCAAGGAGAGTCACGGACCCTTCGCCAAGAAGGAGCTTCAAGCTCAAGGCTCCATCAAGGACGCGTCCAGCTTACAGGCGAAGGACGTGACAGTCACAACTATGGTGGTGGACTTCTTCAACTGGAGGCGCGTTGTGGAGTCCTTCAAGACAGCGTTCAAGAAGCGTGAAGGCAACGACAGGATTGTCCTCATGGCTGTGATGGCTGCCAACATGATCCGACGCATGGCCAGAGGCAAGTGCATTTTATATTTCATTTTAACTCTTGCAGGAATCAAATTGATACTTTTCTCAGAATGTGAGGAGACATCAATCCCAAGTTGCGTTGATTTGTTTGTGGTATAGAAAGTGGTGTGTGGCGTGACAAGGTGTGTGGCGTGACAAGGTGTGTGGCGTGACAAGGTGTGTGGCGTGACAAGGTGTGTGGCGTGACAAGGTGTGTGGCGTGACAAAGTGTGTGGCGTGACAAGGTGTGCGGCGTGACAAGGTGTGTGGCGTGACAAGGTGTGTGGCGTGACAAGGTGTGTGGCGTGACAAGGTGTGTGGCGTGACAAGGTGTGTGGCGTGACAAGGTGTGTGGCGTGACAAGGTGTGTGGCGTGACAAGGTGTGTGGCGTGACAAGGTGTGTGGCGTGACAAGGTGTGTGGCGTGACAAAGTGTGCGGCGTGACAAGGTGTGTGGCGTGACAAGGTGTGTGGCGTGACAAGGTGTGTGGCGTGACAAGGTGTGTGGCGTGACAAGGTGTGTGGCGTGACAAGGTGTGTGGCGTGACAAAGTGTGTGGCGTGACAAGGTGTGTGGCGTGACAAGGTGTGTGGCGTGACAAGGTGTGTGGCGTGACAAAGTGTGTGGCGTGACAAAGTGTGTGGCGTGACAAAGGTGTGTGGCGTGACAAGTGTGTGGCGGGACAAGGTGTGTGGCGTGACAAGGTGTGTGGCGTGACAAAGTGTGTGGCGTGTGTGTGGCGGGACAAGGTGTGTGGCGTGACAAGGTGTGTGGCGTGACAAGGTGTGTGGCGTGACAAAGTGTGTGGCGTGACAAGGTGTGTGGGTGTGTGTGGCGTGACAAAGTGTGAGGCATGACAAAGTGTGTGGCGTGACAAAGTGTGTGGCGTGACAAAGTGTGAGGCATGACAAAGTGTGTGGCGTGACAAAGT
>NC_059576.1:5827738-5968964 GCF_020424385.1 Procambarus clarkii | reverse complement strand
CATGAAGAACCCTGAAACACAATGTAAGTCATCACCACTTTGTCACGCCTCATACGTTACCACACCGCACACTTTGTCACGCCACACACCTCCTTCTATACCAAATATACAAATCAACGCAACTTGGAATTTATGTTTCCACACATTCTGATAAAAATGTCAATTTGATTCTTGGAAGAGGTAAAGTGAATGATAAAATGCACTTGCCTCTGGCCATGCGTCGGATCATGTTGGCAGCTATCACAGCCATGAGGACAATCCTGTCGTTGCCTTCACGTTTCATGAACGCTGTCTTGAAGGACTCTACAACGCGCCTCCAGTTGAAGAAGTCCGCCACCATAGTTGTGACTGTCACGTCCTTCGCCTGTAAGCTGGACTCGTCCTTGATGGAGCCTCGAGCCTGAAGTTCCTTCTTGGCGAAGGGTCCGTGACTCTCTTTGATGAAGACCACCACGTAAAGAGTTAAGAAAACATAAGCCAACAAGACGAGGCCCAGAGCCATATTATAGCCGCTGTATTTGATGATCAAAGCGCCTACCAGAGTGCCGATTGGTGCACCCAAGAACCACATGGAGTTGGCAGTGCTGATGCGAGACGTGCGCTGAGCTTCCTTGCTGACGTCGCTGATGTAGCTGACGGTAGAGGACAGGAGACCAACATTAGCGCCTCCCAAGGCCTCGAGGAACGTTACAAAGTAGATCACCTCCACCGGCCAGCTGGTCTGCCAGTTGGCCAGCAGGTAGCCCCCAGAGAAAAAGGCATGACCCACCACCGTCATCAATAAGGGAATCTGGACAAAATAAATCGTAAAAATTATTGTTTTTACGAATGATGTTTCGTTTCCAATTCTTTCGAAAACAGTTTATCTATTATTGACTTTTGTTTGCATCTGATATGTTTAGAAAGAAAAAATATTAAATTCACACTAGATGCAGAAAGTTTGATGTACAGAAAAATATGCAATAAAGTACATTTGATAGATGGGTAAGATTGACAAGAAGTAATTTGGTCTCCACTACTATGGAGGAGAGAGACATCAAGAAGACGTCCACAGGTGTGGAGGAGAGAGAGAGACATCAACAAAACGTCCACAGGTGTGGAGGAGAGAGAGAGACATCCACAGGTGTGGAGGAGAGAGACATCAAGAAGACGTCCACAGGTGTGGAGGAGAGAGACATCAAGAAGACGTCCACAGGTGTGGAGGAGAGAGACATCAAGAAGACGTCCACAGGTGTGGAGGAGAGAGAGAGACGTCAACAAGACGTCCACAGGGGTGGAGGAGAGAGAGAGAGACGTCAACTAGACGTCCACAGGTGTGGAGGAGAGAGAGAGACGTCAACTAGACGTCCACAGGTGTGGAGGAGAGAGAGAGACATCAACAAGGCATCCACAGGTGTGGAGGAGAGAGAGAGACGTCAACTAGACGTCCAAAACTGACCTTCCGTCCATACTTGTCACTCCAGGCTCCCATGAAGAGGACAAAGACGAGAGGCAACACAGACAAGATGATGCTGTTGTAGAAGGTGAAGACTGAGAACTCTCGCTGGACGCGCACACTCTCCTCCGGATGAGCCGACAAGTTGGCGCATACCTGAGGGCATCACATGGTATTATCTCACACACCTGGGGCATCACATGGTCATATCTCACACACCTGGGGCATCACATGGTCATATGCAAATGTTCTCCTTATTTTCAAAAAAGGCAGAAAGAGTTCGGCAGAAAACTACCGGCCAATAAGCTTGACATCTCCCATCTGCACGCTGACGGAGAGAATCCTCAGGGAGGGAATCTTACAACATCTCACAGAGAACAATCTTATAAAATCAACGTAACATGGGTTTGCTAGAAAATAGATCCTGCCTAACTAACCTGCTCACATTTTTTGAAAACGGTAACCAGCTACTCAGACAAAGGGCTTCAGGAAGACGTAGTAAACATGAACTTTGCTGAACCTTTTGACAAGGAACCACATGAGAGACTGGCAAGGACATTACAGGCACATGGAATAAATGGGGAGAATACTGGAATAGATAAAACAATGGTTAAAACATAGAAAACAAAGGGTAGTGCTAAATGGGAATGAATCTGACTGGGTAAATGTGATGAGTGGGGGTCCCACAAGGGTTCATTTTGGGGCCAACCCTTTTTCTCATACACATCAGCGACATAGATGAGAATATTACAAACCACATCATCAAATTTGCTGATGACACAAAGGTTTATGGTACAGTGGGAGAAAAAATGATACTAAGGCCTTACAAAGGGGATCTACATGAACTCCACATATAGTCAGATGACTGGCAAAGGCTTTTTAATGTTGAAAAATGCCAGACCTTTCATGAGGGAGCACAACATCCCCCGTCACAACTACCAAATGAACACCACTACCTTGCAACACAGTAATGAAGAAAAGGACCTTGAGTCAAAATGAATCATTCACCGAAACTTGCACAACGGGTAAGAGCAGCAGGAAAAAACTAGCCAAACTCTTAGAATAATCAAGCGTATCTTTGACTTTAAGGAAAAGAAGGTAAAGATACAACTGAATATGTCTCAGGTGCGCCCCGACTTGGATTACTGTATCCAAGCATGGCGATCTATGTCTCAGGTGCGCCCCGACTTGGATTACTGTATCCAAGCATGGCGATCAATGCCTCAGGTGCGCCCCGACTTGGATTACTGTATCCAAGCATGGCGATCTATGTCTCAGGTGCGCCCCGACTTGGATTACTGTATCCAAGCATGGCGATCTATGTCTCAGGTGCGCCCCGACATGGATTACTGTATTCCAAGCATGGCGATCTATGTCTCAGATGCGCCCCGACTTGGATTACTGTATCCAAGCATGGCGATCTATGTCTCAGGTGCGCCCCGACTTGGATTACTGTATCCAAGCATGGCGATCTAAGCTTCAGAAGGACAGCTACTTTGAAGAAAATGCTACACCAGGCAAGAAAAATTATTCCATTACTAAGACAACTCTCGTATCAGGAACGGTTGAAGGCCACAGGGCTAACAACACTGCAAACCAGACATGACAGGGCGGATCTCATCAAAACTTTTAAGTTAATAAACAATTTGGAGAATGTTGATTCTTGCAATGTCTTCAAAAGGTCAGATATAACACAAACAAGGAACAACAGTGTCAAGCTCAACAAGCCACAATGTAACACAAACAAGGAACAACAGTAACAAGCTCAACAAGCCACAATGTAACACAACAAGGAACAACAGTGACAAGCTCAACAAGCCACAATGTAACACAAACAAGGAACAACAGTGACAAGCTCAACAAGCCACAATGTAACACAAACAAGGAACAACAGTGACAAGCTCAACAAGCCACAATGTAACACAAACAAGGAACAACAGTGACAAGCTCAACAAGCCACAATGTAACACAAACAAGGAACAACAGTGACAAGCTCAACAAGCCACAATGTAACACAAACAAGGAACAACAGTGACAAGCTCAACAAGCCACAATGTAACACAAACAAGGAACAACAGTGACAAGCCACAATGTAACACAAACAAGGAACAACAGTGACAAGCTCAACAAGCCACAATGTAGGACTGGGAACAGAAGATGCTTTTTCACCCACAGGGTTATAAGCCCATGGAACCGCCTACCCGCCGAAGCCGAAAAGGACAAAACTCTGTTAAATTTTACAATCCAGCTATACAAATGGAGGGACCTTTGACAAGCCGCCAGCTTCCTGTACTCGTCGAGGCCACTTGAATGACAGTGGCCCCTCAGGTAAATATCTCACATACCTGAGGCAGCACATGGTCACACCTCACACACACCTGAGGCAGCACATGGTCACACCTCACACACACCTGAGGCAGCACATGGTCACACCTCACACACACCTGAGGCATCAGGTATGTGATAAGACCTCAGGTAATTACCTCACACACCTGGGGCAGCACATGGTCGTATCTCACACACACACACCTGTGAGCATCACCTGACTGAACCTCACAGCCTTTTAATATAAATATCCACCAAGTGATCCCACCTTACAACCTAAAATCATCGAACATCTGCACTTCCAATGGCCGCACCTCATCTCTCACACGCTCCGAGGACGCTCCAGCGAGTCAAGGCCACTACTGAAGAACCATCTCATCATCTTTCTTTCAGAACATTTTGAAACAGCGACATTTCAACACACCGAGAGTCAAGGATTTGTGAGGCATGGAGAAGTGATGCAGGGAGGAGGAAGAAGGCCACTGGCTGCCTCTCCGCTAGTCTCCACCATACATGTTTATACCGTAATCATTCACACATATACCGTTCTCGTCGCCCTGATCCCTCCAGGGGGAGGACCTGGTTGTAAGTCGATTGGTGGGTTCTGTTGCAGGGGAGGCTAATAAGGTGAAGCTTACTTTATTCTGTGGCAAGAGAGAGCTCTAAGCCTGCCGAAAGAGTAAGAAATCGTCCTTTCCTGTACCGCGATATATATATATATATATATATATATATATATATATATATATATATATATATATATATATATATATATATATATCTATATATATATATATATATATATATATATATATATATATATATATATATATATATTTTGGTAGCAGTCTTTCCTGTAGACATATATTATTAAATATGACCGAAAAAGTAAGATAAATAATTCTAACACGAATTTTCTCAATCTTTCGTACATTTCTTTTAACTGTTGGTGGTAATTCAAAAATCAATTCTCCAAAATTCATTTTTATTTCTAGTCTGACGCGACACTTGAGCGCGTTTCGTAAAACTTATTACATTTTCAAAGACTTTAGTTTACACATACACAAGTGAATAGAACTTACACATCTTCGATTTGTTTATATCTACATTTGAGTGAGGTGGATGGGGTGAGGTGGTATTTAATAGGGTTTTAAATTCATCAACACAAGACAGAACACGAAACAATGGGTATTGAATAGAAGTGATTGTAGAAAGCCTATTGGTCCATATTTCTTGATGCTTCTATATTGGAGCGGAGTCTTGAGGTGGTTAGAATATAGTTGTGCATTAATTGGCTGTTGATTGCTGGTGTTGACTTCTTAATGTGTAGTGCCTCGCAAACGTCAAGCCGTCTGCTATCGCTGTATCTATCGAATAGATACATACATACATATACTCGATAGATACAGCGATAGCAGACGGCTTGACGTTTGCGAGGCACTACACATTAAGAAGTCAACACCAGCAATCAACAGCCAATTAATGCACAACTATATTCTACCCACCTCAAGACTCCGCTCCAATATAGAAGCATCAAGAAATATGGACTAATAGGCTTTCTACAATCACTTCCATTAAATACCCATTGTTTCATGTTCTGTCTTGTGTTGATGAATTTAATACCCTATTAAATACCACCTCACCCCATCCACCTCACTCAAATGTAGATATAAACAAATCGAAGATGTGTAAGTTCTATTCAGTTGTGTATGTGTAAACTAAAGTCTTTGAAAATGTAATAAGTTTTACGAAACGCGCTCAAGTGTCGCGTCAGACTAGAAATAAAAATTAATTTTGGAGAATTGATTTTTGAATTACCACCAACAGTGAAAAGAAACGTGCGAAAGATCGAGAAAATTCGTGTTAGAACTATTAATCTAACTTTTTCGGTCATATTTAATAATATATGTCTACAGGAAAGACTGCTACCAAAATATACTAATATATATATATATATATATATATATATATATATATATATATATATATATATATATATATATATATATATATATATATATATATATATATATATATATATATATTAGTATATTTTGGTAGCAGTCTTTCCTGTAGACATATATTATTAAATATGACCGAAAAAGTAAGATTAATAATTCTAACACGAATTTTCTCAATCTTTCGTACATTACGCTTCACTGTTGGAGGTAAATCAAAAATCACTTCTCCAAAATTCATTTTTATTTCTAGTCTGACGCGACACGGGCGCGTTTCGTAAAACTTATTACATTTTCAAAGACTTCACAAATACACAACTGATTAGAACTTGCGTTTCCCTGATTTTATATCTACATTTGAGTGAGGTGGGAAGGGTGATGTGGCATTACATTTGAGTGAGGTGGGAAGGGTGATGTGGCATTAACACAAGACAGAACACTAGGGGATATTAATAGGGTATTAAAAGTATCAACACAAGACAGAACAGAAACAATGGGTATTGAATAGAAGTGTTTGTAGAAAGCCTATTGGTCCATTTTTCTTGATGCTTCTATATTGGAGCGGAGTCTTGAGGTGGGTAGAATATAGTTGTGCAATAATTGGCTGTTGATTGCTGGTGTTGACTTCTTGATGTGTAGTGCCTCGCAAACGTCAAGCCGCCTGCTATCGCTGTATCTATCGATGATTTCTGTGTTGTTTACTAGGATTTCTCTGGCGATGGTTTGGTTATGGGAAGAGATTATATGTTCCTTAATGGAGCCCTGTTGCTTATGCATCGTTAAACGCCTAGAAAGAGATGTTGTTGTCTTGCCTATATACTGGGTTTTTTGGAGCTTACAGTCCCCAAGTGGGCATTTGTCCCCAAGTAGGGTAAGGCAGGTCCTAGTCAATAACGGCTTCTCCAATGGTTTCATCGAAGACATCATAAGAAGGAAAGTGAAAAGCCATGCAACCTCCGAAGAGACAACTAACACAACACCTATACCCCCTATTAGACTATTTTACAGGAACTTCTTTTCCACAGCTCATAAAACAGAGGAAAGGGTCCTGAAAGATATTGTTAATAGAAACGTTATCCCTACAGACAAAAATCAGAGGATACAACTGACGATTTACTATAAAACCAGAAAAACGGCCAGCCTACTCATGAGAAACTCTCCAGACACAAAGCAGAACGCTTTAAAAGAGACTAACGTCGTCTATGCCTTCAAATGCCCACTTGGGGACTGTAAGCTCCAAAAAACCCAGTATATAGGCAAGACAACAACATCTCTTTCTAGGCGTTTAACGATGCATAAACAACAGGGCTCCATTAAGGAACATATAATCTCTTCCCATAACCAAACCATCGCCAGAGAAATCCTAGTAAACAACACAGAAATCATCGATAGATACAGCGATAGCAGGCGGCTTGACGTTTGCGAGGCACTACACATCAAGAAGTCAACACCAGCAATCAACAGCCAATTATTGCACAACTATATTCTACCCACCTCAAGACTCCGCTCCAATATAGAAGCATCAAGAAAAATGGACCAATAGGCTTTCTACAAACACTTCTATTCAATACCCATTGTTTCTGTTCTGTCTTGTGTTGATACTTTTAATACCCTATTAATATCCCCTAGTGTTCTGTCTTGTGTTAATGCCACATCACCCTTCCCACCTCACTCAAATGTAATGCCACATCACCCTTCCCACCTCACTCAAATGTAGATATAAAATCAGGGAAACGCAAGTTCTAATCAGTTGTGTATTTGTGAAGTCTTTGAAAATGTAATAAGTTTTACGAAACGCGCCCGTGTCCCGTCAGACTAGAAATAAAAATGAATTTTGGAGAAGTGATTTTGATTTACCTCCAACAGTGAAGCGTAATGTACGAAAGATTGAGAAAATTCGTGTTAGAATTATTAATCTTACTTTTTCGGTCATATTTAATAATATATATATATATATATATATATATATATATATATATATATATATATATATATATATATATATATATATATATATATATATATATATATATATATATATATATATATATATATATATAAATATATATATATATATATATATATATATATATATATATATATATATATATATATATATATAGATAGATAGATAGATAGATAGATAGATAGATAGATAGATAGATAGATAGATAGATAGATATAGATATATATATGAGGAGCACTACAACCCGCCTGTGAGCATTTACTAGTTTGATACAATTTAAATGCATCCATTCCATCCCTGAGGCCAATACAAAACTTGTTAAAGTATTTATCACAGTAATTCTGTAATGGTAGCCGGCAAGTGTTGTGAGAGCACCGACACTGACTACATAGCCACAGAAGAGGAATATGTAGCATCCTACATATCCCTGTTTGCCAATGATGCGAAATTGATGAGACCTATAGGAACAGAGGAGTGGTGTAGAGAAGTCCAAGTGAATGTTGGTGTGTTTCAAGCGTAGGTTAAACATGTACATGAATGAGTTGGGGAGAATATAAATAGATGTTGCCTCGTATGAGTCATTAAACCTTCACCAATTTCCCTTATTCATATGTTACTGTGATCTGAGAAATGGTTGCTAGACATAAATCCAAGCAAATGCAAGTTAATGGAATTTAAGACTTGAGAAACCTACAATGACCGTAGGATAACGAAGAGACTCAGAGTGATAACAGGAGACACATACAAGAGGATAACATCAGCAGTGTGCACACAGAGTAATCACACTAACATGATGGATCAATGAGAAAATGTGTAGCAGCCGTGATGACGATTCGAACCTATGTGGCGGGTGTTCTCCCCCCCCCCCTCCACACACACACGCCCCAAAAGTGTACGTAACGCAAGTGAACATCAAGCGGCGTCCTCAGTCACCTGGGCAAGGCAGGCCGCAGGGCAGTCTACACTATTCTTGCTAGACCAGTACACGCGTATGAAGCCTCTGTGTGGAAGTTTTACCTAAAGAAGCTCAAACTAACTTTAAAATGTCCAAGGGTTACCAATAGCACGAGTTCCTGACTTTAGAGACCTTAACTACGACCAAAATCAGAGAGATCCACGATACTAAAAATAAAGTGGAAATAGATGACATGATCACGACATACAAGATTCACTGAAATATTGATAAAGTGCAGAGAACTTAAGCTTGGCATGAAGAGAGACCGGACGAGTGGACCTGCCATGACACTATAAACACTTACAGATGAAAATTTTTTACTAAAAAAGAACTAAGCAATTGGAATGAGTTGAACGGGGAGTTTGTTGAGTTTAACTCAATACATCATTTAAAAATGAGAATATATAAAAAAAACAGAGGATTTAATTTACTTGGGCCATCTGAGATTCGAACTCGGGTCTCAAAAGTACGTAACCATAGTCCTACCAACGCGGTCATAAATACTCACGATAAGGAAGGACACCAGAAGTCCATAACTTGATCTCCACTGAAACTTTGAACATTCCTGGAGCATTACTGAGACATCTGGAGGTAGTCAGAGGCGACCGGTGATACAGAGACGGGGCCCAGGAACTAAAGCCCATCTGGCTGGCACATACAGGTGAACACACACACACACATACATATACACAAGAGGCGTCAAATAAGACAACGGGTTTCATTTTCTAGCCCAAGATCTCAATCTCAACTCCACACAAACACAACGAACGCTTTGCCTCAGCCGAGTTTTCATCGCTGACATGTGAACTATTCTAACCAAGTCTATTTACAACGACTTTACTTACGTGTGAGGGTAATCCCAAGTTGACGGAGCATATCTTGTTCATCTGAACATTCTCGATGAAGAGGAGCATGGCCTCTTTGCACGCTCCGTCGACGAGCATGACAGGTTCCACAGTAATGGCCCTCAGTGCCGTCATTATAGTTCCGGCCATCCTGCTGTGTTGGTCTTGCTCCTCCACAGCACTCACTAGTTACTGCTGGGTCAGCTGTCTCCCTCCACCAACACTCACTAGTTACTGCTGGGTCAGCTGTCTCCCTCCACCAACACTCGCTAGTTACTGCTGGGTCAGCTGTCTCCCTCCACCAACACTCGCTAGTTACTGCTGGGTCAGCTGTCTCCCTCCACCAACACTCGCTAGTTACTGCTGGGGCAGCTGTCTCCCTCCACCAACACTCGCTAGTTACTGTTGGGTCAGCTGTCTCCCTCCACCAACACTCGCTAGTTACTGCTGGGTCAGCTGTCTCCCTCCACCAACACTCGCTAGTTACTGCTGGGGCAGCTGTCTCCCTCCACCAACACTCGCTAGTTACTGCTGGGGCAGCTGTCTCCCTCCACCAACACTCGCTAGTTACTGCTGGGGCAGCTGTCTCCCTCCACCAACACTCGCTAGTTACTGCTTGGTCAGCTGTCTCCCTCCACCAACACTCGCTAGTTACTGTTGGGTCAGCTGTCTCCCTCCACCAACACTCGCTAGCTACTGCTGGGTCAGCTGTCTCCCTCCACCAACACTCGCTAGTTACTGTTGGGTCAGCTGTCTCCCTCCTCCAACACTCGCTAGTTACTGCTGGGTCAGCTGTCTCCCTCCACCAACACTCACTAGTTACTGCTGGGGCAGCTGTCTCCCTCCACCAACACTCGCTAGTTACTGTTGGGTCAGCTGTCTCCCTCCTCCAACACTCGCTAGTTACTGCTGGGTCAGCTGTCTCCCTCCACCAACACTCACTAGTTACTGCTGGGGCAGCTGTCTCCCTCCACCAACACTCACTAGTTACTGCTGGGTCAGCTGTCTCCCTCCACCAACACTCGCTAGTTACTGCTGGGGCAGCTGTCTCCCTCCTCCAACACTCGCTAGTTACTGCTTGGTCAGCTGTCTCCCTCCACCAACACTCACTAGTTACTGTTGGGTCAGCAGTGTCCCTCCACCAACACTCGCTAGTTACTGCTGGGTCAGCTGTCTCCCTCCACCAACACTCGCTAGTTACTGCTGGGTCAGCTGTCTCCCTCCACCAACACTCGCTAGTTACTGCTGGGTCAGCTGTCTCCCTCCACCAACACTCGCTAGTTACTGCTGGGTCAGCTGTCTCCCTCCACCAACACTCGCTAGTTACTGCTGGGTCAGCTGTCTCCCTCCACCAACACTCGCTAGTTACTGCTGGGTCAGCTGTCTCCCTCCACCAACACTCGCTAGTTACTGCTTGGTCAGCTGTCTCCCTCCACCAACACTCGCTAGTTACTGTTGGGTCAGCAGTCTCCCTCCACCAACACTCGCTAGTTACTGCTGGGTCAGCTGTCTCCCTCCACCAACACTCGCTAGTTACTGCTGGGTCAGTTGTCTCCCTCCACCAACACTCGCTAGTTACTGCTGGGTCAGCTGTCTCCCTCCACCAACACTCGCTAGTTACTGCTGGGTCAGCTGTCTCCCTCCACCAACACTCGCTAGTTACTGCTGGGTCAGCTGTCTCCCTCCACCAACACTCGCTAGTTACTGCTTGGTCAGCTGTCTCCCTCCACCAACACTCGCTAGTTACTGTTGGGTCAGCAGTCTCCCTCCACCAACACTCGCTAGTTACTGCTGGGTCAGCTGTCTCCCTCCACCAACACTCGCTAGTTACTGCTGGGTCAGCTGTCTCCCTCCACCAACACTCGCTAGTTACTGCTGGGGCAGCTGTCTCCCTCCACCAACACTCGCTAGTTACTGCTGGGTCAGCTGTCTCCCTCCACAGGTACGACTCTTCCTCCACAACAGTGTGATCACTGATCAAAAAAGTTGTCTTCCCGACCGCTCCTCGCGCATGGTGACCAGAGGACTGTTGGATCCTCAATGGCCGTTTGGAAACAGTTGCCACGGCTTTATACCAGACTCCTCCGTGTCGGGGAAGGGAAATGGGGGGTAAGCCCGCTAGTGGAAAATCTTTCCCCAAGCGACGTCAACACAGGACCGGATCTTTTGGTTAGGAGTCAACGATCACCTCTTGACTCCATTCAGTTGATCACTCACGATATTACGTAACTCTCTCAGGTAAACGTGAGAGAGAGAGAGAGAGAGAGAGAGAGAGATTATGAAGGGGGGATTGGGGCGAGTACCGATTCGCTTGGTTTGGTGTTTAGCTCAAGGACAATCAACCTCTGGAGGGTTATTAAGACCACCACAACACCTTACTGACCAACCAGCAAGTATACTTTAGTCCTATCAACCTCTGGAGGGTTATTAAGACCACCACAACACCTTACTGGCCAACCAGCAAGTATACTTTAGTCCTATCAACCCCTGGAGGGTTATTAAGACCACCACAACACCTTACTGACCAACCAGCGAGTATACTTTAGTCCTATCAACCTCTGGAGGGTTATTAAGACCACCACAACACCTTACTGACCACCCAGCAAGTATACTTTAGTCCTATCAACCTCTGGAGGGTTATTAAGACCACCACAACACCTTACTGACCAACCAGCAAGTATACTTTAGTCCTATCAACCCCTGGAGGGTTATTAAGACCACCACAACACCTTACTGACCAACCAGCGAGTATACTTTAGTCCTATCAACCTCTGGAGGGTTATTAAGACTACCACAACACCTTACTGACCAACCAGCAAGTATACTTTAGTCCTATCAACCCCTGGAGGGTTATTAAGACCACCACAACACCTTACTGACCAACCAGCAAGTATACTTTAGTCCTATCAACCTCTGGAGGGTTATTAAGACCACCACAACACCTTACTGACCAACCAGCAAGTATACTTTAGTCCTATCAACCTCTGGAGGGTTATTAAGACCACCACAACACCTTACTGACCAACCAGCAAGTATACTTTAGTCCTATCAACCTCTGGAGGGTTATTAAGACCACCACAACACCTTACTGACCAACCAGCAAGTATACTTTAGTCCTATCAACCCCTGGAGGGTTATTAAGACCACCACAACGCCTTACTGACCAACCAGCGAGTATACTTTAGTCCTATCAACCTCTGGAGGGTTATTAAGACCACCACAACACCTTACTGACCAACTAGCAAGTATACTTTAGTCCTATCAACCTCTGGAGGGTTATTAAGACCACCACAACACCTTACTGACCAACCAGCAAGTATACTTTAGTCCTATCAACCTCTGGAGGGTTATTAAGGCCACCACAACACCTTACTGACCAACCAGCAAGTATACTTTAGTCCTATCAACCTCTGGAGGGTTATTAAGGCCACCACAACACCTTACTGACCAACCAGCAAGTATACTTTAGTCCTTTCAACCTCTGGAGGGTTATTAAGACCACCACAACACCTTACTGACCAACCAGCAAGTATACTTTAGTCCTATCAACCTCTGGAGGGTTATTAAGACCACCACAACACCTTACTGACCAACCAGCAAGTATACTTTAGTCCTATCAACCTCTGTAGGGTTATTAAGGCCACCACAACACCTTACTGACCAACCAGCAAGTATACTTTAGTCCTTTCAACCTCTGGAGGGTTATTAAGACCACCACAACACCTTACTGACCAACCAGCAAGTATACTTTAGTCCTATCAACCTCTGGAGGGTTATTAAAACCACCACAGCACCTTACTGACCAACCAGCAAGTATACTTTAGTCCTATCAACCTCTGGAGGGTTATTAAGGCCACCACAACACCTTACTGACCAACCAGCAAGTATACTTTAGTCCTATTAACCTCTGGAGGGTTATTAAGGCCACCACAACACCTTACTGACCAACAAGGAAGGATATTTTCGTCTTGTCGAACTCAATAATAGTCAGGAAATAACTTCCGGATCATTCACTGTAAAATCCAGATAATCCACTGTGAATTGTATCGTACTTGCTCCGGTACGTTTTTCCTTCCTCATATCGGACATTGAAAACAATACGAATTATAGTACTAAGTCATCCTTTTCAGATGACTAGAATTTTTGTGAGTGTAGACAATATAGAGGACACAGGAAATCTCTAAACAGATATTAATCGGGTCTTTCAATGGGCCACTGAAAATAATATGATGTTTAATGAAAATAAGTTCCAGCTCCTGAGCTATGGAGAAAACGGAAACCACATATAAAACGCAGTCAAATTACACTGATGAAATAAAGAGCCATGTAAAGACTCTAAGAGTAATCATGTCAGAAGACCTTACTTTTAAAGAACATATGAAGCAGCTGTCACGACGACAAGAAAAATGACAAGTTGGATAACATGAACTTTCCAAAAAAGGGATACCATACCAATGATAAGTTTTAAGAGACTAGTGCATGGTTGGTGAAACTGAAACGTTTTCCAGTTTCAAAACACTGGACAGCGTTCAAAGGTCTTTTTCTGACTGAATCCACTAAATAGAACATGAGGCTTATTGGGACAGCTAAAAGAAATTAAATCTGTATTCTTCAGCGCACAGGCAAGAGACATACATTTTGTATCTCTCTTGAGATATCTCGACTTGAGAATGGTCCAGGACGGACCAAAACGTCGTCGTCCCTACACCTTCTAGTGTGTGGTCTGGTCAACAGAGACACATAATTTTTTACTCTCGGGACTGGTTTTAAATCTTCGTAGGATGAGACCACCTCATGAGACCAGGAAGCATGGCCGGAAGTGCTCTGTTGAAAAGTAGAGGAGCAATAGGCACGCTGAGAGAGTATTTTATCGGCACGAAGGGACCTGAAGTCTTTTCGCCAAGCTCCTGCTACTGTACATATAAGGGGCGTAACTGTCCGGCCTCGCAATGTGTTCGCGAGAGACAACTTGACAACACCTCCTAAAGATTCCTGGTCGTCCAGGCGACATGTAGTGCTGGTCGCCATCACTGTCCTTGTTAATGTGTATTTGTTAGATTTGTATCTTTGTTAATAATGTCTGTCGTGAGCTTATTGATTGAGTGTTGAGAGCATTATACCCAGTAATATAGACTCGGTGCTTTACTATGGTAGCACACAAAACCAGCCGATTTCTGACTCCTAGTATCAGGCTACCTGGAGGCTACCTGGAGGTGCTTCCGGGGCTTAGTGTCCCCGCGGCCCGGTCGTCGACCAGGCCTCCTTAAGCTTAAGTCGACCAGGCTTAAAGCTTTTCCTTCCTACAGCCAATCTGAGACTTATACCCTACTAGTTTACCTTGGAACACTTCACACCAATCGGTTTACAACCAGTTTCTGAAGGGTGAACATTGACAAACAGTTAAGGATAGATGTTCAGTCGACCATTCCGAGGCCTGGGCTCGAATCTAGTTGAAATCGCTCGCACGGCGTTAGGCAAGTGTCTTACCACTGCGCCACAAGGAGTGGTAATTTATGTTTCACTTAGAAACGCAGGGTCAAGGTTTTATCTGAAACTCGCTCACCCGAAACTTCTTTACCTTAAACTCGTTTATCTATAAAGTCTTTCATTTGAAATAAGTTTTCCATAACTCTTTTATTTAAATCTCTTCAATCCAAGACATGTTTTTTCTTCAAAACTTGTTTACCCGAAATTTTTTTAACTGAAACTCTTTGTTTCAAAAGTTCTTTACCCTAAACTCGTTTTTCCGAAATTCGTTAACCTAAAACTCATATATCTAATGCTGGCGTCTATCCTAGAAGAAGGCAAGCTATGTAGTCATGGGCTACAGTCATGGGCTACACAGTCATGGGCTACGCAGTCATGGGCTACAGTCATGGGCTACAGTCATGGGCTACACAGACATGGGCTACACAGTCATGGCTTACAGTCATGGGCTACACAGTCATGGGTTACAGTCATGGGCTACACAGTCATGGGTTACAGTCATGGGCTACACAGTCAGGGGTTACAGTCATTGGCTACAAAGTCATGGGCTACACAGTCAAGGGTTGCAGTCATGGGTTACAGTCATTGGCTACACAGTCATGATCTACACAGTCATGGGTTTCAGTCATGGGCTACACAGTCAAGAGTTGCAGTCATGGACTACACAGTCATGGGCTACACAGTCATGGGTAAAAGTCATGGGCTACACAGTCATGGGTTACTGTCATGGGCTACACAGTCATGGGTTACAGTCATTGGCTACACAGTCATGGGCTACACAGTCAAGGGTTGCAGTCATGGGTTACAGTCATTGGCTACACAGTCATGATCTACACAGTCATGGGTTTCAGTCATGGGCTACACAGTCAAGAGTTGCAGTCATGGACTACACAGTCATGGGCTACACAGTCATGGGTAAAAGTCATGGGCTACACAGTCATGGGTTACTGTCATGGGCTACACAGTCATGGGTTACAGTCATTGGCTACACAGTCATGGGCTACACAGTCAAGGGTTGCAGTCATGGGTTACAGTCATTGGCTACACAGTCATGATCTACACAGTCATGGGTTTCAGTCATTGGCTACACAGTCAAGAGTTGCAGCCATGGACTACAGAGTCATGGGCTACACAGTCATGGGTTACAGTCATGGGCTACACAGTCATGGGTTAAAGTCCTGGGCTACACAGTCATGGGTTACTGTCATGGGCTACACAGTCATGGGCTACACAGTCAAGGGTTGCAGTCATGGGTTACAGTCATTGGCTACACAGTCATGATCTACACAGTCATGGGTTTCAGTCATGGGCTACACAGTCATGAGCTACACAGTCAAGAGTTGCAGTCATGGACTACACAGTCATGGGCTACACAGTCAAGGGTTGCAGTCATGGGCTACACAGTCATGGGTTACAGTCATGGGTTACACAGTCATGGGTTGCACAGTCATGGGATACAGTCATTGGCTACACAGTCATGGGCTACACAGTCATGGGCTACACAGTCATGGGTTGCAGTCATGGGCTACACAGTCATGGGTTACAGTCATGGGCTACTCAGTCATGGGCTACACTGTCATGGGGTTACGGTCATGGACTACACAGTCATGGGCTACACAGTCATGGGTTACAATCATGGGCTACACAGTCATGGGCTACTCAGTCATGGGCTACACTGTCAAGGGTTGCAGTCATGGGCTACACAGTCATGGGTTACAAAGTCATGGGCTACACATTCATGAGTTACAGTCATCGGATACACAGTCAAGGGTTGCAGTCATGAGCTACACAGTCATTTGTTACACAGTCATAGGCTACACAATCATGTGTTACAGTCATGGGCTACACTGTCATGGGTTACAGTCATGGGCTACACAGTCATGGGTTACACAGTCATGGGCTACAAAGTCATGGGTTACACAGTCATGGGATACACAGTCATGGACTACACAGTCATGGGCTACACAGTCATGGGCTACACAGTCATGGGCTACACAGTCATAGGCTACACAGTCATGGGCTACACCGTCATGGGCTACACAGTCATGGGCTATACAGTAATGGGCTACACAGTCATGGGCTACACAGTCATGGGCTACACAGTCAGGCGCTATACAGTAATGGGCTACACAGTCATGGGCTACACAGTCATGGGCTACACAGTCATGGGCTACACAGTCATAGGCTACACAGTCATGGGCTACACAGTCATAGGCTACATCGTCATGGGCTACACAGTCATAGGCTACACAGTCATGGGCTACACAGTCATGGGCTACACAGTCATGGGCTACACAGTCATGGGCTACACAGTCAAGGGTTGCAGTCATGGGTTACAGTCATTGGCTACACAGTCATGATCTACACAGTCATGGGTTTCAGTCATTGGCTACACAGTCAAGAGTTGCAGCCATGGACTACAGAGTCATGGGCTACACAGTCATGGGTTACAGTCATGGGCTACACAGTCATGGGTTAAAGTCATGGGCTACACAGTCATGGGTTACTGTCATGGGCTACACAGTCATGGGCTACACAGTCAAGGGTTGCAGTCATGGGTTACAGTCATTGGCTACACAGTCATGATCTACACAGTCATGGGTTTCAGTCATGGGCTACACAGTCATGAGCTACACAGTCAAGAGTTGCAGTCATGGACTACACAGTCATGGGCTACACAGTCAAGGGTTGCAGTCATGGGCTACACAGTCATGGGTTACAGTCATGGGTTACACAGTCATGGGTTGCACAGTCATGGGATACAGTCATTGGCTACACAGTCATGGGCTACACAGTCATGGGCTACACAGTCATGGGTTACAGACATGGGCTACACAGTCATGGGTTTCAGTCATGGACTACACAGTCATGGGTTACAGTCATGGGCTATACAGTCATGGGCTACACAGTCATGGGCTACACAGTCATAGGCTACACAGTCAAGGGTTGCAGTCATGGGCTACACAGTCATGGGTTACAGTCATGGGCTACTCAGTCATGGGCTACACTGTCATGGGGTTACGGTCATGGACTACACAGTCATGGGCTACACAGTCATGGGTTACAATCATGGGCTACACAGTCATGGGCTACTCAGTCATGGGCTACACTGTCAAGGGTTGCAGTCATGGGCTACACAGTCATGGGTTCAAAGTCATGGGCTACACATTCATGAGTTACAGTCATGGGATACACAGTCAAGGGTTGCAGTCATGAGCTACACAGTCATTTGTTACACAGTCATAGGCTACACAATCATGTGTTACAGTCATGGGCTACACTGTCATGGGTTACAGTCATGGGCTACACAGTCATGGGTTACACAGTCATGGGCTACAAAGTCATGGGTTACACAGTCATGGGCTACACAGTCATGGGATACACAGTCATGGACTACACAGTCATGGGCTACACAGTCATGGGCTACACAGTCATGGGCTACACAGTCATAGGCTACACAGTCATGGGCTACACCGTCATGGGCTACACAGTCATGGGCTATACAGTAATGGGCTACACAGTCATGGGCTACACAGTCATGGGCTACACAGTCATGGGCTACACAGTCATGGGCTACACAGTCATTTGCTACACCATCATGGGCTACACAGTCATGGGCTACACAGTCATGGGCTACACTGTCATGGGTTACAGGCATGGGCTACACAGTCATGGGTTACACAGTCATGGGCTACAAAGTCATGGGCTACACAGTCATGGGCTACACAGTCATGGGCTACACAGTCATGGGATACACAGTCATGGGCTACACAGTCATGGGCTACACAGTCATGGGCTACACAGTCATGGGCTATACAGTAATGAGCTACACAGTCATGGGCTACACAGTCATGGGCTACACAGTCATAGGCTACACAGTCATGGGCTACACAGTCATGGGCTACACAGTCATGGGCTACACAGTCAGGCGCTATACAGTAATGGGCTACACAGTCATGGGCTACACAGTCATGGGCTACACAGTCATGGGCTACACAGTCATAGGCTACACAGTCATGGGCTACACAGTCATAGGCTACATCGTCATGGGCTACACAGTCATAGGCTACACAGTCATGGGCTACACAGTCATGGGCTACACATTCATGGGCTACACAGTCATGGGCTACACAGTCATGGGCTACACAGTCATGGGCTACACAGTCATAGGCTACACAGTCATGGGCTACACAGTCATGGGCTACACAGTCATGGGCTACACAGTAATGAGCTACACAGTCATGGGCTACACAGTCATGGGCTACACAGTCATGGGCTACACAGTCATGGGCTACACAGTCATGGGCTACACAGTCATGGTCTACACAGTCATGGGCTACACAGTCATAGGCTACACAGTCATAGGCTACACAGTCATAGGCTACACCGTCATGGGCTACACAGTCATAGGCTACACAGTCATGGGCTACACAGTCATGGGCTACACAGTCATAGGCTACAACAGTCATGGGCTACACAGTCATAGGCTACACAGTCATGGGCTACACAGTCATGGGCTACACAGTCATAGGCTACAACAGTCATGGGCTACACAGTCATAGGCTACAACAGTCATGGGCTACACAGTCATGGGCTACAACAGTCATGGGCTACACTGTCATGGGCTACAACAGTCATGGGCTACACAGTCATGGGCTACACAGTCATAGGCTACAACAGTCATGGGCTACACAGTCATAGGCTACACAGTCATGGGCTACATAGTCATAGGCTACAACAGTCATGGGCTACACAGTCATAGGCTACACAGTCATGGGCTACACAGTCATGGGCTACACAGTCATGGGCTACACAGTCATGGGCTACACAGTCATTTGCTACACCATCATGGGCTACACAGTCATGGGCTACACAGTCATGGGCTACACTGTCATGGGTTACAGTCATGGGCTACACAGTGATGGGTTACACGGTCATGGGCTACAAAGTCATGGGCTACACAGTCATGGGCTACACAGTCATGGGCTACACAGTCATGGGCTACACAGTCATGGGCTACACAGTCATGAGCTACACAGTCATGGGCTATACAGTAATGGGCTACACAGTCATGGGCTACACAGTCATGGGCTACACAGTCATAGGCTACACAGTCATGGGCTACACAGACATGGGCTACACAGTCATGGGCTACACAGGCATGGGCTATACAGTAATGGGCTACACAGTCATGGGCTACACAGTCATGACCTACACAGTCATGGGCTACACAGTCATGGGCTACACAGTCATAGGCTACACAGTCATGGGCTACACAGTCATAGGCTACACCGTCATGGGCTACACAGTCATAGGCTACACAGTCATGGGCTACACAGTCATGGGCTACACAGTCATGGGCTACACAGGCATAGGTTACACAGTCATGGGCTACACAGTCATGGGCTACAACATTCATGGGCTACACAGTTATAGGCTACAACAGTCATGGGCTACACAGTCATGGGCTACAACAGTCATGGGCTACACAGTCATAGGCTAAAACAGTCATGGGCTACACAGTCATAGGCTACACAGTCATGGGCTACACAGTCATAGGCTACACAGTCATGGGCTACACAGTCATAGGCTACAACAGTCATGGGCTACACAGTCATAGGCTACACAGTCATGGGCTACACAGTCATAGGCTACACAGTCATGGGCTACACAGTCATAGGCTACACAGTCATGGGCTACACAGTCATGGGCTACACAGTCATAGGCTACAACAGTCATGGGCTACACAGTCATAGGCTACAACAGTCATGGGCTACACAGTCATGGGCTACAACAGTCATGGGCTACACAGTCATGGGCTACAACAGTCATGGGCTACACAGTCATAGGCTACAACAGTCATAGGCTACAACAGTCATGGGCTACACAGTCATAGGCTGCACAGTCATGGGCTACACAGTTATAGGCTACACAGTCATAGGCTACACAGTCATGGGCTACACAGTCATAGGCTACACAGTCATGGGCTACACAGTCATGGGCTACACAGTCATAGGCTACACAGTCATGGGCTACACAGTCATAGGCTACACAGTCATGGGATACACAGTCATGGGCTACAACAGTCATGGGCTACACAGTCATAGGTTACAACAGTCATGGGCTACACAGTCATAGGCTACAACAGTCATGGGCTACACAGTCATGGGCTACACAGTCATAGGCTACAACAGTCATGGGCTACAACAGTCATGGGCTACACAGTAATGGGCTACAAAGTCATAGGCTACAACAGTCATGGGCTACACAGTCATAGGCTACAACAGTCATGGGCTACACAGTCATGGGCTACACAGTCATAGGCTACACAGTCATGGGCTACAACAGTCATGGGCTACACAGTCATGGGCTACACAGTCATAGGCTACAACAGTCATGGGCTACACAGTCATGGGCTACACAGTCATAGGCTACAACAGTCATGGGCTACACAGTCATGGGTTACACAGTCATGGGCTACACAGTCATGGGCTACACAGTCATAGGCTACACAGTCATGGGCTACACAGTCATGGGTTACACAGTCATGGGCTACACAGTCATGGGCTACACAGTCATAGGCTACAACAGTCATGGGCTACACAGTCATAGGCTTCACAGTCATGGGCTACACAGTCATAGGCTTCACAGTCATGGGCTACACAGTCATGGGCTACACAGTCATGGGCTACACAGTCATGGGCTACACAGTCATAGGCTACAACAGTCATGGGCTACACAGTCATGGGCTACAACAGTCAAGGGCTACAACAGTCAAGGGCTACACAGTCATAGGCTACACAGTCATGGGCTACAACAGTCATGGGCTACACAGTCATGGGCTACACAGTCATGGGCTACACAGTCATAGGCTACACAGTCATGGGCTACACAGTCATAGGCTACACAGTCATGAGCTACACAGTCATAGGCTACAACAGTCATGGGCTACACAGTCATGGGCTACACAGTCATAGGCTACACAGTCATAGGCTACACAGTCATGGGCTACACAGTCATGGGCTACACAGTCATAGGCTACACAGTCATGGGCTACACAGTCATAGGCTACACAGTCATGGGCTACACAGTCATGGGCTACACAGTCATAGGCTACACAGTCATAGGCTACACAGTCATGGGCTACACAGTCATGGGCTACACAGTCATGGGCTACACAGTCATAGGCTACACAGTCATGGGCTACACAGTCATAGGCTACACAGTCATGGGCTACACAGTCATAGGCTACACAGTCATGGGCTACACAGTCATGGGCTACACAGTCATAGGCTACAACAGTCATGGGCTACACAGTCATAGGCTACAACAGTCATGGGCTACACAGTCATGGGCTACAACAGTCATGGGCTACACAGTCATGGGCTACAACAGTCATGGGCTACACAGTCATAGGCTACAACAGTCATAGGCTACAACAGTCATGGGCTACACAGTCATAGGCTGCACAGTCATGGGCTACACAGTTATAGGCTACACAGTCATAGGCTACACAGTCATGGGCTACACAGTCATAGGCTACACAGTCATGGGCTACACAGTCATGGGCTACACAGTCATAGGCTACACAGTCATGGGCTACACAGTCATAGGCTACACAGTCATGGGATACACAGTCATGGGCTACAACAGTCATGGGCTACACAGTCATAGGTTACAACAGTCATGGGCTACACAGTCATAGGCTACAACAGTCATGGGCTACACAGTCATGGGCTACACAGTCATAGGCTACAACAGTCATGGGCTACAACAGTCATGGGCTACACAGTAATGGGCTACAAAGTCATAGGCTACAACAGTCATGGGCTACACAGTCATAGGCTACAACAGTCATGGGCTACACAGTCATGGGCTACACAGTCATAGGCTACACAGTCATGGGCTACAACAGTCATGGGCTACACAGTCATGGGCTACACAGTCATAGGCTACAACAGTCATGGGCTACACAGTCATGGGCTACACAGTCATAGGCTACAACAGTCATGGGCTACACAGTCATGGGTTACACAGTCATGGGCTACACAGTCAT
The DNA here is from genome assembly GCF_020424385.1 of Procambarus clarkii. Lineage (NCBI taxonomy): Eukaryota > Metazoa > Arthropoda > Malacostraca > Decapoda > Cambaridae > Procambarus > Procambarus clarkii. The sequence continues at coordinate 5,945,937 of NC_059576.1, read as the reverse complement.
GGGCTACACAGTCATAGGCTACACAGTCATGGGCTACACAGTCATGGGTTACACAGTCATGGGCTACACAGTCATGGGCTACACAGTCATAGGCTACAACAGTCATGGGCTACACAGTCATAGGCTTCACAGTCATGGGCTACACAGTCATAGGCTTCACAGTCATGGGCTACACAGTCATGGGCTACACAGTCATGGGCTACACAGTCATGGGCTACACAGTCATAGGCTACAACAGTCATGGGCTACACAGTCATGGGCTACAACAGTCAAGGGCTACAACAGTCAAGGGCTACACAGTCATAGGCTACACAGTCATGGGCTACACAGTCATAGGCTACACAGTCATGGGCTACACAGTCATAGGCTACACAGTCATGAGCTACACAGTCATAGGCTACAACAGTCATGGGCTACACAGTCATGGGCTACACAGTCATAGGCTACACAGTCATAGGCTACACAGTCATGGGCTACACAGTCATGGGCTACACAGTCATGGGCTACACAGTCATAGGCTACACAGTCATGGGCTACACAGTCATAGGCTACACAGTCATGGGCTACACAGTCATGGGCTACACAGTCATAGGCTACACAGTCATAGGCTACACAGTCATGGGCTACACAGTCATGGGCTACACAGTCATGGGCTACACAGTCATAGGCTACACAGTCATGGGCTACACAGTCATAGGCTACACAGTCATGGGCTACACAGTCATGGGCTACACAGTCATAGGCTACACAGTCATAGGCAACACAGTCATGGGCTACACAGTCATGGGCTACACAGTCATGGGCTACACAGTCATGGGCAATAGTCACAGCGAGACGGAAGATATCCCACACGTGCGAGATTCTGCCTCACTTCACACAAATATCTGCAAGAAACTATGTTTGTGTGTTCAAGGTTGGAGGCAGACCATTGGTGCTAGCCCCACCATACTTTGCAGGGTGACGAGTGAGTGTGTGTCGACTGTCAAGGGTTACTTGGGGTCTTACCCATGCCCCACTTAAAGTAGGAATGGTTCCTATGGCGAGAAATGTCTGAAAAAGTCTGAAATGTGGGTTTGATGATCAATAGGGTGTTAACCGTTGATTTTTTGGCTGGTATTAATATCAGGAGCAGAGGTTTTGCTTAATGCTAGCGGGACAAATGCCTCTAATGCTTCTCCCGTCATGCAAGGGAAATGATCTCGGGGGAAGGCCCCTTAACATCTCGGGGCTGTTAAGGGGAAGAAAGGGAACTATCAGGGGGAAAGTGCCAAGCCATTTCGACTATATAGCACTTGGAAGGGGCATCCCAAGGATTTGGGATGGGACGGGGGGGAAGGAATGATGCCCAACCACTTGGACGGTCGGGGATTGAACGCGGACTTGCATGAAGCAAAACCGTCATGCTTGACAATGTTGTGCCATTAATGTCGGAGACAGCTTCAGAAATCACCCCTGAAGCTGTCTTTTCTCAGTAGGAGCCATGAAGCTCCCACAGCTTCATGACGCCAACCCGTCCTCCTTTGGTTTTCCAACGTCAAGAAAACGGTTAATTTAAAGTGGTCTCACCTAACCTACCAGAGGACCCAAAACAGAAAACGGGATAGTACGTCACTTTCACCAGCCGCTTCCATTTTCTTGTACGACAATTTTTGGCCTTATGTAAAGTCTAGGAGGGAAAAGCGACGTTCTCTGTTGGAGGACAGCCTGCTTAACCAGTCCCTCCAGCTGGTCACAAGATCCCCAAACACACAGTAAACCTTCCTAGACCTTTTGAACTGCAGAAATTAAGCTAAAGCAATCAGGGGAAAAGCAGACTCGACTCCTCTCGTTGCACAGCAGACGCTGAGGAGACTGAGAGCAGCAGAACTTCTTACGCAGTGACCAGCACAGCAATAAAATCTTGGTGGGACTCTGACTGTCCAAAACTTCTATACGGAAATAATGATTTCCATTCCTGCACCGCAAATTGTTCTGTAAATCGTTCGGAGACATATAAGTGGTAACCACTGCTTGGGACCTCACAGTCAGAGGAGTTACCCGGTTATCTTGAGATCTTGAGGTTATCTTGAGATGATTTCGGGGCTTTAGTGTCCCCGCTGCCCTGTCCTCGACCAGGCCTCCACCCCCAGGAAGCAGCCCGTGACAGCTGACTAACACCCAGGTACCTATTTACTGCTAGGTAACAGGGGCATAGGGTGAAAGAAACTCTGCCCATTGTTTCTCGCCGGCGCCTGGGATCGAACCCAGGACCACAGGATCACAAGTTCAGCGTGCTGTCCGCTCGGCCGACCGGCTCCCGGTACTGATGGTGCCAGTGTAAGAACCTCTGGCACGATCGTCGTCGCCCCAACACAACAACAACCTCTGGCATCACATGCTTCATACTAGTCTCCGTGGCGCAGTGGTAGGACACAAGCCTCGGCCTTCACGAGCGATTTGGCCTGGGTTCGTATCCTGGCCGGAGAAGATTGGCATGGCGTCAATCCTTAACTGTACGCATCTGTTTTCCCAACAGTGAATGGGTACCTGATCGTTAAACGATTTGGTGGATCATATTCTGGGGAAAATTAGGATTAAAGACCTGCCCGAAACGCTAAGCTGTACAAGAATTTAAGAACTTTTTTTATATAGACATAAAATCACGACAGCTCTACTGGAAGAGGTGGTCGGGGCCGGCGTCAACACAGCTTTGGGCCGACATCAACACAGCCACGTCAATCAGAAACATAATCAGGTCTTGCATCATCAACTCAGATTGGTGACTGTTGCGTCGTGGTGAGCAGCTGCCTCACCAGACGTCTCACGAGCTGCTCAACTGTCAAATTAGAGTCAAGGCTCACGAGGTGATAAGAATTTGGCAGCTTCTCTCCACAGTACCAGGGCCCCGCGACACTGATAGTCGCTGGGGCCACACTCCTGAAAACTGCCGACCACATTTCAAGGGGCCCACTTGGAAGTATCCAGTAGATACTTCCAAAAAGGAAGTATCTGCTGGATACTTGCTGCAGCTAAGGGCATTTGAGCCAGCCCGTCCTCTTAAGATTTTCCAACGTCAAGAAAACGGTCAATTTAAAGTAGTCTCTCCTAACCTACCAGAAGACCCAGAACAGAAAACGGAACAGTCCGTCACTTTCGCCAACCGCTTCCATTTTCTAGTACGACAATTTTTGGCCGTATGTAACGCCTACGAGCGAAATGCGACATTCTTTGTAAAAGGACAGGTTGCATTTGGACAGAGAGGAACAAATGTTAAGAAACCTGATCACACAACACACCATAAATACTGGTGAATACCGTGACACATTGTAGGCCTATCAGCCCATATCCAGACTTGACTACGCTTATCCTGTTTCTCCTTGAGACGTCCTGCCACCTGGAGGAAAACCAGTAATCACAAAGTTATCGTTCCTCCAGTATGCCAGCCATCAAACTGTGCAGCATTGACACCCACCATACCCAGCAGCATAGACACCCACCATACGGTGCAGCATTGACACCCACTATACCCAGCAGCATTGACACCCACCATCCCAGCAGCATAGACACCCACCATACAGTGCAGTATTGACACCCACTATACCCAGCAGCATAGACACCCACCATACGGTGCAGCATATAGACACCCACCATACGCAGCAGCATAGACACCAACCATACGGTGCAGCATTGACACCCACCATACCCAGCAGCATAGACACCAACCATACGGTGCAGCATTGACTCCCACCATACCCAGCAGCATAGACACCAACCATACGGTGCAGCATAGACACCCACCATACGGTGCAGCATAGACACCCACCATACGGTGCAGCATAGACACCCACCATACGCAGCAGCATAGACACTCACCATACGGTGCAGCATTGACTCCCACCATACCCAGCAGCATAGACACCAACCATACGGTGCAGCATAGACACCCACCATGCGGTGCAGCATAGACACCCACCATACGGTGCAGCATATAGACACCCACCATACGCAGCAGCATAGACACCAACTATACGGTGCAGCATTGACACCCACCATACCCAGCAGCATAGACACCAACCATACGGTGCAGCATTGACTCCCACCATACCCAGCAGCATAGACACCAACCATACGGTGCAGCATAGACACCCACCATACGGTGCAGCATAGACACCCACCATACGGTGCAGCATAGACACCCACCATACGCAGCAGCATAGACACTCACCATACGGTGCAGCATTGACACCCACCATCCCAGCAGCATAGACACCCACCATACGGTGCAGTATTGACACCCACTATACCCAGCAGCATAGACACCCACCATACGGTGCAGCATATAGACACCCACCATACGCAGCAGCATAGACACTCACCATACAGTGCAGCATTGACACCCACCATCTCAGCAGCATAGACACCCACAATACGGTGCAGTATTGACACCCACTATACCCAGCAGCATAGACACCCACCATACGGTGCAGCATATAGACACCCACCATACGCAGCAGCATAGACACTCACCATACGCAGCAGCATAGACACCCACCATACAGTGCAGCATAGACACCCACCATACACAGCAGCATAGACACCCACCATACACAGCAGCATAGACACCCTCCATACGGTGCAGCATAGACACCCACCATACCCAGCAGCATAGACACCAACCATACGGTGCAGCATTGACACCCACCATACGGTGCAGCATAGACACCCACCATACGGTGCAGCATAGACACCCACCATACGCAGCAGCATAGACACTCACCATACGCAGCAGCATAGACACCCACCATACAGTGCAGCATAGACACCCACCATACACAGCAGCATAGACACCCACCATACACAGCAGCATAGACACCCTCCATACGGTGCAGCATAGATACCCACCATATGGTGCAGCATAGATACCCCCCCCTTATGCAGCAGCATAGACACCCACCATATGCAGCAGCATAGATACCCCTCCATACAGTGCAGCATAGACACCCACCATACGGTGCAGCATAGACACCCACCATACAATGCACCATAGACACCCACCATACGGTGCAGCATAGACACCCACCATACGGTGCAGCATAGACACCCACCATATGCAGCAGCATAGACACCCACCATACGCAGCAGCATAGAAACCCACCATATGCAGCAGCATAGACACCCACCATACGCAGCAGCATAGACACCCACCATACACAGCAGCATAGACACCCACCATATGCAGCAGCATAGACACCCACCATACGGTACAGCATAGACACCCCACCATACAGTGCAGCATAGACACACACCATACCCAACAACATAGACACCCACCATACCCAGCAGCATTGACACCAACCATACGGTGCAGCATAGACACCCACCATACAGTGCAGCATAGACACCCACCATACCCAGCAGCATTGACACCAACCATACGGTGCAGCATAGACACCCACCATACAGTGCAGCATAGACACCCACCATACGCAGCAGCATAGACACCCTCCATATGCAGCAGCATAAACACCCTCCATACGCAGCAGCATAGACGCCCTCCATACGCAGCAGCATAGACACCCTCCATACACAGCAGCATAGACACCCACCATACGCAGCAGCATAGACACCCACCATATGCAGCAGCATAGACACCCACCATACAGTGCAGCATAGACACCCACCATACAGTGCAGCATAGACACCCACCGTACACAGCAGCATAGACACCCACCATACACAGCAGCATAGACACCCTCCATACGGTGCAGCATAGATTCCCACCATATGGTGCAGCATAGACACCCACTATACGCAGCAGCATAGACACCCACCATACGGTGCAGCATAGACACCCACCATACGCAGCAGCATAGACACCCACCATATGCAGCAGCATAGACACCCACCATACGCAGCAGCATAGATGCCCACCATACGCAGCAGCATAGACACCCTCCATATGCAGCAGCATAGACACTCTCCATACGCAGCAGCATAGACACCCACAATACCCAGCAGTATAGACACCCACCATACAGTGCAGCATAGACACCCACCATACGGTGCAGCATAGACACCCACCATGCACAGCAGCATAGACACTCTCCATACGCAGCAGCATAGACACCCACCATATGCAACAGCATAGACACCCACCATATGGTGCAGCATAGATTCCCACCATATGGTGCAGCATAGACATCCACTATATGCAGCAGCATAGACACCCACAATACTCAGCAGCATAGACACCCACCATACTCAGCAGCATAGACACCCACCATACGCAGCAGCATAGACACCCACCATACAGTGCAGCATAGACACCCACCATACGCAGCAGCATAGACACCCACCATACGCAGCAGCATAGACACCCACCATATTCAGCAGCATAGACACCCACCATGTGGTGCAGCATAGATTCCCACTATATGCAGCAGCATAGACACTCTCCATACGCAGCAGCATAGACACCCACTATACACAGCAGCATAGACACCCAATATGTGGTGCAGCATAGACACCCACTATACACACCAGCATAGACACCCACCATACCCAGCAGTATAGACACCCACTATACACACCAGCATAGACACCCACCATACCCAGCAGTATAGACACCCACTATACACACCAACATAGACACCCACCATACCCAGCAGTATAGACACCCACTATACACACCAGCATAGACACCCACCATACACACCAGCATAGACACCCACCATACACACCAGCATAGACACCCACCATACCCAGCAGTATAGACACCCACCATACACAGCAGCATAGACACCCACCATACACAGCAGCATAGACACCCACTATACACAGCAGCATAGACACCCACCATACGCAGCAGCATAGACACCCACTATACACAGCAGCATAGACACCCACTATACACAGCAGCATAGACACCCACTATACACAGCAGCATAGACACCCACCATACGCAGCAGCATAGACACCCACCATACGCAGCAGCATAGTAAACAACAGACACTCACCATACTCAGCAGCATGGTTAACAACGGACATCCAGCATACATAGCAGCATAGTAAGGTAAGGAGCAGCTACCATACATAGCAGCATAGTAAGGTAAGGAGCAAACGTGATGAGTCAACCCATCAGCATACTGTGTGCCAACATGAGCGGCTTCGTTACCAGTGTTGATGATGAGCCACACAGGTTGTAAACACACATCATCCTGGTGCGGTTGGCGGCCTGGGAACATGGCTGCTTGACAGGACTCCTGAGAACTTTGTCTGTGATTACCGGTTGTGCGATGCGATGCTCGGGGCTTCGGTGGAGGAGCAGCAGTTGGCTTCAGTAACTCCGTACAACCCTTACTTAGTACCGGTGTTATCGCTCTTCATCTAGAAATCATGTGTTCTATACTTTGTAAAGTTCCCAGCACGATCACTGAGGACTCCGGTAAGTACAGACCTGATTGGCAAGGTGCTTCCCCAGTCAGCATCATGATGGACAAGCCGCACTACTGTGGAAATGCTGAGTAGTCGTATATGCAACTGACTGTATATATCTGACAGTCAGCTGACTTGACTGAGGAGCGAGTAACTGGAGTTCCATGCTCCAGGGGGGATGTGAACAGCCCAACACCTGCCTCCACTACTCCTACACTGGACCACCAACACCTGCCTACACTACTCCTACACTGGACCACCAACACCTGCCTACACTACTCCTACACTGGACCACCAACACCTGCCTACACTACTCCTACACTGGACCACCAACACCTGCCTACACTACTCCTACACTGGACCATCAACACCTGCCTCCACTACTCCTACACTGGACCACCAACACCTGCCTCCACTTCTCCTACACTGGACCATCAACACCTGCCTCCACTACTCTTACACTGGACCACCAACACCTGCCTCCACTTCTCCTACACTAGACCACCAACACCTGCCTCCACTACTCCTACACTGGACCACCAACACCTGCCTCCACTTCTACACTGGACCACCAACACCTGCCTCCACTTCTCCTACACTGGACCATCAACACCAGCCTCCACTACTCCTACACTGGACCACCAACACCAGCCTCCACTTCTCCTACACTGGACCACCAACACCTGCCTCCACTTCTACACTGGACCACCAACACCTGCCTCCACTTCTCCTACACTAGACCACCAACACCTGCCTCCACTACTCCTACACTGGACCACCAACACCAGCCTCCACTTCTCCTACACTGGACCACCAACACCTGCCTCCACTTCTACACTGGACCACCAACACCTGCCTCCACTTCTCCTACACTGGACCACCAACACCTGCCTCCACTTCTACACTAGACCACCAACACCTGCCTCCACTTCTCCTACACTGGACCATCAACACCTGCCTCCACTACTCCTACACTGGACCACCAACACATGCCTCCACTTCTCCTACACTGGACCACCAACACCTGCCTCCACTACTCCTACACTGGACCACCAACACCTGCCTCCATTTCTCCTACACTGGACCACCAACACCTGCCTTCTGGTCTTCCAGGGGTGTGGCTGACGGTGCCAGGGTGTGGCTGACGGTGCCAGGGTGTGGCTGACGGTGCCAGGGTGTGGCTGACGGTGCCAGGGTGTGGCTGACGGTGCCAGGGTGTGGCTGACGGTGCCAGGGTGTGCCGGAAGGTGCCAGGGTGTGGCTGACGGTGCCAGGGTGTGGCTGACGGTGCCAGGGTGTGGCTGACGGTGCCAGGGTGTGGCTGACGGTGTCAGGGTGTGACTGACGGTGCCAGGGTGTGGCTGACGGTGCCAGGGTGTGGCTGACGGTGTCAGGGTGTGGCTGACGGTGCCAGGGTGTGGCTGACGGTGCCAGGGTGTGGCTGACGGTGTCAGAGTGTGGCTGACGGTGCCAGGGTGTGGCTGACGGTGCCAGGGTGTGGCTGACGGTGCCAGGGTGTGGCTGACGGTGCCAGGGTGTGGCTGACGGTGCCAGGGTGTGGCTGACGGTGCCAGGGTGTGGCTGACGGTTCCAGGGTGTGGCTGACGGTGCCAGGGTGTGGCTGACGGTGCCAGGGTGTGGCTGACGGTGCCAGGGTGTGGCTGACGGTGCCAGGGTGTGGCTGACGGTGTCAGGGTGTGGCTGACGGTGCCAGGGTGTGGCTGACAGTGCCAGGGTGTGGCTGACGGTGCCAGGGTGTGGCTGACGGTGCCAGGGTGTGGCTGACGGTGCCAGGGTGTGGCTGACGGTGCCAGGGTGTGGCTGACGGTGCCAGGGTGTGGCTGACGGTGTCAGGGTGTGGCTGACGGTGTCAGGGTGTGGCTGACGGTGCCAGGGTGTGGCTGACAGTGCCAGGGTATGGCTGACGGTGCTAGGGTGTGGCTGACAGTGCCAGGGTGTGACTGACGGTGCCAGGGTGTGGCTGACGGTGCCAGGGTGTGGCTGACGGTGCTAGGGTGTGGCTGACAGTGCCAGGGTTTGGCTGACAGTGTCAGGGTGTGGCTGACGGTGCCAGGGTGTGGCTGACGGTGCCAGGGTGTGGCTGACGGTGCCAGGGTGTGGCTGACGGTGCGCAACATGTTGATACGTGTAAAATCAAGACAATTCCTTCTTGATAGTTACTTAGCAATAAATAATAGTTATTCTTAAGTTAATAATGGTACGGGTCGCCAAAAATAAGTATGTTGGGTGAGGCTTCAAATGAGCTGATGTACTATAACAGCTCTAAGTTTACAGTTTCATTAGAACCTCTAGTACACTTTCTAGAAGCCCTAATCTTTGCTAAAAATAAAGAGAAAGAGAGAGAGAGACAGCCACAGCTAAGCAGTATCTACTTAGATACACGACACATCCCCGTGAGTAAATATTCCCGCCTTACTCACTCACCTCTTCTCAATGTCAACAGCTTTTTGCTTAGCATTGTTCCCAGCCATAGTAAGACCGCCTCTCCATCGTTCAGTTCCAGAGGTCACTTTCCCAGGTTCACTTTGCAACAGTGACGTCACCAAGTTGATAAGAATTTTCTCCAATGTTGCATAAAGTTGGCGTCATTACAGGAGAAATTTCTGTACATTTTCCCCCAATAAGTTCCGGGAAGCTGAATCGACTCTATGCACTCTCAGGCACAAAGTAGTCAATTTCTGGTTGAATATTTGGTGTTTATAGAGAGTTTGTAGGCTTCTACCCTGGCCTAGGTCTAAATAATCAATCCAAGTTCTGAATAATTAAACATAGGTCTAAATAATCAAATATAGGCCTAAATTTATCAATCCAAAGCCTAAATAAGCACCTACGTAATCAATGCTTAGTGTTAATATCCAACCAGAGATCTAAAATGATAAAGCAAAGGATAAACTAACAGGTCTTAGCCTTGCATACGCACCCTTTCGCCTAGTACCTACAAACTGCATTAGAACTAAGAAAAGTTAGCCTAGGCTGTCTGCTTTCTCTGATCTAACATCCAAATTAATGGTAAACAATGTAGAAGGTTTTGGGTGTAACAGTTTATATTTTGTACGTATTTATTATCCATACCCCTTTCAGTATTAACTCTTTGGGAGGACAGATTGAGTTTTGCATATATTAATAATTTCATATCAAAATTCTAATTATAAAATAGTCTCCTAAATATTAAACTCGAATTACATGTTGACCAATTTATATGCAATATATATTTGTGTCCTTCGAGACGACTATTGCTCAAACGTCCGCAGTCATATTGTTTTTATTGAGTTTTTAATCCAACTCGTGTGTGTGTATATATATATATATATATATATATATATATATATATATATATATATATATATATATATATATATATATATATATATATATATATATATATATATATATATATATATATATATATATATATATATATATATATATATATATATATATATATATATATCATTCACACTCTCTTGAAACTTATCTTCTGTTTGGTTTTAAATCTTTATTGATAAATACTTTATGTTATAATAGACTCACACAGAAATGTATTTGAATGAGTACACTATTACATTGTAACAACGTTCAAACAACATATTATTACAGTCTAACAACGCATTATTACAAAGCAACAACGCATTATTACAGTGTAACAACGTATTATTACAGCATAACAACGCATTACTACACTGTAACAACGCACCAACAACAGCATTACTACACTGTAACAACGCACCAACAACAGCATTACTACACTGTAACAACGCACCAACAACAGCATTACTACACTGTAACAACGCACCAACAACAGCATTACTACACTGTAACAACGCATCAACAACAGCATTACTACACTGTAACAACGCACCAACAACAGCATTATTTCACTGTAACAACGCACCAACAACAGCATTACTACACTGTAACAACGCACCAACAACAGCATTACTACACTGTAACAACGCCCCAACAACAGCATTACTTCACTGTAACAACGCACCAACAACGAAGCACACAGGAGTAACGTTGCGACAGTGTCGTGAAGGAGACAGGACCTTATGGACTCATGGCGGTCACCGTTATTACCCAAACAGGAAACGAGGCAATTCTTACGGTGTCCCAGAATTTGCTGTATATTTCAATGAAATGGGACGAATTTTTTTAAACCTCATATTTATTTATGTTTATCATATTTAATATGCTAAAATTTAAAAAGAAAATAGTTTTCCTGAACTATAATTTTAATAACGATACACAAAATCATACTTTTATTTTAACATACCGGATCACAGTAATTCATATAATAAAATTAAAAAAGTATTTAAAATGACATTTCACAGAATTGTTTTGTCTGTGGGGCCGATTCCAAGTACCTTGGCACTTTGCATCGGTCCTACAAGCAAAGCGATTCGTAAACGTTTGAGGAAATCGTAAAATAAATCGTTTCGTACTCTACGTCACAGGAAGAGGACGCCCAAGGGCAGAACGTGACAGCACCGAAGGAAAGTGTTTGTAGTCTGACTTGCGATTTATAAATATATCTGTTTTTATGTCGAAGTTGTGTTTTAATAGATCGTCTAATTTCATAGAAAGAGTGAGTTCTGGGGCATTTTTTTTACATACTCTGTGGTTATAATTGACAAGCTGCCCAATTGTATTTTCTTTGTACAGTAGTATACTTTCTGTCTGACTAATAATATTAAATCTGTCTAACAGAATTCTTTCTGTCCAATGGTATTTTTTTATGTCCAATAGTATTCTTTCTCTCCAATACTAAACATATCCCTTTGTCCAATAGTATTCTTTCTGTACAAGAGTATTCTATCCAATAAATTCTGTAGTATTATTTCTGTCCAATATTTTTCTTTCTGTAAGAAGGTATTATTTCTATCTAATAATATTATTTTTGTCCAATAATTTTTACATAAGGAGTTAGATATATGTCACCTCAAAAATTATAGGCATGTCACCTCATGAATTTTAGACATGTCACTCCGGAATTATAGGCATGTCACTCAGGAATTATAGGCATGTTATCTCAGGAAATACGAGCATGTCATATCAGGAATTATGGACAGGTCACCTCAGGAATTACAGACGTCACTCATCCTCCAGCTTCATTTATTAACTCCCTTATATCCTTCTAACATGGATTACAGTGTGACCGGAGCCTCATGTTTGTTCGCTGCTCATGTGCCTCAGGGCATGGATGAATCATCGCTGAGTAAGACTGAGAGGAATAAGGAAGTAAGACTTACTTACTTATTCTGAAGTAAGACTGGACACCTTTTGGTCCTCCTAGAAACGGATGGCTCTACACTATATCATATTTCCCAAAGGTCAGGTATTAAATACGTAACTGGTTTGAAGAACATGATGCAAGCAGTTGTTCTTTAGTTGAACATGACAAAGAAATTTTTTATTTTAATTGTGAAAGAATAAATTAAAATATTGTGTCTGATTAAACAATTTCTCAAGATTTGTAAAAGATTTATCAAAGTTTTATCAAGATTTATTGAAAAAATTTCAAAATTTATCAAGATTTATCAAAGATTTTAAAATTTATCAAAAATTTCTCAGGATTTATCACAATATATTAAACGTTTTTCAAGTTATCACAAATTTATCCAGATTTCTCAAAAATTTTCAAGATTTATCAGATTTTTCAAAGATTTATCAAAGATTGATCAAGATTTATAAAATATAGCATCCAGTCACAAGTGGAGGCTACTTCAATTCACTGCTCCAAAAGTATTACAATGTTAAGTGTGAAAATCCAGAAGGCATATAAGCTGAGAGGTGGGGCTATAGAGCAAAATCTCGACGAACCGTATACACAGGAATGCTCGCACGATAGAAGGATAAATCCTGTAACACTTTATGAATTGTGTAAAGGCCCTATCAGCCATATGTGTTTTATTTCCTCTGTTGTTCAGGAATTGGGTCACTTTCGCGAAATCAGCCCAACAAATTGGTTCTCAACTGGCTTTAAGTATTAGGAATTGGGTCTCTACCGTCAATTGAGCCCCTATGAATTGTGAATCTACCGTAAATTCAGATCTAGGAAATCAGTCATTTCAGCCAATTGAGTTCTAGAAATTGAGTCATTGCCACCAATCGGGCGTCGAACCCACGGCCTTGCAACATCACGCGGCCCGGGATACCGTCACCAGTACTGCTCTCTCATCCAGGTTTTTATCTAGCCCCTAAAAGTTCAAGTCGCCCACAAGGACAATCTTGACCCTAATCTCTACCACTTCCCTAACTGGCACAGGCATCTTGGGGCAGACCTGAGCTCATAGTTCAGGGCTCTCTTGACCCTGAGTTCCATCACTGTAAAATTTCTTCTCTATATACACAAAAGCAACAAATGCTGGGTCTTTTCTACACTTTTACTCATCATCAAAGGGTAAACAAGCTGTATATTCCAAAATGTTTTGAGGACTCTAAGGCTGTGCTGCCCTGAGTTTACTGACTTCGACTTAAAACACAATACATCTTTAATTGGAAAAGCTGGTCAAATTGCTCGTAAAATTTGTCTTTAGCTTGAAAAAATAGAATTCAATATATATAATTAAATAATTCTGGCATTTCATAACTTCAATAAAATTTCAAAATTGCTAAAACAATTTTGCTGGGGACTCTAGGACTCTAAGGCTATGCTGCCCTGAGTTTACTGACTTCGACTTAAAACACAATACATCTTTAATTGGAAAAGCTGGTCAAATTGCTCGTAAAATTTGTCTTTAGCTTGAAAAAATAGAATTCAATATATATAATTAAATAATTCTGGCATTTCATAACTTCAATAAAATTTCAAAATTGCTAAAACAATTTAACATAAATGTTGCACATAGGAATCTTGATATCATAAAACTCTCTGGTTTCCCAGATCGTTGTAATGGTTCTGGGAATAAAACTCCATGTAAAGTTCTATGCTAGGCAATCAGGCAAATATCTTGGCACAAATATTGTATAAGGACAGGTCAGGAGTCCAATGTATCGCTTCTTCACCAGAGAGACTGCAATCCTTCAATTGAATGGACTAGTTCATGCAAAATTGTTCATTGTAAAACTGTTAGTGGAAGAAATATTGTTGAATCTTTAATTAATACAACCAATCCAGTCTGGGATTTGAGATAGGGAGAGCTGGACGTATGGGAGCCCTACCATCATGGGAGGATCGGGAGAAAGTATGGTGGAAGGGGTATTGGTGTTAATGACGTCATGAATACATTATAAGCTATTAAAAACAAAGTATAATAAAAAGAAAGATCATTTTGTGGACATCAGTGATAACGTTTATGCAATATTGTTAGAAAAATTCCGAATCGGATTAATTATAGGTCTCACGACTCGATGTGGGAACATTGTCGCTTTGACACTGTGTCAACTGGCGCTCGTTTCATTGATGCCAACTCTGACCTGCCCATGTCAGGCACATACCCAACAGCAAAACATTTTATAATTTAGTGAGCCTAGCCCCAAGCATCTGGTCTTCAACCTCAGAGACACATTCTCTTTTACAGAGTTATTTGTTTATTTATACATATATTTCCCTATGCATTTATGTTCGTATACAAGGTCCCGGTAGTACAGTGTACGTTTGTGGGTGATCCTGAACGTCATGGGTTCGATTCCTGGTTGGGTTATTTAGAGTTCTTAGTGATATGTGGCTTGCGTGTTCCTGCAGCCTTTCTTTCACTCTCTCTGTCTCGCACACTCACACACACACACACACACACACACACACACACACACACACACACACACACACACACACACACACACACACACACACACACACACACACACACACACACATGAGAGGCATGAGTTATGAGGAAAGGCTGCGGGAAATGCACCTCACGACACTGGAAGACAGAAGAGTAAGGGGGGACATGATCACAACCTACAAAATCCTCAGGGGAATCGACCGGGTAAACAAGGATGAACTTTTCAACACTGGTGGGACGCGAACAAGGGGACACAGGTGGAAGCTGAGTACCCAAATGAGCCACAGAGACGTTAGAAAGAACTTTTTCAGTGTCAGAGTAGTTAGCAAATGGAATGCATTAGGAAGTGATGTGGTGGAGGCTGACTCCATTCACAGTTTCAAATGTAGATATGATAGAGCCCAATAGGCTCAGGAATCTGTACACCAGTTGATTGACGGTTGAGAGGCGGGACCAAAGAGCCAGAGCTCAACCCCCGCAAGCACAATTAGGTGAGTACACACACACACACACACACACACACACACACACACACACACACACACACATATATATATATATATAAGATCCACCAGGGCCTCCTGGTGGATCTAACTAGATTCTCCAACACATGTCTAGCTGGCAACATACCAGAGACCATACGGCCTATCTTTCCTGAAATACTCTGTGCCTCAGGAAAAAAGTTGGAGGAATCAGACCGATAGCTGTGGGCAATTCACTCCGGCGCCTCGTCGCTAAGGCTGCTG
Source organism: Procambarus clarkii (assembly GCF_020424385.1). Taxonomy (NCBI): domain Eukaryota; kingdom Metazoa; phylum Arthropoda; class Malacostraca; order Decapoda; family Cambaridae; genus Procambarus; species Procambarus clarkii. The sequence goes on along the minus strand of NC_059576.1, from coordinate 5,930,030 downwards.
CTAGAACAGTTAGTCAGGCAGCAGCAGACATGCTGAAGCCAAAACAGCTTGGGTTTGACATTCCCCAAGGGTGTGAGGCAGCGGCTCATGCAGCTAGAGCCTACATAGCCAACATTACGGATGAAAAAGCCATGATAAATCTGGACTTCGAAAATGATTTCAATCTGGTTAGAAAGGATGCAGTACTCAGTGCGGTTCATCGCCTTTTTCTTCCATCTACCCTTTTTTAAACTCATGTTGCAGCAAGAATCTCTCTTTGTTATTCGGGGAACATGAAATTGAATCATAAGAAGGTGTCCAACAGGGTGACCCCCTTGCTCCTTTTCTTTTCTGCCTAGTCATCAAGGAGGTCACCGATAACTTGTCCAGTGAGCTCAACATTTGGTTTTTGGACGATGGTACTCTAGCCGGCTCCCCAGCCTCACTCTTGGATGACATAAGCATAATTCAGGAGCAAGTCTAAGCCTCGCCCTGAACTCTTCCAAGTGCGAAATAACCTCCACCAACCAACACATAATAGAGCAAATAAAGGTTGTTTTGCCTGATATTCACATAACCAACCCTGATGACACCACACTTCTAGGAGCTCCTCTTGGAAGGAATGCCATCGACGGGGTCCTCGGTAAGAAGATCACTGACCTGAAGAGGATGAACGAGAGGATTGAAGACATCGATGCTCATGATGCACTTTACCTCATCACCAGATGCTTGTCCCTCCCCAGGCTGACCTACTTTCTTAGATGTCCGCCATCTTTCAATAATATTAAATTAGAAGAGTACGACAGCTTGCTGAAATCAATGCTAGAAAAAGCCCTCAGCCTTTCTCTCAGCGACTCAGTGGAAACAGGGCCTTCCTTCCTGTCAGACTCGGGGGCCTCGGCGTGCGCACAACAACACAAATTGCTGTACCAGCGTTCCTGTCCTCTTCATTAGCGTCTGACAACTTGGTGAAGGAAATCCTACCTGAGCACCTAGTTCAACGGGCAGGGATACATGATCCCAGCTTTACAGACTGCACCACCAAATGGGTCTCTCTCGCAGGACCAGCACTCCAACCACTGCTTTCTGAAGCCCATAAGCAATCCAGCTGGGATCGCCCCATTGGCAACCAAGAAGCTGCGACATTACTAGAAGCTGCGACAACACTGCATGATACTGCCCGACTTAGAGCTGTAGCAGCTCCCCATGCAGGGGACTTCCTATTAGCAACCCCAATGTCAGCAACTGGCACTTGTCTCACACCGCAGGCAATCCGAATTGCTTTCTCTTTCAGCGACTTAGTGTGGCGATCCAGAGAGGTAATGCTCACTGCATCCATGATTCCTGCCCGCCATCTGAGGAGCTGGAGGAGCTATACAACATGTGACAAGTAGTCTTGTACCTTGCATGTAACCAATATTGTAACCCTCATTGTGTAATGAAATTTTAAAATAAAGTTAGATATATATACACACACACACTAAAAGAATAGGGGTGGTAGAAGAAGAAAATATCAAAGTGTTAAGTGGGGATCCACAAGGTCTTTCCCTGAGTACTCATTATTTTCTTCGCCGAGGCTATGGGTCCCTACACTTGCACCAGAGGTGGTACCCCTTTTAGGTATAATATATATATATATATATATATATATATATATATATATATATATATATATATATATATATATATATATATATATATATATATATATATATATATATATATATATATACGCAACTGAAACTCACCTCAAAAAAGAATGAGGTGATTTGATAAAATACTATGCCCAAGATTACCATCAGAGTGCCGGCGGGCTGATGGGCAAAATATCCTCGGCTACCGTCAGCTTTTGACCGGCCGTGATGGTCAAGTGGATTAGGTGTACTGTACACACCAGTCGCATTGTGCTCCTGGCAGTATGGGTTCGAGTCACTTCTGGGGTGTGAGTTTTCAGTTGCATATAGTCCTGGAGACCATTCAGGCTTGTTCGCATTTGTGTTCCTCACGTGTGCCCCAAAGAATGAAGTGATTTGATAAAATACTATGCCCTAGATTACCATCAGAGTGCCGGCAGGCTGATGGGCAAAATAGCCTTGGCTACCATCAGCTTTTGACCGGTTGTGATGGTCGAGTAGATTAGGTGTACTGTACACACCAGTTGCATTGTGTTCTTGGCAGTATGGGTTCGAGTCACTTCTGGGGTGTGAGTTTTCAGTTATATATATATATATATATATATATATATATATATATATATATATATATATATTGTGACGGTAACGCGTTGGTGTTCGGCTGTTTAAGGCTAGGGGTATGGCCTCGTCACATAGTTATAAAAAAAAAATAGAAAAAACTGGAACTTCGTCTGTAGTAAGGTAAGGAGAAGACACACAAAACACAAGTAAACTTTAACAATGAAATTTTAATTACGTTAAATAAATCAAAACATGAATAAAATGCACAAACAAATTCTTATAATAAAATCAATGAATCAAAATAATAAGAATACTTAAATGACACAATGAAAAGTTACGTTAAGGCAAAAATAACAAGAAGTGCAACACAAAGTTAAGTGGGAGGTGCTGGAATATTGGCTTAAAGCCACCACCTCTCTCAGTACACGCTAGAGTCTAGCTGGGAGGTGTGATGGCCACGAAAGCACTGAACATTCTGAGGACTGATGTTGGGGCGACCCCAGACATCAGGTAGTATGGGGGGCGAGTGCAGGTGCAGCCAGACCGGCGACCAATCAGCGGAGCCGTAGCGATCAACGGGTAGTTTGGTGGTTGGAGTTCGAACAGGTGGCTGGCTGCATACGTTTTGCTCACCCTGGCAAGCCTTGCTGGTGTTGTTGTCGTTGTTGGACATTTCTTCCATAGTCGTATTATATAATTGTGACGACGTAGTTATGAAGGGAAGAGCAGGCTCAATCTCTTGAAGGAGATTATCGTCACAACTCTCCCCCGAAGCCTGCGGTTCTGGAAGAAGTACGTCGTTATGTGGTGGAGTAATGGATGGAGTCGCTTCTACTTCATAAACTCTGGAGAGATCAGGGGCTAAGATGTTGTCAGACTCTTGGTATAGCGTGTCTCCAGGTTGAATTTCTGCAGTTAGCAAGCCCATAGTAGAAGACGTTGAGATGAGAAGGGGGCGTGCTGCAGGAGGTGTAGGGTGGTGTGGTCCGTATTGATGGTGGACCGAGCACTTTTCAGGTGTGGAGTGAAGTGCTGAAGCTTCAGGATGAGGAAGAGTAGCTCCTTGCCAATTGTTCCGTCGTTCCTTGTAGCAGTAGTCGCTGACAGGTGTATTCTTCTCGCCTCGTTGCTGCATCACGACACCACCATCGTCGGTACCATTGGCGTCGACATGGAGGATGTAGAGCTTATCTGACGAGGTGAGAGTGGAATTAGAAGAGGGCATAGGAGCACGAGTATTATCCTGAAAGCATTTGGGAAGATCATTAAGGATTTTGGAATTAGAAAGCGCCGACTCCTTGTCAGTGCTTTCGGGAGAAGAAGCCGGGATGGTCTCACTGTGGATGTAGGGTTCTGTGAATGTGGAATAGTTAGTCAAGACAGTGGGAGGAGTACCATTATATTGCTTCAGGAGGTTGACGTGGCACAGCTGGGTCTTCCGCCGCCTATCTGGAGTCTCTATCACATAATTATTATTATTCCTGCACTCTTTGACGCAGTAGGGTCCTGAAAATCTGTTTTGTAAAGGTGAACCTGGGATAGGGAAATAAGCAAGGACGAAGTCTCCCGGCTTGAATTTTCTTACTTTGCTGGTCTGGTCGTAATGAGTCTTCATTCTCACCTGGGCTTTCAATAGATTATCATGGGCAAAGCGGTGGACTCTCTCTAGAATGTGTTGAAGGTTTTGAAGAAACTGGGGCACATTCTGATGCTCACTGAAGGTGGCATCTCTGAGAGAGTCTTTGAAAGCCTTAAGGGGAGTACGGCACTTACGGCCGTAGAGCATCTCATAAGGAGATACTCCTAGGGACTCATTGGGGAGACTTCTGAAAATACACATTATTAGGTCAATCTGCTTATCCCAATCCTTTGAGGTTTCACTACAAAACTTTTTCAAGAGTGCTTTGATGGTCTGATGACTACGTTCAAGAGAACCCTGTGAAGCAGGATGATAGGGGCTGGACAATACCTGTTTGATGTTGAACTCCTCCAGTGTCCTTTTGAAGAGATCACTGGTGAAGTTGGTGCCACAGTCACTTTGAATCTCCCTGGGAAATCCGTATTGAGTGAGGATCTTCAATAGATGTTTGATAACCGTAGCAGCCGTGATGTTCTTCACTGGAACTGCTATGGGAAATCTGGTGGTAGGACACAGGATGGTTAGGATGTAGGCGTTACCTGAACTGGTCCGAGGTAAAGGACCAACACAGTCTATTATGAGTCTGTGGAAAGGTTCCGCAGGCACCTGTATGGGAATCAGTGGTGCTCTGGGAATGGAGACGTTCGGTTTGCCTGCCATCTGACATGTATGACACTGTTTTACGTACTGTTTGACGTTGTTTACCATACCTGGCCAGTAGTAGTCTTGACGAATCCCATGGTAAGTCTTGTTGAAGCCGTAGTGGGAGAATGCTCCGTGGGCCAGGTGTAGAATAGTGGGCCGCAGGCTGGTGGGAATCACAAGTTGTTCGATGTTGGCCCAATCGTCCTCCTCCTTCAGTTTACTGGGTCTATATCTGCGGTAGAGCAAGTCGTTCTCTAGGAAGAACCCAGGAATACTGTCGGGTTGAGTCTCAGCCTGGAAAAACAATGGTGTTAAAGTAAGATCTTCCCTCTGCAACTTACGGAACTCCAACTTGGTCAGATGCGGGGGTAGTTTCTGAGGGTCTTGAGGGACAGCGGTAGCAGTAGAGTCAGCTGGCTGTGGACGTGCGGCTTGTGCACGGGTGGTCACGAGAACCGGAGGAGAAACTTCATCACTCTCTTGAACCTCTGCTGGAACATACTCAAGAATAGGGTTACTTGGCACAGAGTTACACACCTGGGGTTTGTCCATGACGATCAGGTTGGTCGGTTGCAGGTCTTCTGCCAAGTCATTGCCTAGGAGAAGTTGCACTCCAGGCATGGGAAAAGGCTTTTCCCTGACGGCGACTTGGACTTCCCCGTTCACGTAGGGACAATCCAGGTGGACTCTGGCGAGAGGGTATGGAGTGGTAGCAGTGAGGTCAGTGATGAAGACTGTTTCCCCGGTGTAGACGATGTTGGGCACAGCCGACTTCAAAATGATCGATTGTAGAGCCGCTGTGTCCCTCAAGATCTTCAATTTGAAACGTCCCTCCGGATTTGAACCGTTGGCAGAGACAGTTCCAGTATACAGGTGGTTACTGAAAAGAGAAAGATCATTAACATCAACACCAACATTCATCACAGGCTTACCGGACTTAGGAGGAGTTGGTTTGGGTCGTTGTTGGTCAGTGGTTCCCTTGTATTGAGACTTACCACACTTGTCTATGGTATGTCCATAGAGTCTACAATACTTGCAGTACAGTTGTGAACCAGCTTGATCGGGGCTCACCTTCTCGTAACTGTACCACGACTTCTTACTGGAGGATGGTTCAGGTGTCAGCCGGTGGATGAGGCTGTAAGTGTCAGCCGACTTAGCACACTTCAGGTAGTCGGTTTCTTCTTTATCTGCTAAGTAGAGGCGGACAGGAGGTGGCACACGTCTCAAGAATTCTTCAACAAGCATCAGGTTGACGAGTTCTGTAAAAGTAGAGACATGTGCTGCTTCCAGCCATTTCATGAAATACCTCCGTTTCGTGTTAGCAAACTCGAGGAAGGTAGTGGTACTTGCCTTCAGGTGGTCACGGAATTTCCTTCTATAACTTTCGGTGGAAAGTAGGTAGGCGTCCAACACTGCTTGTTTCAGAGTGTAGTAGTCATTCTCAGACGCCAAAGTACTGAGTGTGACTGCAGCTCTACCTGTAAGATGGACTCTGAGAAGTGTGGCCCATTGGTTGACAGGCCAACTGAGTTGATTAGCAAGGGTTTCAAAGGTGGTAAAGAACACATCAACTTCTGCTTCTACAAAGGATGGCATTAACTTACTTGCATGTGATATATTAAAACTGACGGGAAGATTGGCAGTAGCTTGTTGGCGTTGAGTGAAGTGGGAAGTTTCCAAGGCGATTTCACGTTGACGACACTCTAGAGCCAGAGTTGCTTGTTGCTTGTCATGTTCGCGTTGTATTTCCAACTCGCGTTGTTTGGTTTCAAGCTGTAAGCGTTCCCGCTCCTGGAGTGTTTCAAGCTGTACTCGTTCACGTTCACGGAGTAATGCGACCTCACGTTCGTGTTCGTCTCTCCTCAAAGCGGCTTCGCGTTCGTGTTCTTCCCTTCGTATGGCAGCTGCTTCTCTTTGCTGCTCACGTTCAATCTTAGCCAGCTCTAGTTTAAGTTTCATCGTTGCCAAGTCAGTTTTATCTGCAATATAGTAAGTTTCATGAGTTTCAGAGTCTATCTTACCTTGCTCTAAATAGTAATCCAGCAACAGGTTGTGTAGGTCATTTTTGTTGGCTTGGTAGGGAACTTCTAGTTGATACTCATGTGCAAGAGTTTGTAGTTCAGTCCTCTTGGCACGACTTAAAGTCCCTATTTCACCTGCTGGATTTGCACGGAAAGTTTGGAGACGAAACATGGTGAAATTAGCAAATAAAGGTACACGAATGTTCAATAATGAAATGTCAGAAACAGGACAACGTGGCAACTGGTACCTATCCTGTGTGATCTTTAACAATTAACGTTAAGTGAAAGATATTAAATGATTAAATTAAATCAAGGGCGCAGGAAATCTTGTACCCGGTACTCATGTAAGAGAATAAGGGCAAGAAAATCCTACTAACAAATGAAACAGAGTTTCGAAAACAAATGAAACAGTTAAATGCTTCAAAAGTAAAATTGGTAGTCCAAGGATGTAGGCATACCTTGCCAAGTCTCTATAGGACATAAAGCAAGTTTTTCCCACTGAATTTAATATGATACTTACAGAATTAGCGAACTTTTGTGCTCTGAAAAAATAAGCTAATTCCCTACCGTTGTATGTATCATCATCTCTGACTGACGTGTAGGGGTGCGAGGTGTCAACTGGTGACGAGAACTGCTGCTGAGGTCCCAATTCAGCAACTAAAGTTCGAGCTAGAGGAACTATGGCCCTCTTTGTCCTCCTACAGTCAGATTGCAGAAGATTGGGTACTCTTGACCCGGGGCAGACCACAGTACCAGGGTACCAATATGATGATCTGTCAGAATGAGAAATATTCAAGGGACATAGATGGTAAATACGAGTAATAACATGGAGGGAGAGATGACCAATTAAGAGTATGACTGAGGCCTACAGTCACCACGTAATCCAAAGTTGTCTCACCTTCACTATATGTTACTCTCGTAATGCACAATACACCGCACCTTATAAAAAATGAAATTGAATGAAAAATAGTAAAGCTACGTTAACAAAGTTAAATACGCTTACCATAAATTACCACTTGGCACCAGTACCTGAGTGAAGCTCCCGGACAGGCCCCCATATAACTTGTGACGGTAACGCGTTGGTGTTCGGCTGTTTAAGGCTAGGGGTATGGCCTCGTCACATAGTTATAAAAAAAAAATAGAAAAAACTGGAACTTCGTCTGTAGTAAGGTAAGGAGAAGACACACAAAACACAAGTAAACTTTAACAATGAAATTTTAATTACGTTAAATAAATCAAAACATGAATAAAATGCACAAACAAATTCTTATAATAAAATCAATGAATCAAAATAATAAGAATACTTAAATGACACAATGAAAAGTTACGTTAAGGCAAAAATAACAAGAAGTGCAACACAAAGTTAAGTGGGAGGTGCTGGAATATTGGCTTAAAGCCACCACCTCTCTCAGTACACGCTAGAGTCTAGCTGGGAGGTGTGATGGCCACGAAAGCACTGAACATTCTGAGGACTGATGTTGGGGCGACCCCAGACATCAGGTAGTATGGGGGGCGAGTGCAGGTGCAGCCAGACCGGCGACCAATCAGCGGAGCCGTAGCGATCAACGGGTAGTTTGGTGGTTGGAGTTCGAACAGGTGGCTGGCTGCATACGTTTTGCTCACCCTGGCAAGCCTTGCTGGTGTTGTTGTCGTTGTTGGACATTTCTTCCATAGTCGTATTATATAATTGTGACGACGTAGTTATGAAGGGAAGAGCAGGCTCAATCTCTTGAAGGAGATTATCGTCACAATATATATATATATATATATATATATATATATATATATATATATATATATATATATATATATATATATATATATATTTCAGTTATATATATATATATATATATATATATATATATATATGGATGCAAAATCAACCCAGGAAACCAAGATCTTGAATTTCTCCAAGTACACGTGCAATTCACTTTTCAACTTATTTACCCGCTTCTGCTTCTCCGAAATTTCTAAGTCCAACAATCTTAATAACCAAGAATTATATTCACTTGTCAACGCAAATTTGTCGGAATACACTTTAAACCTGATGAATCTTGGGACCAAACGATGCGCCTTACAGGTTTGTAGAAATTCCAAATCCAAGTGAGCCTTCTTAACTGCGAAATCCACTTTCTCTATTCTTCTGTATAACGTAACTGTAGGTCTTCCATATCGTTTTAATAAAATATTTATGATCGATGTTCCCTTCGGGAATCTTAATTTTAAGATGAATAGAAAAACCAGGGATATACTGAACATCTTGTTTCAGAAACTTTACTTTAAGTTGGATAAGTTTACTTTAAGTTGGAAACTTTACTTTACTCAGTGGATAAGTTGGCCGTAGCAAAGCACGTCGTACATATTATAATAATATATGCAGTATTAAACGACGTTGGTCTTTGTAAAGTAACACCGCCAACTTACTTATGAAGAACTCTCCAGACACCAAGCAGAACGCCTTAAGAGACCAGTGTCGTCTATGCCTTTACATGCCCACTTGGGGACTGTCAGCCTCAAAGATCTCAGTATATAGGCAAGACCACGACGTCTCGAGGCGATTTTTTTTTTTTGAGATATATACAAGAGTTGTTACATTCTTGTACAGCCACTAGTACGCGTAGCGTTTCGGGCAGGTCCCTGGAATACGATCCCCGCCGCGAAGAATCGTTTTTTCATCCAAGTACACATTTTACTGTTGCGTTAAACAGAGGCTACAGTTAAGGATTTGCTCCCAGTAAATCCTCCCACGCCAGGATACGAACCCATGACAAAGCGCTATGCACAAGCATAGCATTGATTAACAATGCACAAGCAACAGGGCTCCATCAAGGAGCATATAATCTCCTCACACAACCAGACCATCACCAGAGACATCTTAATAACCAACACTGAAATAATGGACAGGTATAACGACAACAGAACACTGGACATCAGCGAGGCGCTACACATCAAAAGGTCAAGGGCAGCAATCAACAACCAGTTAACACATAATTACATCCTACCCACTTCAAGACCCCGAGCGAACGCAGAGACAGGATCCAATAACCCTGCCTTAGAAGAACAAGAAGCCGCAAGAACATAAGGTTGAGATGAACAAGTTGATCACTGGCATAATGGGCTTTAAGAGGCCATTGTATGTTCTATCTTCAGACGAAGAGTCACAATAACGTGGCTGAAACATGTTGACCAAAACCACACACTAGAAAGTGAAGGGACGACGACGACCCAACACGAAGAATGGTCCAGGATTGACCGAAACGTCGTCGTCCCTTCACTTTTTAGTGTGTGGTTTTGATCAACATGTTCCATGTTCATCCTTTTCCTGTTTCTGTGTTGGTTTGGGGTTTAGAAGTGGGTAGAATGTAATTATGTGTTAATTGGCTGTTGATTGCTGGTTTTGACTTTAGCTTGTGCTTTGTTAATCGCCTAGAGAGAGACGTTGTTGTCTTGCCTATATACTGAGATCTTTGGGGCTGACAGACCCCCAAGTGGGTACAGACGACGTTGGTCTCTTTTAAGGCGATCTGTTTGGGGTTTGGAGAGTTCTTCATAAGTAGGTTTGCCATCTTCTTGTTTTTGTAGTAAATTGTTAATTGTATCTTCTGATTTGTGTCTGTGGGGATAACGTTCCTCTTAATAATATCTTTCAGGACACTTTCCTCCGTTTCGTGAGCCGTCGAAAAGAAGTTCCTGTAAAGTGTTGTGTTAGTTGCTTCCTCAGAGGCTTCAACTAACACATTTGACACATTTCTCGCGCTTTTACGGTATTTACATTTAAAACTTTGAATCGAGTTTCCTTGAATGACTTTTACGTCTAACCTGTTCCATTAACTGACATCTCTGACACTGTAAACGTTCTTCCTGACGTCTCAGTGACGCACTTGCGTCTCCAGTGTCCATCTATGACCCCTCCTTCTGCTGTTATTGGCTGCTTTGTCTACTTTGTCAATTTCCCTTAGAATCGTGTATGTTGTTATCATGTCCCACCCTATCTCTCTTTTCCCTCCTGTGTGATATGGTCCACTTCTCTCTGTCTTTCCTCATAGCTCAATGATAACAGTTATCACAAGCAGTACACTGTAACAACAGTACCAGAACACTGTAACAACAGTACCAGTACACTGTAACAACAGTACCAGTACACTGTAACAACAGTACCAGCACACTGTAACAACAGTACCAGTACACTGTAACAACAGTACCACTACACTGTAACAACAGTACCAGTACACTGTAGCAACAGTACCAGTACACCGTAACAACAGTACCACTACACTGTAACAACAGTACCAGTACACTGTAACAACAGTACCACTACACTGTAACAACAATACCACTACACTGTAACAGTACCAGTACACTGTAGCAACAGTACCAGTACACTGTAACAACAATACCACTACACTGTAACAGTACCAGTACACTGTAGCAACAGTACCAGTACACTGTAGCAACAGTACCAGTACACTGTAACAACAATACCACTACACTGTAACAGTACCAGTACACTGTAGCAACAGTACCAGTACACTGTAACAACAATACCACTACACTGTAACAGTACCAGTACACTGTAGCAACAGTACCAGTACACTGTAGCAACAGTACCAGTACACTGTAACAACAATACCACTACACTGTAACAGTACCAGTACACTGTAGCAACAGTACCAGTACACTGTAGCAACAGTACCACTACACTGTAACAACAGTACCAGTACACTGTAGCAACAGTACCACTACACTGTAACAACAGTACCAGTACACCGTAACAACAGTACCACTACACTGTAACAACAGTACCAGTACACCGTAACAACAGTACCACTACACTGTAACAACAGTACCACTACACTGTAACAACAGTACCAGTACACCGTAACAACAGTACCACTACACTGTAACAACAGTACCACTACACTGTAACAACAGTACCACTACACTGTAACAACAGTACCACTACACTGTGACAACAGTACCACTACACTGTAACAACAGTACCAGTACACTGTAACAACAGTACCACTACACTGTAACAACAGTACCACTACACTGTAACAACAGTACCACTACACTGTAACAACAGTACCAGTACACCGTAACAACAGTACCACTACACTGTAACAACAGTACCAGTACACCGTAACAACAGTACCACTACACTGTAACAACAGTACCACTACACTGTAACAACAGTACCAGTACACCGTAACAACGGTACCCTCTAGTCACACTGGCTCCACCTGCATTCAACTTTCTGTAAAAAAAAAAATTGGGGGACTTGATTGGAACACAAAAAATAAAACGGTTTAGTCTTACCCGAAACATACAAAAATTACGGCTTTTACAGCCATAAATATTGAAATCAAAGGTAATTAGCTTTCTGACCATTGTCCCGCGTGGACAATGGTCAGAAAGCGTCAGTATTGTGGTGCCTTTGAATGTCCTCCCTCCCCCCCCCCCCCAAAAAAAAAAAAAAATATCTTAAAAAATCTTAAAAAAAAAGACGCATTGGTCCATTTCGGAAAAAAATTGGTGCATTATGGCCTACGAGGCCAAAGGTGGCCTCGTAGCCTAGTGGATAGCGCGCAGGACTCGTAATTCTGTGGCGCGGGTTCGATTCCCGCACGAGGCAGAAACAAATGGGCAAAGTTTCTTTCACCCTGAATGCCCCTGTTACCTAGCAGTAAATAGGTACCTGGGTGTTAGTCAGATGTCACGGGCTGCTTCCTGGGGGTGGAGGCCTGGTCGAGGACCGGGCCGCGGGGACACTAAAGCCCCGAAATCATCTCAAGATAACCTCAAGATTATGTGCGAGGAGACACGACCTGTTATTGCTGTGCATTTCGATACTGTTCACTTTGTCGATGCCTTAAAGGATTTTACATGACGTAATCATGTCTCCTCTTGACGTTAATCTCTGCACAACTTTTTCACTGATGAAATATCTTCCTTGTGCCTCTGTCATCCACGCCTCTTCGTTGTGCTGCTACCATTCCTTAGGATCTTCCATGTCGCAATCATCTCCCCCCCTACTTGTTATTGTATCCCGTGTTCGGCTATGTTCAGTTCATCAGTGTGTTTGTTTGTTATGCCTTACATAACAAAACTGTGGTGACCAAGTCATGGTGTGGTCGTTTAGAGCGTGCATCTGGGAACACCCTCCACATAGGTTCGAATCTGCATCACAGCTCCTAGGGGCATTCGCATTAATAAATCATAATGTCATCATTTCTGTCTGTATATTGATGTAATGTACATCAATTGATGTAATGTAATGTACATCAATTCTGTACAACTTTCCTACTTTTTAGCGAAGCGTCTGAAGACACTTGATATTTACCGACGCCTGAGTTTACCGTTGTTGATACATTACCAAAAAACACAGTAAAGTTTCCATGAGCAGAAAGGAAGAAAACCAAATCTATTTCACAGGTGCATAAGACGGATTCTGCCTGGCAGATGTAGCCTAGGGGGGAAAAAGCAGTTGACTTTGCATCGGTTGAGACGAACCACCACACACCTGTACAGCCCGCAGTATGTTGTGGGAGACGCTGTAGGAAGGGTCGTCCTGGTCGACGGTGGGAGACGTTGTAGGAAGGGTCGTCCTGGTCGACGTGAGGGAGGCGTTGTAGAAGGACTTGTCCTGGTCGACAGTGGGAGACGTTGTAGGAGGACTTCTCCTGGTCGACGTGTGGGAGGCGTTGTAGAAAGGGTCGTCCTGGTCGACGGTGGGAGACGTTGTAGGAAGGGTCGTCCTGGTCGACGTGAGGGAGGCGTTGTAGAAGGACTTGTCCTGGTCGACAGTGGGAGACGTTGTAGGAGGACTTCTCCTGGTCGACGTGTGGGAGGCGTTGTAGGAAGGGTCGTCCTGGTCGACGTGAGGGAGGCGTTGTAGAAGGACTTGTCCTGGTCGACAGTGGGAGGCGTTGTAGGAGGACTTGTCCTGGTCGACGTGTGGGAGGCGCAGTCTCTATCTGGCACACAGTCATTTCTGGGACAGAAACTATCTACATTTTCTTGGAGAGAATCTACCTTCTTCATCTTCTGGTACAGAAATTGCCTTCTTCATCTTGTAGGACAGACGCTGCCTTCATCTTCTTGGACAAACACTGCTTTCATTTGTTTACAAAATGAAGGCATACCCCTATTGAAAGAACCATTTCCTTCATCCATTGCAATAACCCACAGGAAATAAATAATTTTCCTTCAGTTAATACGTTTTAAATAAAAGAAAATATCTAGTATTTGATTTTTTATTAAGATTTGGAGTATTAAATTTTACACCTATTTAAAATAGTCTTGTAAGCCGTAGACTAAACAAATATATATTTTTTTGATAGTAAAGTTTGCTGGTGTGTCCGATCTTGAAGAAAACGTTTTATGAGGACATAATTGTGAATCGAAACAACAGTTGGAGTGTAATTCTTCGTGTCAACAATGTCTTGAGATGAGAGAGAGAAAGAGGAGATCTTTTGACGACTCAAAACGTCGTGACGCGACCCGCTTCGTCTTCGTCAGCGTCATTATGGATTCTTAGTCAGCGTTCTCTGGCTTTGTTCGTCAGCATTTCTAGCGTTCTTTATTCAGCATCTCTCACGCATCCTTCAGCATCCTCCCTCAACATCCTCCCTCAGGATCCTGTCTCAGCATCCTCCCTCAGCAAGACGTATCTGAGGGGAAGGCCCCGTTCCCCTCCTCCCCTGGTTCAGGGGGCGTATCCTATCTTCCCTGGGCCTCAGGTAACCCAAGACAGGTATTGAAGGTAACAGGGAGAATCCCCGCCTTACTGCAATGTGGCCCTGAGTCTTAAGTTCAAGGGTGACTTGCATAACCTCAAGGGGGACTTGGAGAATCTCAAAAGGGACTTTAACCTCAAGGGAGACTGGAGAAACTCATGTGGAACTCTAAGCTCTAGGGGAACTTGAACATATTAATGGAATCAGTTGAATGTGACCTGGAAAATTTGAAGGGTGGTGGAGGGAGACAGCTGACCCAGCAGTAACTAGCGAGTGTTGGTGGAGGGAGACAGCTGACCCAGCAGTAACTAGCGAGTGTTGGTGGAGGGAGACAGCTGGCCCAGCAGTAACTAGCGAGTGTTGGTGGAGGGAGACAGCTGACCCAGCAGTAACTAGCGGGTGTTGGTGGAGGGAGACAGCTGACCCCAGCAGTAACTAGCGAGTGTTGGTGGAGGGAGGCAGCTGACCCAGCAGTAACTAGCGAGTGTTGGTGGAGGGAGACAGCTGCCCCAGCAGTAACTAGCGAGTGTTGGTGGAGGGAGACAGCTGACCCACCAGTAACTAGCGAGTGTTGGTGGAGGGAGACAGCTGCCCCAGCAGTAACTAGCGAGTGTTGGTGGAGGGAGACAGCTGACCCAGCAGTAACTAGTGAGTGTTGGTGGAGGGAGACAGCTGCCCCAGCAGTAACTAGCGAGTGTTAGTGGAGGGAGACAGCTGACCCAGCAGTAACTAGTGAGTGTTGGTGGAGGGAGACAGCTGCCCCAGCAGTAACTAGCGAGTGTTGGTGGAGGGAGACAGCTGCCCCAGCAGTAACTAGCGAGTGTTGGTGGAGGGAGACAGCTGACCCAGCAGTAACTAGCGAGTGTTGGTGGAGGGAGACAGCTGACCCAGCAGTAACTAGTGAGTGTTGGTGGAGGGAGACAGCTGACCCAGCAGTAACTAGCGAGTGCTGTGAAGGAGCAAGACCAACACAGCAGGATGGCCGGAACTATAATGACGGCACTGAGGGCCATTACTGTGGAACCTGTCATGCTCGTCGACGGAGCGTGCAAAGAGGCCATGCTCCTCTTCATCGAGAATGTTCAGTTGAACAAGATATGCTCCGTCAACTTCGGGCTCCCCCCACATGTAAGTGTTCAACTTTATGCGTGAATTTGGGGGAAAATAAAGTTTTCACTGCAAAAAATCATTTATTACACAATAAACGCAATCTCTTGACATGGTAGGTAGAGCAAGGACCTTGCTTCTTGCAGGGACGGCGTTCGATACCCGATGGTAAAAGTGGGTGGGAGAGATTATATAATATTATATAACCACATATGTAAGATCGATTAATGAGATACCCATATGTGTATGATTCCATATCGTGTCATTGGTGTAGGACAACTCAATATCATGCCAAAGGGTGCAAGATAACGCAATGTTATGCCTATGGGTGTATGATAATATAAAGTTATGCCCATAGGTGGAAGATAACACAATATTATGCCCCCAGGTGTAAGATAACACAATGTTATGCCCCCCAGGAGTAAGATAACACCATGTTATGTCCCCACTTGTAAGATAACACCATGTTATGCCCCCAGGTGTCAGATAAAACAATGGTGTGCCCCCTGGTGTAAGATAACACAAGGTTATGCTCTCAGGTGTACGATAACACAATGTTACGCCCCCCCAGGTGTACGATAGCACAATGTTATGCCCTCTGGTGTAAGATAACACCACGTTATGCTCCTAGGTGTAAGAAAACACAATATTTTGGACCTAGGTGTAAGATAACACAATGTTATGCCCTCAGGTGTAGGATAACACCAAGTTATGCCTCTAGTGTAAGATAACACCATGTTTTCCCTCAGGTGTAAGATAACACAATGCTATGCCCCCATAACATTGTAAAATAACACAATGTTATACCCTCATAACATTGTAAGATAACAAAATATTATGCCCAAAGGTGTAAGATAACACAATGTTATGCCCACGTGTGTAGGATAACACAATGTTATGCCCCCAGGTGTAAGATAACACAAGGTTATGCTCCCAGGTGTAAGATAACACAATGTTATTCCGCCACGTGTAAGATAACACCATGTTATGCCCCCGGGTGTAAGATAACACCATGTTATGCCCCAGGTGTAAGATAACACAATTTTATGCCCATAGGTATAAGATAACATAATATGCTCCCAGGTGTAAGATAACACAACGTTATGCCCCAGGTCTAGGATAGCACAATGTTATGCCCATAGGTGTAAGATTACATAATGTTATGTCCGCAGGTGTAAGATAACACAACGTTATGCCCATAGGTCTAATATAGCACAATGTTATGTCCATAGGTTTAAGATAACACAATGTTATGCCACCAGGTGTAAGATAACACAATGTTATGCCCCCAGGTGTAAGATAACACAATGTTATGCCCCCAGGCGTAAGATAACACAATGTTATGCCCCCAGGTGTAAGATAACACAGTGTTATGCCCCCAGGCGTAAGATAACACAATGTTATGCCAATAGGTGCAAGATAACACAGAGTTATGCTCCCCCAGGTGTAATTTAACACAATGTGATGTTCCCAAGTGTAAGATAAAACAATGTTATTCCGCCACGTGTAAGATAACACCATGTTAAGAACATAAGAACAAAGGTAACTGCAAATAGCCTATTGGCCCATACGAGGTAGCTCCTATTTATAGCCACCCAATCCCACTAATATACATGTCCAACCCGCGCTTGAAACAATCGAGGGAGACCACCTCCACCACGTTACGCGGTAATTGGTTCCACAAATCAACAACCCTAGGGAGCCGGTCGGCCGAGCGGACAGCACGCTGCTCTTGTGATCTTGTGGTCCCGGGTTCGATCCCGGGTGCCGGCGAGAAACAATGGGCAGAGTTTCTTTCACCCTATGCTCCTGTTACCTAGCAGTAAAATAGGTACCTGGGTGTTAGTCAGCTGTCACGGGCTGCTTCCTGGGTATGGAGGCCTGGTCGAGGACCGGGCCGCGGGGACACTAAAAAAGCCCCGAAATCATCTCAAGATAACCTCAAGATATAACCCTATTACCAACCAGTATTTTCCAAAGTCTTTCCTAAATCTAAACTTATCCAATTTATACCTATTGTTTCGTGTTCTGTCTTGTGTTGATACTTTTAGAGCCCCCTTTGTTATGTCCATTCATCCACTTGTAAACCTCCATCATGTCAACCCTAACTCTTCGCCTTTCCAGTGAATGCCATTTAAGCTTTGTTAATCTTTCTTCATATGAAAGATTTCTAATTTGGGGAATTAACTTTGTCAGCCTACACTGGACATGTTCAAGTGAATTTATATCCATTCTATAGTACGGCGACCAAAACTGAACTGCATAATCTAAATGGGGCCTAACCAGAGCAAGATATAGCCGAAGAACAACACCAGGTGTCTTGCTACTAATGCTTCGATTAATAAATCCCAGAGTCCTATTTGCCTTATTACGAACATTCATGCATTGATCCTTTGGATTTAAATTCTTACTAATCATTACTCCCAGAGCCCTTTCGCAATCCGACTTCACAATCTCAACACCATCTAGCTCGTATCTTGTAACTCTATCATCATTACCTAGCCTCAGAACTTTACATTTATCAGCATTAAACTGCATCTGCCAATCTTTTGACCATTTCAAAACCCAATTTAGATCAACTTGAAGTGATAGTGAGTCTTCTTCCGTGATAATTTCCCTGCCGATTTTTGTATCATCGGCAAATTTGCAAATGTTGCTACTCAAACCTGAATCTAAATCATTTATATATATTATAAACAACAGAGGTCCCAGGACAGAGCCTTGAGGCACTCCACTTACAACATTTTCCCACTCCGACTTGACCCCATTTTTATTAACTCTCTGTTTTCTTTGGTATAGCCATGCCCTAATCCAGCTTAATATAGCACCCCCAATACCATGAGCCTCTATCTTTTTAATCTGTCTTTCATGTGGCACTGTATCAAAAGCTTCGCTAAAGTCAAGGTACACAACATCGCAATCCTTACCACTATCAACTGCCTCAACCATACTGGAATAAAACTATAGCAAATTTGTTAAACATGAACGGCCATTCGTAAAACCATGTTGCGACTCATTTATTAATTTATGTTTTTCAAGATGAAGACGAATTGTATTTGTAATTATCGATTCAAGTAACTTTCCCACAATAGACGTTAGGCTAATTGGCCGATAGTTTGACGCATGTGATCTATCTCCTTTCTTGAAAATTGGTACCACATTAGCTACCTTCCATGACTCTGGCACTCTGCCTGATTCTATTGATTTATTAAATATGATAGACAGTGGCTCGCAAAGCTCCTCTTTGCATTCTTTAAGCACCCTGGCAAACACTTCATCCGGCCCTGGGGATTTGTTTGGTTTGAGTTTTACTATTTGTTTAATTACATCCTCCCTGGTAACTGCTAAACTAGTCAACCTGTCCTCGTCCCCACCCACATAGACTTGTTCGGCTGAAGGCATAGTGTTAAGTTCCTCTTTAGTAAATACAGATATAAAATATTTATTAAAAATACTACTCATCTCGTCATTATCAGTTATCTGACCTGTCTCAGATTTTAATGGACCTATCCTTTCCCTAATCTTCGTTCGATAAAACTGACAAAAACTTTATGATTTGTCTTTGCTTGCCCTGCTAATCGAACTTCATAGTTTCTTTTTGCTTTCCTTATCTCTTTTTTAACATTTATAACCAGTTATACGAATTCTTGTTCTAAACTGACTTCCCCATTCTTAATCATTTTGTACCAAACTCTCTTTTTACCTATAAGGTTCTTCAGATCCTTCGTTATCCACTTTGGGTCATTAGTATTCGATCTATTCAATTTGTATGGTATACTACGTTCCTGTGCTTTGGTTAGAATATACTTAAATAAGTTATATATATGAATCCACATCGAAATCCATTTTTGCGTCACCTATCGCTGGGTTCACGTCTCGCTCCAAGACCGGCCCACCCCCTGCCAAAGACTTTCCAATCTATTTGACCACAAAAAATTCTTAGGCAATTGAAATCAGCTTTTCGAAAATCTGGCACTTTAACAGATTTTTCTCCTACAGATCGATTCCATTCTATGCTAAATCTGATTTCTTTGTGATCACTGTTCCCTAGCTCACTCCCTATTTCGATGTCATTAATTTGTGTTTCCCTGTTAGTTAACACTAAATCTTAAACATTATTTCCCCGTGTTGGTTCCTTAATGTGTTGCGTAAGAAAGCAATCGTCAATTAATTCTAGAAAATCTGCTTCATTATTCCCTGTTCTGTTAATCCAGTTTATTCCACTAAAATTAAAGTCACCCATGACACAAATACTTCTAGACTTAGATGCTCTAGATATTTCATCCCAAAGGTGGCCCATGTTATCATCCCATCCCATGTTATGTCCAAAAGGTGTAAGATACCATAATGTTATGCCCCCAAGTGTAAGATACCACAATATTATGCCCCCAGGTGTAAAATATCACCATGTTATGCCCCCAGCTGTAAGATAAAACAATGTTATGCCCCGAGGTGTAAGATAACTTGGATCCTCAGGATAGACTTGGATCTCCAGGTGAAAGAAAACACAATATTTTAGCCCAGGGGTAAGATAACACAATGTTATGCCCCCAGGTGTAAGATAACACAATATTATGCCCCCACGTGTAAGTTAACACAATGTTATGCCCCCGGTGTAAGATAACACAATGTCATGCCCTAAAAACATTGTATGAAAATACAATGTTATGCCCCCCCCATAACATTGTAAGATAACAAACTATTATGCAAACAGATGTAAGATAACTCAATGTTATGCCCACGTGTGTAAGATAACAATGTTATGGACCAAAGCGTAAAATAACACAATGGTATTCCCTCAGGTGTAAGATAACACCAATTTATGCCCCTAGGTGTAAGATAACACCATGTTTTGCCCCAAGTGTAAGATAACACCATGTTATGCCCCTAGGTGTATGATAACACCATGTTCTGCCCCCAGGTGTAAGATAACACCATGTTAACCCCCCAGGTGAAAGATAATACCATGTTAACCCCCCAGGTGAAAGATAACACTGTGCTTTGCCCCCAGGTGTAAGATAACACCATGTTATGCCCCCAGGTGCAAGATAACACCATGTTATGCCCCAGGTGTAAGATAACACCATATTATGCCCCCCTAGGTGTAAGATAACTCAATGTTATGCCCCCAGGTGTACGATAACACCATGTTATGCCCCCAGGTGCAACATAACACAATGTTATGCCTCCAGGTGTAAGATAACACCATGTTATGCTCCCCAGGTGTAAGATAACACCATGTTATGCCCCCAGGTGTAAGATAACACCATGTTATGCCCTTCAGGTGTAAGATAACACCATGTTATGCCCCCAGGTGTAAGATAACTCAATATTATACTCCCAGGTGTAAGATAACACCATGTTATTTCCCCTAGGTATAAGATAACTCGATGTTATGCTCCAGGTGTACGCGATAACACCATGTAATGTCCCCCAGGTGTAAGATAACACAATTTTATGGCCCCAGGCGTAAGATAACTCAATGTTATGCCCATAGGTGTAAGATAACACAATGTTATACACCAGGTGTAAGATAACAGCATGTTATGCCCCCAGGTGTAAGATAACAGCATGTTATGCACCCCAGGTGTAAGATAACACCATGTTATGCCCCCAGGTGTAAGATAACACCATGTTATGCCCCCCAGTTGTAAGATAACAGCATGTTATGCCCCCAGGTGTAAGATAACACCATGTTATGCCCCCAGGTGTAAGATAACACCATGTTATGCCCCCCAAGTGTAAGATAACACCGTGTTATGCCCCCCAGGTGTAAGATAACACCATGTTATGCCGCCAGATGTAAGATAACACAATGTAATGCCCCCAGATGTAAGAGAACACCATGTTATGCCACCCAGGTATAAGATAACACCATGTTATGCCCCAAGGTGTAACATAACCCCATGTTATGCCCCCCAGGTGTAAGATAACACAGTGTTATGCCGCCAGATGTAAGATAACACCATGTTATGCCCCCAGATGTAAGATAACACCATGTTATGTCCCCAGGTATAATATAACACCATGTTATGCCCCCAGGTGTATGATAACACCATGTTATGCCCCCCAGGTGTAAGATAACACCATGTTATGCCCCCAGGTGTAAGAGAACACCATGTTATGCCCCCCCAGGTGTAAGATAACACAGTGTTATGCCCCAAGGTGTAACATAACCCCATATTATGCCCCCAGATGTAAGATAACACAGTGTTATGCCGCTCAGGTGTAAGATAACACCATGTTATGCCCCCAGGTGTAAGATAACACAGTGTTATGCCCCTCAGGTGTAAGATAACACCATGTTATGCCCTCCCAGGTGTAAGATAACACAGTGTTATGTATCACGATCAAGTGGTTCCCAGGAAATTCCCTCACTGGAGCGCCGTAGTCAAGGACACCACAGTGGAGAAAAAACCGCGACATACCCTCAGCCAGTCTTGCGCCGGATGCAAGGCCAAAGAACCGGTTTTCCTGGAGAAACCGGCCGCATGCAAATCTCCGTCGGTTACCCTGTAGCAATTACGTCTTTCTTCCTGGGTTGTAAGGTTCATTTTCTGTCTAATTCTGGTCTAGGAAATATGGACAATGTTCTGTTACTCGAGCTTGGCTTTGTCCTTGTATCAAGTGCCACTGATTGAAAGACTTTGATCTATTGTCACTGCTACATAGACTTGGATCTATTGTCACTGTTACATAGACTTGGATCTATGGCCACTGTTACATAGACCTGGATCTATTGCCACTGTTACATAGACCTGGATCTATTGTCACTGTTACATAGACCTGGATCTATTGTCACTGTTACATAGACTTGGATCTATTGTCACTGTTACATAGACTTGGATCTATTGTCACTGTTACATAGACTTGGATCTATGGCCACTGTTACATAGACCTGGATCTATGGCCACTGTTACATAGACTTGGATCTATTGCCACTGTTACATAGACTTGGATCTATTGCCTTTGTTACATAGACCTGGATCTATTGCCACTGTTACATAGACTTGGATCTATTGCCTCTGTTACATAGACTTGGATCTATTGCCTTTGTTACATAGACCTGGATCTATTGCCACTGTTACATAGACTTGGATCTATTGCCTCTGTTACATAGACTTGGATCTATTGCCACTGTTACATAGACTTGGATCTATTGCCTTTGTTACATAGACCTGGATCTATTGCCACTGTTACATAGACTTGGATCTATTGCCTCTGTTACATAGACCTGGATCTATTGCCACTGTTACATAGACTTGGATCTATTGCCTTTGTTACATAGACTTGGATCTATTGCCACTGTTACATAGACTTGGATCTATTGCCTCTGTTACATAGACTTGGATCTATTGCCACTGTTACATAGACTTGGATCTATTGCCTTTGTTACATAGACCTGGATCTATTGCCACTGTTACATAGACTTGGATCTATTGCCTCTGTTACATAGACTTGGATCTATTGCCTTTGTTACATAGACCTGGATCTATTGCCTCTGTTACATAGACTTGGATCTATTGCCTTTGTTACATAGACCTGGATCTATTGCCACTGTTACATAGACTTGGATCTATTGTCACTGTTACATAGACCTGGATCTATTGCCACTGTTACATAGACTTGGATCTATTGTCACTGTTACATAGACCTGGATCTATTGCCACTGTTACATAGACTTGGATCTATTGTCACTGTTACATAGACTTAGATCAATTGTCACTGTTACATAGACTTGGATCTATTGTCACTGTTACATAGACTTGGATCTATTGTCACTGTTACATAGACTTAGATCAATTGTCACTGTTACTTGGATCTATACTTGGATACAACCGAGATAGCACCATAGGCAAAGAGAAGGAAAACAGGGAACAAAATACAAAATAATCATTAAAAGTAAACAGTTTATTTTTAGGCAAACAAAGAACCGATCACAAATTTGTTTGCATATCTGGTAGTGATTTTTTTATAAATTATGCCCCAGGTGTGTTAGATAATACCATGTGATGCCCCAGGTGTGTTAGATATGACCATGTGATGCCCCAGGTGTGTGAGATATGACCATGTGATGCCCCAGGTGTGTTAGATATGGCCATGTGATGCCCCAGGTGTGTGAGATATGACCATGTTATGTCCCAGGTGTGTGAGATATGACCATGTGATGCCCCAGGTGTGTTAGATATGGCCATGTTATGCCCCAGGTGTGTGAGATATGACCATGTTATGTCCTAGGTGTGTGAGATATGACCATGTGATGCCCCAGGTGTGTTAGATATGACCATGTGATGCCCCAGGTGTGTGAGATATGACCATGTTATGTCCCAGGTGTGTGAGATATGACCATGTGATGCCCCAGGTGTGTGAGGTAATACCATGTGATGCCCCCAGGTGTGTTAGATATGACCATGTGATGCCCCAGGTGTGTGAGATATGGCCATGTTATGTCCCAGGTGTGTGAGATATAGCCATGTGATGCCCCAGGTGTGTGAGATAATACCATGTGATGCCCCAGGTGTGTGAGATATGGCCATGTTATGCCCCAGGTGTGTGAGATATGGCCATGTTATGCCCCAGGTGTGTGAGATATGACCATGTTATGTCCCAGGTGTGTGAGATATGACCATGTGATGCCCCAGGTGTGTGAGATATGACCATGTGATGCCCCAGGTGTGTTAGATATGACCATGTGATGCCCCAGGTGTGTTAGATATGACCATGTGATGCCCCAGGTGTGTGAGATATGACCATGTTATGTCCCAGGTGTGTGAGATATGACCATGTGATGCCCCAGGTGTGTGAGATATGACCATGTGATGCCCCAGGTGTGTGAGATAATACCATGTGATGCCCCAGGTGTGTGAGATATGACCATGTGATGCCCCAGGTGTGTTAGATATGACCATGTGATGCCCCAGGTGTGTTAGATATGACCATGTGATGCCCCAGGTGTGTGAGATATGACCATGTTATGTCCCAGGTGTGTGAGATATGACCATGTGATGCCCCAGGTGTGTGAGATATGACCATGTGATGCCCCAGGTGTGTGAGATAATACCATGTGATGCCCCAGGTGTGTGAGATATGACCATGTGATGCCCCAGGTGTGTTAGATATGACCATGTGATGCCCCAGGTGTGTGAGATATGGCCATGTTATGTCCCAGGTGTGTGAGATATGACCATGTGATGCCCCAGGTGTGTGAGATAATACCATGTGATGCCCCAGGTGTGTGAGATAATACCATGTGATGCCCCAGGTGTGTGAGATATGACCATGTGATGCCCCAGGTGTGTGAGGTAATACCATGTGATGCCCCAGGTGTGTGAGGTAATACCATGTGATGCCCCAGGTGTGTGAGATATGACCATGTGATGCCCCAGATGTGTGAGATAATACCATGTGATGCCCCAGGTGTGTGAGATATGACCATGTGATGCCCCAGGTGTGTGAGATATGACCATGTGATGCCCCAGGTGTGTGAGGTAATACCATGTGATGCCCTCAGGTATGCGCCAACTTGTCGGCTCATCCGGAGGAGAGTGTGCGCGTCCAGCGAGAGTTCTCAGTCTTCACCTTCTACAACAGCATCATCTTGTCTGTGTTGCCTCTCGTCTTTGTCCTCTTCATGGGAGCCTGGAGTGACAAGTATGGACGGAAGGTCAGTTTTGGACGTCTAGTTGACGTCTCTCTCTCTCCTCCACACCTGTGGATGTCTTGTTGACGTCTCTCTCTCTCCTCCACACCTGTGGATGTCTCTCTCTCTCTCCTCCACACCTGTGGATGTCTAGTTGACGTCTCTCTCTCTCCTCCACACCTGTGGACGTCTAGTTGACGTCTCTCTCTCTCCTCCACACCTGTGGACGTCTAGTTGACGTCTCTCTCTCTCCTCCACACCTGTGGACGTCTTGTTGACGTCTCTCTCTCTCTTCCACACCTGTGGATGTCTCTCTCTCTCTCCTCCACACCTTTGGATGTCTCTCTCTCTCTCTCCTCCACACCTGTGGACGTCTTGTTGATGTCTCTCTCTCTCTCCTCCACACCTGTGGACGTCTTCTTGATGTCTCTCTCTCTCTCTCTCTCTCTCTCTCTCTCTCTCTCTCTCTCTCTCTCTCTCTCTCTCTCTCTCTCTCTCTCTCTCTCTCTCTCTCTCTCTCTCTCTCTCTCTCTCTCTCTCTCTCTCTCTCTCTCTCTCTCTCTCTCTCTCTCTCTCTCTCTCTCTCTCTCTCTCTCTCTCTCTCTCTCTCTCTCTCTCTCTCTCTCTCTCTCTCTATCTCTCTGTCTCTCTCTCTCTCTCTCTCACTCTCTCTCTCTCTCCTCCACACCTGTGGACGTCTTGTTGACGTCTCTCTCTCTCTCCTCCACACCTGTGGACGTCTTGTTGAGGTCTCCCTCTCTCCTCCACACCTGTGGACGTCTAGTTGACGTCTCTCTCTCTCCTCCACACCTGTGGACGTGAGGTAATACCATGTGATGCCCCAGGTTAACAAGGCTAACAACACTGCGAACCAGGCATGACAGGGCGGATCTCATCGAAACTTATACAAAACTGAACAATTTGAAGGATTTTGATCTTTGAACTTCTTTGAACGGTCAAACGTTGCACATTCACGAGGAATCAACTTCAAGTTCAACAAGCTAGAATGCAGAACAGAAAAAAGAAGATGCCTTTTCCCTCATAAGGTTATAAACCAAGGAACCGCCTACCCACTGAAGTAATGCCAAGACATTACTGCAATTGAAAATCCAGTTGGGAAAAAATACCCAGGGTAAATACGGGAACCTTTAACTAGTCACCGGCTTCCTGTCCCTGTCGAGGCCACTAGAAAGATGGTGGCCCTCAGGTAAACTCAGGAAATATATTAAAATATTGACATTGGTGTTATACTTTAGTCCTATCAACCTCTGGAGGGTTATTAAGACCACCACAACACCTTACTGACCAACCAACAAGTATACTTTAGTCCTATCAACCTCTGGAGGGTTATTAAGACCACCACAACACCTTACTGACCAACCAGCGAGTATACTTTAGTCCTATCAACCTCTGGAGGGTTATTAAGGCCACCACAACACCTTACTGACCAACCAGCAAGTATACTTTAGTCCTATCAACCTCTGGAGGGTTATTAAGGCCACCACAACACCTTACTGACCAACCAGCAAGTATACTTTAGTCCTATCAACCTCTGGAGGGTTATTAAGGCCACCACAACACCTTACTGACCAACCAGCGAGTATACTTTAGTCCTATCAACCTCTGGAGGGTTATTAATGCCACCACAACACCTTACTGACCAACCAGCGAGTATACTTTAGTCCTATCAACCTCTGGAGGGTTATTAAGGCCACCACAACACCTTACTGACCAACCAGCAAGTATACTTTAGTCCTATCAACCCCTGGAGGGTTATTAAGACCACCACAACACCTTACTGACCAACCAGCAAGTATACTTTAGTCCTATCAACCTCTGGAGGGTTATTAAGACCACCACAACACCTTACTGACCAACCAGCAAGTATACTTTAGTCCTATCAACCTCTGGAGGGTTATTAAGGCCACCACAACACCTTACTGACCAACCAGCAAGTATACTTTAGTCCTATCAACCTCTGGAGGGTTATTAAGGCCACCACAACACCTTACTGACCAACCAGCAAGTATACTTTAGTCCTATCAACCTCTGGAGGGTTATTAAGGCCACCACAACACCTTACTGACCAACCAGCAAGTATACTTTAGTCCTATCAACCTCTGGAGGGTTATTAAGGCCACCACAACACCTTACTGACCAACCAGCAAGTATACTTTAGTCCTATCAACCTCTGGAGGGTTATTAAGACCACCACAACACCTTACTGACCAACCAGCAAGTATACTTTAGTCCTATCAACCTCTGGAGGGTTATTAAGACCACCACAACACCTTACTGACCAACCAGCAAGTATACTTTAGTCCTATCAACCTCTGGAGGGTTATTAAGACCACCACAACACCTTACTGACCAACCAGCAAGTATACTTTAGTCCTATCAACCCCTGGAGGGTTATTAAGACCACCACAACACCTTACTGACCAACCAGCAAGTATACTTTAGTCCTATCAACCTCTGGAGGGTTATTAAGACCACCACAACACCTTACTGACCAACCAGCAAGTATACTTTAGTCCTATCATCCTCTGGAGGGTTATTAAGACCACCACAACACCTTACTGACCAACCAGCAAGTATACTTTAGTCCTATCAACCTCTGGAGGGTTATTAAGACCACCACAACACCTTACTGACCAACCAGCAAGTATACTTTAGTCCTATCAACCTCTGGAGGGTTATTAAGACCACCACAACACCTTACTGACCAACCAGCAAGTATACTTTAGTCCTATCAACCTCTGGAGGGTTATTAAGACCACCACAACACCTTACTGACCAACCAGCAAGTATACTTTAGTCCTATCAACCTCAGGAGGGTTATTAAGACCACCACAACACCTTACTGACCAACCAGCAAGTATACTTTAGTCCTATCAACCTCTGGAGGGTTATTAAGACCACCACAACACCTTACTGACCAACCAGCAAGTATACTTTAGCCCTATCAACCTCTGGAGGGTTATTAAGACCACCACAACACCTTACTGACCAACCAGCAAGTATACTTTAGTCCTATTACCTCAGGAGGGTTATTAAGACCACCACAACACCTTACTGACCAACCAGCAAGTATACTTTAGTCCTATCAACCTCTGGAGGGTTATTAAGACCACCACAACACCTTACTGACCAACCAGCAAGTATACTTTAGCCCTATCAACCTCTGGAGGGTTATTAAGACCACCACAACACCTTACTGACCAACCAACAAGTATACTTTAGTCCTATCAACCTCTGGAGGGTTATTAAGACCACCACAACACCTTACTGACCAACCAGCAAGTATACTTTAGTCCTATCAACCTCTGGAGGGTTATTAAGACCACCACAACACCTTACTGACCAACCAGCAAGTATACTTTAGTCCTATCAACCCCTGGAGGGTTATTAAGACCACCACAACACCTTACTGACCAACCAGCAAGTATACTTTAGCCCTATCAACCTCTGGAGGGTTATTAAGACCACCACAACACCTTACTGACCAACCAGCAAGTATACTTTAGTCCTATCAACCTCTGGAGGGTTATTAAGACCACCACAACACCTTATTGACCAACCAGCAAGTATACTTTAGTCCTATCAACCTCTGGAGGGTTATTAAGGCCACCACAACACCTTACTGACCAACCAGCAAGTATACTTTAGTCCTATCAACCTCTGGAGGGTTATTAAGACCACCACAACACCTTACTGACCAACCAGCAAGTATACTTTAGTCCTATCAACCTCTGGAGGGTTATTAAGGCCACCACAACACCTTACTGACCAACCAGCAAGTATACTTTAGTCCTATCAACCTCTGGAGGGTTATTAAGGCCACCACAACACCTTACTGACCAACCAGCAAGTATACTTTAGTCCTATCAACCTCTGGAGGGTTATTAAGGCCACCACAACACCTTACTGACCAACCAGCAAGTATACTTTAGTCCTATCAACCTCTGGAGGGTTATTAAGGCCACCACAACACCTTACTGACCAACCAGCAAGTATACTTTAGTCCTATCAACCTCTGGAGGGTTATTAAGGCCACCACAACACCTTACTGACCAACCAGCAAGTATACTTTAGTCCTATCAACCTCTGGAGGGTTATTAAGACCACCACAACACCTTACTGACCAACCAGCAAGTATACTTTAGTCCTATCAACCCCTGGAGGGTTATTAAGACCACCACAACACCTTACTGACCAACCAGCAAGTATACTTTAGTCCTATCAACCTCTGGAGGGTTATTAAGGCCACCACAACACCTTACTGACCAACCAGCAAGTATACTTTAGTCCTATCAACCTCTGGAGGGTTATTAAGACCACCACAACACCTTACTGACCAACCAACAAGTATACTTTAGTCCTATCAACCTCTGGAGGGTTATTAAGGCCACCACAACACCTTACTGACCAACCAGCAAGTATACTTTAGTCCTATCAACCTCTGGAGGGTTATTAAGACCACCACAACACCTTACTGACCAACCAGCAAGTATACTTTAGCCCTATCAACCTCTGGAGGGTTATTAAGACCACCACAACACCTTACTGACCAACCAGCAAGTATACTTTAGTCCTATCAACCCCTGGAGGGTTATTAAGACCACCACAACACCTTACTGACCAACCAGCAAGTATACTTTAGCCCTATCAACCTCTGGAGGGTTATTAAGGCCACCACAACACCTTACTGACCAACCAGCAAGTATACTTTAGTCCTACCAACCTCTGGAGGGTTATTAAGACCACCACAACACCTTACTGACCAACCAGCAAGTATACTTTAGTCCTATCAACCTCTGGAGGGTTATTAAGACCACCACAACACCTTACTGACCAACCAGCAAGTATACTTTAGTCCTATCAACCTCTGGAGGGTTATTAAGACCACCACAACACCTTACTGACCAACCAGCAAGTATACTTTAGTCCTATCAACCCCTGGAGGGTTATTAAGGCCACCACAACACCTTACTGACCAACCAGCAAGTATACTTTAGTCCTATCAACCTCTGGAGGGTTATTAAGACCACCACAACACCTTACTGACCAACCAGCAAGTATACTTTAGTCCTATCAACCTCTGGAGGGTTATTAAGACCACCACAACACCTTACTGACCAACCAGCGAGTATACTTTAGTCCTATCAACCTCTGGAGGGTTATTAAGACCACCACAACACCTTACTGACCAACCAGCGAGTATACTTTAGTCCTATCAACCTCTGGAGGGTTATTAAGACCACCACAACACCTTACTGACCAACCAGCAAGTATACTTTAGTCCTATCAACCTCTGGAGGGTTATTAAGACCACCACAACACCTTACTGACCAACCAGCAAGTATACTTTAGTCCTATCAACCTCTGGAGGGTTATTAAGACCACCACAACACCTTACTGACCAACCAGCAAGTATACTTTAGTCCTATCAACCTCTGGAGGGTTATTAAGACCACCACAACACCTTACTGACCAACCAGCAAGTATACTTTAGTCCTATCAACCTCTGGAGGGTTATTAAGACCACCACAACACCTTACTGACCAACCAGCAAGTATACTTTAGTCCTATCAACCTCTGGAGGGTTATTAAGACCACCACAACACCTTACTGACCAACCAGCAAGTATACTTTAGTCCTATCAACCTCTGGAGGGTTATTAAGACCACCACAACACCTTACTGACCAACCAGCAAGTATACTTTAGTCCTATCAACCTCTGGAGGGTTATTAAGACCACCACAACACCTTACTGACCAACCAGCAAGTATACTTTAGTCCTATCAACCTCTGGAGGGTTATTAAGACCACCACAACACCTTACTGACCAACCAGCAAGTATACTTTAGTCCTATCAACCTCTGGAGGGTTATTAAGACCACCACAACACCTTACTGACCAACCAGCAAGTATACTTTAGTCCTATCAACCTCTGGAGGGTTATTAAGGCCACCACAACACCTTACTGACCAACCAGCAAGTATACTTTAGTCCTATCAACCTCTGGAGGGTTATTAAGACCACCACAACACCTTACTGACCAACCAGCAAGTATACTTTAGTCCTATCAACCTCTGGAGGGTTATTAAGGCCACCACAACACCTTACTGACCAACCAGCAAGTATACTTTAGTCCTATCAACCTCTGGAGGGTTATTAAGACCACCACAACACCTTACTGACCAACCAGCAAGTATACTTTAGTCCTATCAACCTCTGGAGGGTTATTAAGACCACCACAACACCTTACTGACCAACCAGCAAGTATACTTTAGTCCTATCAACCTCTGGAGGGTTATTAAGACCACCACAACACCTTACTGACCAACCAGCAAGTATACTTTAGTCCTATCAACCTCTGGAGGGTTATTAAGACCACCACAACACCTTACTGACCAACCAGCAAGTATACTTTAGTCCTATCAACCTCTGGAGGGTTATTAAGACCACCACAACACCTTACTGACCAACCAGCAAGTATACTTTAGTCCTATCAACCTCTGGAGGGTTATTAAGACCACCACAACACCTTACTGACCAACCAGCAAGTATACTTTAGTCCTATCAACCTCTGGAGGGTTATTAAGACCACCACAACACCTTACTGACCAACCAG
Organism: Procambarus clarkii; assembly: GCF_020424385.1. Lineage (NCBI taxonomy): Eukaryota > Metazoa > Arthropoda > Malacostraca > Decapoda > Cambaridae > Procambarus > Procambarus clarkii. The sequence continues at coordinate 5,898,428 of NC_059576.1, read as the reverse complement.
CAAGTATACTTTAGTCCTATCAACCTCTGGAGGGTTATTAAGACCACCACAACACCTTACTGACCAACCAGCAAGTATACTTTAGTCCTATCAACCTCTGGAGGGTTATTAAGACCACCACAACACCTTACTGACCAACCAGCAAGTATACTTTAGTCCTATCAACCTCTGGAGGGTTATTAAGACCACCACAACACCTTACTGACCAACCAGCAAGTATACTTTAGTCCTATCAACCTCTGGAGGGTTATTAAGACCACCACAACACCTTACTGACCAACCAGCAAGTATACTTTAGTCCTATCAACCTCTGGAGGGTTATTAAGACCACCACAACACCTTACTGACCAACCAGCAAGTATACTTTAGTCCTATCAACCTCTGGAGGGTTATTAAGACCACCACAACACCTTACTGACCAACCAGCAAGTATACTTTAGTCCTATCAACCTCTGGAGGGTTATTAAGACCACCACAACACCTTACTGACCAACCAGCAAGTATACTTTAGTCCTATCAACCTCTGGAGGGTTATTAAGACCACCACAACACCTTACTGACCAACCAGCAAGTATACTTTAGTCCTATCAACCTCTGGAGGGTTATTAAGACCACCACAACACCTTACTGACCAACCAGCAAGTATACTTTAGTCCTATCAACCTCTGGAGGGTTATTAAGACCACCACAACACCTTACTGACCAACCAGCAAGTATACTTTAGTCCTATCAACCTCTGGAGGGTTATTAAGGCCACCACAACACCTTACTGACCAACCAGCAAGTATACTTTAGTCCTATCAACCTCTGGAGGGTTATTAAGGCTACCACAACACCTTACTGACCAACCAGCAAGTATACTTTAGTCCTATCAACCTCTGGAGGGTTATTAAGACCACCACAACACCTTACTGACCAACCAGCAAGTATACTTTAGTCCTATCAACCTCTGGAGGGTTATTAAGACCACCACAACACCTTACTGACCAACCAGCAAGTATACTTTAGTCCTATCAACCTCTGGAGGGTTATTAAGTCCTATCCACCACACAACACCTTACTGACCAACCAGCGAGTATACTTTAGTCCTATCAACCTCAGGAGGGTTATTAAGGCCACCACAACACCTTACTGACCAACCAGCAAGTATACTTTAGTCCTATCATCCTCTGGAGGGTTATTAAGACCACCACAACACCTTACTGACCAACCAGCAAGTATACTTTAGTCCTATCAACCTCTGGAGGGTTATTAAGACCACCACAACACCTTACTGACCAACCAGCAAGTATACTTTAGTCCTATCAACCTCAGGAGGGTTATTAAGACCACCACAACACCTTACTGACCAACCAGCAAGTATACTTTAGTCCTATCAACCTCTGGAGGGTTATTAAGACCACCACAACACCTTACTGACCAACCAGCAAGTATACTTTAGTCCTATCAACCCCTGGAGGGTTATTAAGACCACCACAACACCTTACTGACCAACCAGCAAGTATACTTTAGTCCTATCAACCTCTGGACGGTTATTAAGACCACCACAACACCTTACTGACCAACCAGCAAGTATACTTTAGTCCTATCAACCTCTGGAGGGTTATTAAGACCACCACAACACCTTACTGACCAACCAGCAAGTATACTTTAGTCCTGGCCATTGTTCAAGACTTAAATATACTTCTAGTGTATACATACTGAGTAATGGAATTAACCTCTAGATATACATTTATGTAAATTTTCACCATAAAAATTATAATAATCATAATAAATATATTAAATATTAATGCAAATATATATAAATAAATAATGAATATTTATATATTGATAAATATAATTTTATTGTAGTACAAAACTTTCTTTAATTTTTTTTTATAAATATAAAAATATAAAATCAAATCTTAAGATAATGTTAAAAATATGTTTGAATATGCTGAATTGAACATTAATTCAACTAAAATTGGTATAGAGTCCTGCCGCTTTTAGATATGTTACCCATAATTTTGTATAAGAATTAAACGGAAAACGGAAGAAAATTTGGCTGACTGAAGAAAAAATTCAAGATCTTGTACATTACGCGTAATTTTTTACCTGATATACCTTTTTTATCAGTATTAACAAGCTTAGGTATACACAACAAAGTGCTGCTGCCCCTATTCTAAGTGAAAGATTACACACTTTAGATTAAAAACTAGCTATAAGTACATCTACATTTCACATCTCACAGGATGGTTAGTCAAATATAAAATCAGAGGAGAAAATAGCCGCTTGAATACAAAAACAAATCAACTCTGACTAAAAAAATCATGTGAGAACAAATTATAAGGCTGATCTATTAGTCTCGACTAGCAAACTCTGCTAGTTGAAGCCTAAAGAACATTCATACTCAGTCTCCGTGGTGTAGTGGTAAGACACTCGCCTGGCGTTCCGCGAGCGCTTTGTCATGGGTTCGTATCCTGGCCGGGGAGGATTTACTGGGCGCAAATCCTTAACTGTAGCCTCTGTTTAACGCAACAGTAAAATGTGTACTTGGTTGTAACAACGATTCTTCGCGGCGGGGATCGTATTCCAGGGACCTGCCCGTAACGCTATGCGTACTAGTGGCTCTACAAGAATGTAACAACTCTTGTATATATCTCAAAAAAAAAAAAAAAAAAAAAAAATTCAGCACAAGAATATCTTCCAATATTCCTGAGTGTATGAAGTAATTACAGAGCTCAAAGTACCTCATACCATTTCGTCTGAAATCGCTGATAACAGGGATATCACAGATATTGGAGAGTATGTCCCAGCTCTTGTTCACATAGTTTACAACTGCAATGTTCATCATTGGGGGACTCGTTTAGTGCAGTCGCCTGAGATATATATCAGATATCCCAGCCTAACTCTGGCAATTACAATGTCACACTGTCTAGTGGATGTTTTATGCTGCCCGAACATATAATTATCGCATGTAAACATGTCATAGCTCTTTACACTCGTGCTTTCTGGCCTTTGTGTGTCATTAACTGTTCTCCCGTAATCCCTAATTTCCTAAAATACTGTAGCTTTTACAGCAGAGATAGGCATGCCCATATTTTTTTTTTTTTTTTTTTTTGAGATATATACAAGAGTTGTTACATTCTTGTACAGCCACTAGTACGCGTAGCGTTTCGGGCAGGTCCCTGGAATACGATCCCCGCCGCGAAGAATCGTTGTTACAACCAAGTACACATTTTACTGTTGCGTTAAACAGAGGCTACAGTTAAGGATTTGCGCCCAGTAAATCCTCCCCGGCCAGGATACGAACCCATGACAAAGCGCTCGCAGAACGCCAGGCGAGTGTCTTACCACTACACCACGGAGACTGTCACGGAGATATCTCACTCAATGTTTTAACCCATGGAACGGCCTACCCGCCGAAGCCGTAACTGTCCGGGCTCACCATAGTCCGTTCTACTTGGACATTTTGTTCCCAGTAGATGAATCTAAAACAACAACATGAGTCGAGTTTTAAATATACCTGTAAAAGATCATCAAGGCAAATGGAGGGGGATCTTTGTGAAGCCGCCGGCTTCCTGTCCTCGTCGTGGCCTCTAGGGTTAATGGCCCTCAGGTAAATCAATGTCAGGCCTATCACATGCAGTTTTAGCTCCCTTCTGAGGCATCATACTAGACAACACCTGTGTGTGGTGCTATCCATACAATCTTAGGTGTTCTTATGTGGTATATCCACACCTAAATTAATGGCTTTTGTAAATGATAATAGTAATAATAATGTTCTCAATTTATTAGATAAATGTCAAATCTTGGGAATTATAGGAATTAAATAGTGCTTCCAAATTCTCAAGATATTTCTGCAGTGACTGACGGTAGCATGTTAAGGGTTCAGTTCCCTTTGTGTACATAATCCATCACAAAATGTTCCCTCCAAAACAGACTACAAAAAGTGAAGTTCTATCTCGTTTCTCTATTCTTATCTATTAACTTCTATTGTATTATATTTGTACTAAAGGTAATGTTTATTTTCTCATAACACTGAAGATAGCACAAGCGCTACCACTGTAATAGGAATATAATTTCACTGAACAGATTCCTTTGTTGATGACGCTGGTGGGTCACGTGATATATGCTGGGGGCTACCTGCTGGCCAACTGGCAGACCAGCTGGCCGGTGGAGGTGATCTACTTGATGACTCTACTGGAAGCCCTCGGAGGCGCTAATGCCGGACTCCTGACTTCCACCCTCAGCTACATCAGTGACATCAGCAAGGAAGATCAGCGAACGTCTCGCATCGGCACTGCCAACTCCATGTGGTTCTTGGGTGGCCCTATTGGCACTCTGATTGGCGCTCTGGTCATCAAGTACAGCGGCTATGACTTGGCGCTGGGCCTCGTCCTGATTGCCTACTTCCTCACAGCTCTTTACGTGGTGGTCTTCATCAAGGAGAGTCACGGACCCTTCGCCAGGAGGGAAGAGCAGGGTCAAACTTCCAGTAAGGATGATTGTAGTTTACAGAAGAATGACGTGACAGTCACAACTATGGTGGTCGACTTCTTCAACTGGAGGCGCGTAGTGGAGTCCTTCAAGACAGCGTTTAAGAAGCGTGAGGGCAATGCCAGGGCAGTCCTCATGGCTGTGATGGCTGGCAATATGATCCGACGCATGGCAAGAGGTACAAACATGTTCTACTTCGTTTAATTTCATGCAGAAACCTAACAGGCAGCTTTCTCAGATCATTAGGATATATATAAAATCCATTTTATTTGTTTATTTGTCTTTCAACAATAGCATAGGAAGAAGTATGAAGCGTGACAAACTGGTGATGACTTATGTGTGGTGTTTCAGGGTTCTTCATGTACATGTTTGTGCGTCGGGCCCTTCACTGGGACGCTACTTACTACGGCTACTGGATCACTTACCGCAACCTGCTGGCTGCTCTTGGTAAGTCTTCCACTATTGTCTCAAATTAGTGTTTAGTCTTCCACTACTAACCCCACTTCTTATATGCTCCCATCATATAATTGTCTCAAGTTAGTGGTAAGTCTTCCACTATTAATCCTACCTCTTAGATGCTTCCATCATATAATGTAATGATGAGGTGCTCTCTTCTCACGGACAGGCCCCCAAATGTAACAATAATATTATCTCTTTATCATGGAGGGGCCCTCCAAAAGTAACAATGATGTCTCTTCTGGAAATCACACAAAGCCCTAAATGTCATATTAAAAAGATAAACGAACAAACTTTGGGAGGGAGACAGCTATCCTTTCTCCTGGAAGCTATTCCCAGGGAAACAACACTAATCAAGGTGTAGGAGATCTCTGCCAATGGCGTGTGTCAGGTATACACACACTGTCTGTTGGCTTTGCCCTACTGTTTCCTTCATTCACTGTAATTGGTCAATGTCTCCACTCCCATGTAATTCACTCACTCCCACGATTACCTCTATTAAATAAATCTGATCTCTTATTCAGACTAGTCAAAGTATGCAGACACACTCTGTTCAGCTGATCTCAACCCAAGGTCATCAAAGCAAGGTGCAATGATAGTTTAATCTAGTTTCTTAACACTTACTAGAAAGATTGCTTATATAACACTATCATCTAATCACAAAATTTATTATATATATATATATATATATATATACATACATACTTGTCACAGATTGTGGAGTTCCTCCAGCTCCTAAGATGGCGGGCAGGAACCATGAATGCAGTGAGCATTTCCTCTCTGGATTGCCACACTAAGGTGCTGAAAGAGGAAACTAGTGGCTGTAGGGCCTCTAGTTATTTCAGTTAGCTTGGAATCCAACTCCTTAAAAAAACTAGCAGTACTTTTACCCCAGGCGCCAAGTGTCTCTGAGGCAATGAGGCCAAAATTGTAGTTGTGATCAAGATCTCTGTATTTACACGACTTGGCTGCTTCCCGGTGAATAGCAGCACCTCCTGCCTGTGCAGCACTGAAGTCAACATAGGTGCTGGCCAAAGTTGAAACGAAAGTGTAGTCCCACACCAACTGGATCATTCTTCCAGGGGTTCACCGTGATCCCGTCTGGGCAACCGACAGGCTCATCAGAGTTGTTGGGCATTAGGTAACGGACTTGTTAGCTTCGCCTGCAAGGATTTTACACAATTTCACTTTGACCTTTTCACTATAAATTATCCATAAAGCCTCTCCTCGGTCAATAAAAAATATAATTTCATTACAATCAAATAGACATATATTAACACATGAACAGCACTCAAATAATACTTTTACTGACAACATAAGTATTAATATTTCAGTTCAACAACACATTAATATCAATTAGATAATAATGTCAATGAAATAATAAGTATCACTAACATATTTGTAGCCTCTTCCCTGCTCAAGCCATCCACTCTCTCTGGACCAATACATCATATATGGAAGTGAATATTTTCCTTATATCTCGTACCGTACCGTACTCCGTCATTCTCAACTTCTTAATCTCATCTGTAGAAGTGAACACAACTACATTCATACAAAAAGTAATTATCTGAATGAGTCAAATTATTCCTGTGACATTTCCAGTAGCCTGGGACTATCAGCCCACCTCCTATTTCGTTAACTAATTATCCTGTGCCCTGTCCCGAACCTCCTGAGTGGGGTTGGGGCTTATGGAGCTTAAACCTCCAAAGAGCTCTGGTTACTACACCAGACCATTCCTCGCGTACAGGTAGACAACGTCCCCCAACCACTCTCTGCCGGAACAGACAACCGACCTCGGCAGCCACACTCTTGTTACCGTCGGTCGACCAACAACGAACTCAAGAGTGCTTGAAGTTTTCTCAGATCACCCTGTACACCTCTTGATCTTGGAGAGGGGTTCAGCGTCACATATCAGGGGGAGCGGCTCCAACACTGGCCTTGTTGTCCTGTGCACACCCCCTACTTGAGCCGCCATGACCCCCACTCTCTCCTTGTTTGGAATGATCTCCTCAATCCCCCCTTTTCTGAATTAGTGTTTCTTACCACCCTATCTGCAGATGTAATCCTTTCTCTCTCTCTCTCTCTCTCGTCTGCTTTCAGGTAAGCCTCACCAGGACAAGGGCAAACAACTGTGAACTATACACATTTAATAACAAAGAACATATACAGAACACTTACATAAAGAAAATAAGAATAGTAACATAAGACACTTCAAGCCACTACAACCTGGTTGTAGTCCAATACCGTGGCTTCACCAGCTGACTATATCAAGTGGTAGACCCAACTCCTGGCTTGCCACATATTTAACCACCCTCACCAAGTGGGTTAAATCTCATAATAATAATATTGCACAGTCAACCCTAGAATGTATATACATCTCTCTCAGCCTATGGCTGTAACACTAGAAACACCTGCATAGAAATTCCACAACACAAAAATGGTCCATCACCCACCTTCCGCTGCGTCTTACACGCCAATGACATTCAAGCACTCTCCCAAATACATTATATGTAGTCACCATGAACTTCCGCTCTGCATCTAGAGGCTCACTACCCTGTATATTTCTAAGTTCTCCTAGAACTGTCTACAAGGGTCTTCTGCAGCTCTCCCAGACTGCTACACCATGAAGTTTCCCTTGAACAACAGTGATGCTCCACCACTCACCCGACAGACACGTGCAACTCCACTTCCTGTTGCTTCACAAAGCATGAGGTTCAACTCCTCACTATGGGGGTCTGCTCTTCCACAGAGTTCAGTACTCCTTTTACAGCCTTGGAGTTCCATCCACTAACTCCTTCCCTGGCTTCGAAGTTCTCCCATCAACTCCTCCCCCACACAAACCTTTAATTCCCATTGACAAGCCAATAAAAATATTTCTCTACTAACATATAACTAAAATATATTCACACACACTAAGTGTCTTCACTCGACATCTCTTTAAATTCCCGGTCGCCGCGAGGGGGACTCCCCCTTTCGGACGTATCCATGCTCCGCCTTTGCTTGGCGACCCTGCGAGGCAGCCAGCTTCAGTCACCCACGGGCGCCTGGAGAGGACAGACGCGTTGCCTCCAGCTGGTTGTCTCATCTTTGCTCTCTTATTTAATCTTTCTGCCTTAATAAAATATGCCCAATATATTCATGGACACTTGCTACGATCTCTGGGCACACAATCAACTACAGGCAAACACTAGTAACTGGTTAAAAAGGGCTTACCACAAAATATCTGACTTGAGGGCGCTCATTGTTGACACTCGTCAGAGCGCTCATAGGCTGCCCACCCCAAAACGTTTCAGGACTGTTCACAACTCTTCCTGCAGTCCACGACTTAAGTCCTCACGTTCTCCGGCTGATTCCACAACCAAAACGTCTGCACACTTCCTTCCTCTTGAAAGTATATCAATTAGGGGTCCTTCTATAGCAAGGGCTCAACGGAGCGCGACCTTCCCTCACGATTTCTGCTGCTCAAGTGGCCAGTGAGCCTCACACCTTCTCAACAAACTCTCGACTTCTCATGTCAAGTCATTCATTTACATATTTATTCTCTGCCCATGCTTTTAAACTATTCATCAATATTAGCCAAGTCCTTAATATATATTCCATGTCTATCTTTCCTTTGACCGCTTAGTTGGGTCAGGTTTGCTAAATAACTCTCACAGAGGGTAGACTCGTTTTCCAGCTACCTGGAATCATAACACCTGATATTGGCTTGTGGGGTGTCCACAGGATCGTCTCATCAAGCTCCATCGACATCACACTAGTATAACCCTGCCAGAGTCAAGGTATCTCTACTACACACAAATATCACGTTTATACTAAATGTTCCGTCAAATGTTCGTAGTCCAGTCTTAACTGGGGAGTGAAGGCAACACGTGGTCGCCAGTGAGGTCAGCTCCGGGGCCTAGTTTCCCGGGCCGCGGGAACGCTAAACCCGAAATCATCTCAAGATAATCTCAAGAAGATACCTACCAATTTTCGTCTATTCATCACGTACTAGCAAATATACAAACATGGAAGGCAAAGGATGGAAACGGCTCCCATCTAAAGGCAGTCTCGGCTATGCTACGGATAATCATGACAATATATAATTGTCTCAAGTTAATTGTAAGTCTTCCACTGCTGACCCCACCTCTTATATGCTACCATCATATGTATAATTGTGTCAATTTAGTGGTATGTGAATGATAAGGTTACCTGTTCCTTACCTAACCTGAGGCTGGGGCCACCTCCAGGTTCGCTGTTCCTGGTGCCGTTCCTGACGCGGCTGCTGTCGTTCACTGACGCTTCCCTGGTGGTGGTGGGGACGCTGTCTATGATCGGAGAGTACGTGTGTTATGGGCTGGTCAGCGGGCCCCCTCAAGCCTTCCTCATGTGGCTGGGGCCCCTTGCAAGCCTCATCTCTAATGCCATGGTCATCTCCTTCAAGTCTATGTCCACCAAACTCGTCACTGGCAAGGAAAAAGGTGAGCTGATTGGCACTGAATTTCCTTGTGCTTCTAACACACCTGGCACTCCACATTGTGCTGCTAACACACCTGGCACTCCACATTGTGCTGCTAACACACCTGGCACTCCACATTGTGCTTCTAACACACCTGGCACTCCACATTGTGCTTCTAACACACCTGGCACTCCACATTGTGCTGCTAACACACCTGGCACTCCACATTGTGCTTCTAACACACCTGACACTCCACATTGTGCGGCTAACACACCTGGCACTCCACATTGTGCTGCTAACACACCTGACACTCCACATTGTGCTGCTAACACACCTGGCACTCCACATTGTGCTGCTAACACACCTGGCACTCCACATTGTGCTGCTAACACACCTGGCACTCCACATTGTGCTGCTAACACACCTGGCACTCCACATTGTGCTGCTAACACACCTGGCACTCCACATTGTGCTGCTAACACACCTGACACTCCACATTGTGCGGCTAACACACCTGGCACTCCACATTGTGCTGCTAACACACCTGGCACTCCACATTGTGCTGCTAACACACCTGGCACTCCTCATTGTGCTGCTAACACACCTGGCACTCCACATTGTGCTTCTAACACACCTGGCACTCCACATTGTGCTGCTAACACACCTGGCACTCCACATTGTGCTTCTAACACACCTGGCACTCCACATTGTGCTGCTAACACACCTGGCACTCCACATTGTGCTGCTAACACACCTGGCACTCCACATTGTGCTTCTAACACACCTGGCACTCCACATTGTGCTTCTAACACACCTGGCACTCCACATTGTGCTGCTAACACACCTGGCACTCCACATTGTGCTTCTAACACACCTGACACTCCACATTGTGCGGCTAACACACCTGGCACTCCACATTGTGCTGCTAACACACCTGACACTCCACATTGTGCTGCTAACACACCTGGCACTCCACATTGTGCTGCTAACACACCTGGCACTCCACATTGTGCTGCTAACACACCTGGCACTCCACATTGTGCTGCTAACACACCTGGCACTCCACATTGTGCTGCTAACACACCTGGCACTCCACATTGTGCTGCTAACACACCTGGCACTCCACATTGGGTTGTTAACTCATCTGACAATCCACCTTGAACTGAGTTCTTATGATTGATTTCTAGATTAGATTATAGTTCAGGAACTCCCTGTGTATCTTAGGGAGTAATCACTGGGGATTAACATTAGTTTGTGCGCTGTAATCTTGTTGAAAGTTTCAAGCACTGTCACGTGCGTTCACTCTTTATGTAAACAATGGATCTGAGCTTCCGGGCGGTGGTGGGCGCTTACTGTCCCAGCCGCCGATCCCGTGCTCTCTGTTGGCGGTTGACCGGCCATGATATATTGATTAAATGTTTCTCATCTAGACGATTATCTTATGATAAAGTGGGATTATAAGATAAATATATATTGGATTTAATGATTATAGGTAGTATTTATAGTACAAATTGATTCTTTATTATGGATTTGAAATAACCATCACCGGAAGTCAAATTATGTTCCAATTGTTTTTTTAATTAAGATAGCTTCTTGTCTAAGCTTCTAGATCCTTGAAGTTACACGAACAAAGTCGCGTTGGTATCCATGAGGCACAATGGTGGACGTAACATGTAGGATTTAGACTGCAGGATTTAATAGATCAATAAATTTAGGATGTTGATATGATGTATAATATTGAAATAAGCCATTTCTTTGATTATAATATTGATATAGTTGATGGAAATTTCCACATTTATAGTTATCTTGATATTTGTGATGGCCTGTAGGCATAATACAGTTCGAATAATGGTCTGCTTGTAAACTGGCAAGCGAACCTTTGTCCTTAACAAATATTCTCAAGTTATAACTTTATTTTATCATAACTCGTTAGTTTAAAATATAAAAAAGTATTTGCTGAACTCGTCTTCTTTGAAACGATCTGAAGAATATGGATTTTTTAAGTCAAATTCTAGGGGATACTCTAAAATAGTTTTCGAATTTCATATTTCGCATATTTCAGAATAATACACTTTTAATATAACCAAACATAACGGAACCTAATCTAACCGTAACTAACCATGGACAGGAAATAGATAATAGTATTAGTTACACAGTGGTTTTGAAGTGATTACCTCCAGGGTACCGTCTTTCTGAGGACAGGTTCCTATAATACGTCGATAGCATAACTTATGATTGATGTTGATCAGGTCGCATCAACGCGGTGATGGCGGCCCTCAACGGACTGATGCCCATGATGGGCTACGCTGCCTACTCTCCTCTCTACTACAACACTGTCGACACCTTCCCCGCTGCCCAGTTCTTCTTTGGTGCCGGTCTCAACGTCATCATCATGGTCACTTTCATGTAAGTCATTATTCATAATCACTTTTTTGTAAGTCAATCTTTGTGGTTACTTTCATTTAAGTTATACATAATGATCACTTTACTGGAAGTCAAACTTCAAAGTCACTTTTTTGAAAGTCAGTGTTCATTATAAATCATTACAAGTAGGAAACACACTGCGAGGCTGTTGACCGATTTTGGGTGGGAACTACTATAAGATCTAATCTCTTCCCTGGTCTATCAGGTCTATTGTTAAAGCTAGCTATACCATGTACCTCTTTTGTGTAATAGCCAGCAACCTATTGTGCTCATTTATCACCCTGTTGCTTAACCAATACTTCCTCAAATCTTTCCTGAATCTGAGCTGTTCTAGCTTATTGGCATTCCTGTGGGTTCTGAGAGTTTGTCTGATAAGTTTCAAGACCGTGTTCATGTCACTCCTATTCAACACCCTCATCCACTTAAAGACTTCAATCGTTTCTTCCATCGACCTGTGCCTCTGCATTCCCTGCAGAGGCACAGGGTGATGCTCCCTCTACCTTTCCTAGAAATGCAGGCTGAGCTACCTTCACCTCCTGGGAATGCAGGCCAATCTACATTCACCAAACACCAGGGACCAGTATGGTCCTTCTATGTTAATTTTTTTCGAGAGAATAACTTACATAGAAGTTCAGCTCAACCCTAACTTTACAAATATAATTTTTACAAATATTAATAAGATCAGATTAGGTTTAATACATAAAATATTCTATTTCACTTATTGCGTCATTCATTCTTATTTAATAATCTCTTCTATTTTCTTTTCAAGTCTGGTGGAACTGATGAGTCACTCCTCGTCGTACAGCACTGAGGACCTTGAGGCTAAAACTAAGAAAAATGAAAAAGGTATTAAGAGGTTCCTTAAGAAACGTGCCCCTGTCACCCTCAAGTCCATAGCGCAGATAGTTAGCAGTCCGGAAGTAATTAGCATCACACAAAAGTACCCACCTCAACAAACCGGTGGTAAAATAACCTCTGAACAAATACCAGTTTCAAGTTTTCTTCCAAATGGTAAAAGCGGATTATCTCTTGGAATAAATTGTAATGGGAAATCGACAGTTTCAAACATGTGCAATCAAATATCGGTGAGGCCCAAGAGCAAGGAAAGAGATAGGAGAGAAGGTCAGGTGAGGTGCTACTCAAGTGGAATGAGTGATAATCAGATCACTGCTTCAGAGACCAGCGGATGAAAAGCACTGCTAGCAATATTTAAAGTGTTTGTAAAGATCATTTGACTTCTCAAGTAAATTATTATTATTTATATACATAAATAAGAGAAAACAACATATAAATGTACACTGGAGAGCCTTGTGAGGCTCTCCAGGGTGATATATATTTTTTTATCTTCCCAAAGGCGAAAGGTACTCGCAAAACTAACTACATATGGTACCCCGGTATATATTTATTTGAGTTTATATGTAGTGACGTCACGCCCTACACTCAGACTACTAGGCTACAAGCCGCCAAGAACGCAAGGCCCATCTGAAATATTTATTTTACATATGTTTTTGACAAATAAACAATTCGTAATATTGGCTTATCATAACCCCTTTATATTAATAACTAGCTGTACCCGGTCACGCGTTGCTGTGGCTCAGCAACCTTTCCCTTGTCGCCCAGTCCTCCACACCGTCCCTTCGTCCTCCCAACTATTCCTCACTCCCCCGTCCCCTCGTCCTCCCAACTATTCCTCACTCCCCCGTCCCCTCGTCCTCCCAACTATTCCTCACTCCCCCGTCCCCTCGTCCTTCCCACCATTTCCTCCCTCCCCCATCCCTCTGTCCTCTCCACCGTCCCCGCACTCCACCGTCCCCTCGTCCTCCTAACCATTCCCCACTCCCCCGTCCCCTCATCCTCCCCGCCATTTTCCACTCCCTCGTCCAATGCATGCCCAAATGATCTGATGTTCTCATCACTGAAATATAAGGAAAAACAATTAAAAATCGAAATGAAAAAATTGAAGAAATAAAAAAAGGACTATACTCACGAAATGAAAGGTTTGGTAAACAACACAGCTCAATTCCAATGCAAAGTCACACAAAATAATTAAATCAAATTGAAAATAATTTGAAATCTATGAAAATTCATTTTATCAATGAAATTGGAAACATTGAAATGGGATCGTAACATATTTAGTATAGCGTGAGTTGCTCTTACGTGCAACAGATGGCGCTGTTTTTCATAAAAAGCATGTTTTTACCTGTCACAGGTGTGTGGTATCTATACCTATACTTACGAAATGAACGGTGTGGTAAGCAACACAGCTCAATTCCTACAACATATCACACAAAATAATTAAATCAAAATTAAAATAAATCGAAATATATGAAAATTCAATTTATTAATGCAATCGGAAACAGTGAAATGGAATTCATAACATATTAAGTATAGCGTGTGTGTTGCAAATACGTTCAACAGATGGCGCTGTTTTTTTTAAATTATGTTTTTACCTATGACAGTTGTGGCATCTATAAAGTAGGCATATAAAAACACGCACATATTCGAATGGAACGTTGTGTCAGAATTTCAAAGCAATCAGGGAAGAAATTTGGTATATTACAGCGTGTGTTGCTCTTATGTCCAACAGATGGCGCTTATTATAAAAAAGCATGTTTTTCCTGTCACAGGTGAGGCATGTATATAGGAAATATATAAAAAGATGCGCCTATTCAAATGCAACGTTGTGTCAAAATTTCAAAGCAATCGGTAAAGAGGTTTCGAAGATATCTCCCACGTGAAAAAACACATTTTTTAAAAAAAGCATGTTTTTTTCCGTCACACACGTGATATCAATATATTATACATATATAAACCCGCTCGGATGCGAATGGAACATTGTGTGAAAATTTCAAAGCAATCGGTAAAGAACTTTCGGAGATTAGCGATTTTGAACAAACGAACATTTCCATTTTTACTTATATAGATGTTGGCCTCAAATCCATTTAATAAAACTTTAAATTTCACAAATCCCATAATATATTCGAAGAGTGTACAGGACACAGTCTTCAATTGATCACCGTTATTCACCAATTGCCTGGTCGTGTTTCAAGGCAAATTAGCAAGGTAAGGCTTAAGATGAGCTGCGAGATGGGCACAGCCCATCCTCCGAATAGACAGTACGTTTTAATACTAAATGTAATAAGTACATTGCTGACCATCGGCATAATACATAAATACACTTAATCGCCAGCAGCGCACCAAAATATTGTGAATATTAGAGTTTGCCTGAAAATCTGTATAGAAAACTACGACCACAGACGACCTTGTGAGTGTAGGCGGACAAGCATGTAAATAGCATTTATTGCTTCTTAATTACAATTAGTACTTAATCTATAGCTATATTGATATTACAATTTTATAAAACTAATAAAACAAAACTAAATTCTTTCAATAAATTATAAAATAACTCAGGAAATTTTCAAGTTTTGCATAACATCTCTATTGTTTAATGAAACTGAAAAAGAAATTTATTATATTTCAAATTTGTGTGTAAACATTCCCGTTGCTCCAGCACACACTCGCACCTAGCACTGTAGCGACGGTAAATAATAGGCAGCAAGACTTGCATCACTCTAGATTGTTAGATTGCACTCCTAACTTGCGTAGAGACGGGAGGCCATCTCCAGTGACGTGTAGTCTTTGAGAGAGATCCATCGGCCACCAGGAAGTTCACCATGCGCCAAAAATGCTAGAAGATCCGGGGAACGCCCCGTGATGAGCACCCGTTCTCCAAGACATCCTCCTGAAGCTATTTAAAGACGTTGCGGGAGTGACACCTAACGACATCAGACAGGGAGGCACGGCCATCTTCTTTTATAGTGAGGAGGAAGTCGACAAACTTCTGCTCTGTAGCGCCCATTTTCCTTCATCTCAACTTCCCACATCAGTACCTGACTGCACACTCTGTCATTATTCATGATCTCAGTCAATGGGTCGTGGAACAAGATGAAGCAAATGAAAAAACATTCATGCACGACTTCAAGGAATCCAACCCGGGCTTAGGGCTTCACGAAGCTCACTTCTTCAACAGAAATCGCTCCCTGAAGCTGACCTTCAAGACCGTAGCTTCGGCTACTCTGGCTACCAGAAACGGTGTTTACAGCTTCTGTATCCACATTCCTCCATTCCGTGTGAAGATGGAACGTTTCCACATGGTCAACCAGTGCCTCCGGTGCTACGAGTACACCCACTCCACAAACAAATGTAACCAGCGAATTCAGACGTGTAGCTTCAGCTCAGCTGATCACCATTATTCTATCTTCACGTCAGAAACACTATGCTGTTTACTTTGCAATGGCGATCATCTTGCAATCTCCATTCGTTTTCCTCATAGACGAGAAGTCATTAAGAACATGGAAAAACCACATCTTCCACCGGAGCCAGTACCTCTGATGCAACAAA
This sequence comes from Procambarus clarkii, assembly GCF_020424385.1. Taxonomy (NCBI): domain Eukaryota; kingdom Metazoa; phylum Arthropoda; class Malacostraca; order Decapoda; family Cambaridae; genus Procambarus; species Procambarus clarkii. The sequence continues at coordinate 5,882,230 of NC_059576.1, read as the reverse complement.
CCAATCAGTGACCACCTCAACTTCACATTACAACGTTCAAGCCGCCATTTTCCCGGTGCTTCAGGGAGGACAAACCACTGCTACTGCTACCACTAGCCATTGGGGGCCCAGCTCCAAACCAACCAGCCACTCATCGAGTCAACCGTCGCCGGCTCCACCCCATCCCGACCAATCACTGTAAAACGCACAGTGAAACTTTGACATCGACGGCCAGAATGACTGCTGGCACTAACCCCCGAGAATTTGTGAGAATTCTGAAAATTCTTTACAAAGCGAACGGTCTCCCTACCTTCAATGTTCCTGGTAAAGTCTACAACGCTCCAGGTTCAACTCCAGCAACTGACCCTGTAGAGGATGCCGACTCTTCACCCGACGACGATTCTGCCATTTCAATGCAGACTTCCGCTCTTGTTCTAGTACTTTCAGCTAACAAGACTCTGGCTCCTAAGACCCTCCACTTCTGCTACTGCTCCAGTTGTTAGCCGTGACATCACTGTGAACGCGGCCACGATTTCAGACCTACTGTCAGCTCCTGCTCCACCCGTTTCTCCAGCTGTTGCTGGCCCTTCACCTGACCCAGAGGTAGGTAGTAATTCAGCTGCAATTAACCCTTGGTCTGACCCTCTAGACTATGAAGACTCTCCTGCTGCAGTACCTACTGCTGCTACTCAACCTTCAAGAACTCTACCTCCGCGATCCACTACCTTTGCTCTTTTTTCATCTAATGAATCAGATGAGGACGTGTCTGTTGGAACACCATCTCCGCTTTCCCGGAAATCAAGGATCCAACTGTGAGGTATCGTTATTAATCAGCTTCGACTGTCTCCTGCATCACATTAGTCGTGAAAGCCCCCGCAAAGCTAGGAGTTGTTGTTGTTGTTGTTAAAGATTCGCTACCTGGAACAAAGTTCCATGTAGCACGGGCTATGGTGAGCCCGTAATAAGCTAGGGGGAATGCTATATAGCATTTTTCAGCGTTATATATATAGTCCTTTCCAGGGTTCTCACCATCAAATATTTATTTGTGAAGTTGCCTAACTAATATGGAACTTTGGGGTAACTTGTGTATTTCGAATTGTTTGGGAAGGCAGTGTTTGAAATGTGTTGATGCAAACTCCAAATGTACACAAATATGTGTTTATTTAAGGTTATAAAGTACTAATGCACAGGGAGCAGTTTAGCTGATTGGTCTCGTCGAAAGGTAATATGAGATCAGAACGACCCTTGGACGTCTCTCTGATAATGATGAGACCATACTGTCATGTCGACAACCAAGACTCCGCAGAGCGGCCCAAAGACACACCAAGATGTTACACGACCAAAGACCACATTCACTCCAAACATCAACCACCTTCGGCCTGCTCATGCCCGTCTCACCTCTTGTGTTGGTTTAATCTTCATCCATCAGTCAATCAATCGGAAACAGAATATCAGTGACGATAACGAGAAACAAAGTTGGGCTCAAAACGCTCCCTGTAGCACCCCATTTTTCCAGGACAAGTGCGCCCAAGGAGACATTAGGCAGACAATGAAGGACATAGAAGGTTCTGTCCTTAAACAAAAAAATAATTTGGTAGATACTTTCATTAAGCAAACGAATGATGTAAGAAGAAGTGAGTCTTGGGGGCTCAAGACTTGCTTTATTTCATGTTCCAGATTCACAAAATGATCTGGTGGGCTTTTGTGAGGGAGGTCGTCCAAGGGGACGAACCAGTCGTCCAAGGGGACGAACCAGTCGTCCAAGGCTCACTAAGCACCCACAGTAAGTAAGCCAGATTTGATCGACTACGATCGTTTAACATATCATAAGTCACACCGACAGCTCCGGGGCTCTTGTCTTTATAGGATTTTACTGCAAGAAGACGTTCATTCACTGCTAAGAAGTTGTAATAACCTGATTAAGAGGCTACTCAAGTCAGGGCTGCAGGTCGGCCACAGCCTTACGAAATTGAGAATCTGGATGAAATTAGCCGAATTGACTCTTTACACAGTCAATTCCCTCCTGGTGAAGGTATTGTGTCCATAGGGGAGTCGATGGTGGTTCCACCAGGAGAGGGCTAGGAGGTGTCGGATTGCTCTCTATTTAGTCTATTACGGACCAGACCTTGCCGAGAGGAGGGTCTGTATCAAGCCTGTTCTCCTAAAGATACCCCCAACGTCAAGAAAACCGTCAATTTAAAGTGGTCTCTCCTAACCTACCAGAGGACCTAAAACAGAAAACGGGACAATACGGCACATTCGCGAGCCGCTTCCATTTTCTAGTAAGACAATTTTTGGCCTTAAGTATGAGCAAATATGAGCAAAAGCGACGTTGTAAGAGGACAGGTTCTTGTATCACCACCCTACCTGTCTCCTGGCGGGACTCGCCCAGGCAGCGGCCAAACCAAAAGATGCATTAATCAAGGTATTTTCTCAAATTTTGAGTAATAGTATTACATAATAGAACATGTTGAATAGTTAGACCTAACTTAGGTTCTGTTCGCCATTATTAGTATTTGCAGTGCGTGAGGGAAGCATTAAGAAAGGTGGTCTCCAAGCTGAGAACGTGAATGAAACACTGATTAAGAAAGCTACTTATGTCAAGATCAACAAGCCACAATGTAACACAAACAAGGAACAACAGTGACAAGCTCAACAAGCCACAATGTAACACAAACAACAGTGACAAGCTCAACAAGCCACAATGTAACACAAACAAGGAACAACAGTGACAAGCTCAACAAGCCACAATGTAACACAAACAAGGAGCAACAGTGACAAGCTCAACAAGCCACAATGTAACACAAACAAGGAACAACAGTGACAAGCTCAACAAGCCACAATGTAACACAAACAAGGAACAACAGTGACAAGCTCAACAAGCCACAATGTAACACAAACAAGGAACAACAGTGACAAGCTCAACAAGCCACAATGTAACACAAACAAGGAACAACAGTGACAAGCTCAACAAGCCACAATGTAACACAAACAAGGAACAACAGTGACAAGCTCAACAAGCCACAATGTAACACAAACAAGGAACAACAGTGACAAGCTCAACAAGCCACAATGTAACACAAGCAAGGAACAACAGTGACAAGCTCAACAAGCCACAATGTAACACAAACAAGGAACAACAGTGACAAGCTCAACAAGCAACAATGTAACACAAACAAGGAGCAACAGTGACAAGCTCAACAAGCCACAATGTAACACAAACAAGGAACAACAGTGACAAGCTCAACAAGCCACAATGTAACACAAACAAGGAACAACAGTGACAAGCTCAACAAGCCACAATGTAACACAAACAAGGAACAACAGTGACAAGCTCAACAAGCCACAATGTAACACAAACAAGGAACAACAGTGACAAGCTCAACAAGCCACAATGTAACACAAACAAGGAACAACAGTGACAAGCTCAACAAGCCACAATGTAACACAAACAAGGAACAACAGTGACAAGCTCAACAAGCCACAATGTAACACAAACAAGGAACAACTGTGACAAGCTCAACAAGCCACAATGTAACACAAACAAGGAGCAACAGTGACAAGCTCAACAAGCCACAATGTAACACAAACAAGGAACAACAGTGACAAGCTCAACAAGCCACAATGTAACACAAACAAGGAACAACAGTGACAAGCTCAACAAGCCACAATGTAACACAAACAAGGAACAACAGTGACAAGCTCAACAAGCCACAATGTAACACAAACAAGGAACAACAGTGACAAGCTCAACAAGCCACAATGTAACACAAACAAGGAACAACAGTGACAAGCTCAACAAGCCACAATGTAACACAAACAAGGAACAACAGTGACAAGCTCAACAAGCCACAATGTAACACAAACAAGGAACAACAGTGACAAGCTCAACAAGCCACAATGTAACACAAACAAGGAACAACAGTGACAAGCTCAACAAGCAACAATGTAACACAAACAAGGAGCAACAGTGACAAGCTCAACAAGCCACAATGTAACACAAACAAGGAACAACAGTGACAAGCTCAACAAGCCACAATGTAACACAAACAAGGAACAACAGTGACAAGCTCAACAAGCCACAATGTAACACAAACAAGGAACAACAGTGACAAGCTCAACAAGCCACAATGTAACACAAACAAGGAACAACAGTGTCAAGCTCAACAAGCCACAATGTAACACAAACAAGGAACAACAGTGACAAGCTCAACAAGCCACAATGTAACACAAACAAGGAACAACAGTGACAAGCTCAACAAGCCACAATGTAACACAAACAAGGAACAACAGTGACAAGCTCAACAAGCCACAATGTAACACAAACAAGGAACAACAGTGACAAGCTCAACAAGCCACAATGTAACACAAACAAGGAACAACAGTGACAAGCTCAACAAGCCACAATGTAACACAAACAAGGAACAACAGTGACAAGCTCAACAAGCCACAATGTAACACAAACAAGGAACAACAGTGACAAGCTCAACAAGCCACAATGTAACACAAACAAGGAACAACAGTGACAAGCTCAACAAGCCACAATGTAACACAAACAAGGAACAACAGTGACAAGCTCAACAAGCCACAATGTAACACAAACAAGGAACAACAGTGACAAGCTCAACAAGCCACAATGTGGGACTGAAAACAGGAGATACTTTTTCACCCACAGGGTTACAAGCCCATGGAACCGCCTACTCGCCGAAGCCCTAAATGTTATATCTCTGTTAACTTTTTTAAGTACCGCCTAAAAAGATTATCGAAGCAAATAGGGGGACCTTCGACAAGCCGCCGGCCTCCTGTCATCGTCGAGGCCACTAGTGTTAGTGGCTTTCAGGTAAACTCAATTATGTCAACAGACGTGAGTCGTCAACAGATTGTTTGCCATTCATAAACAGAAGGTTTGGTGATTGGTTGCAATTGATCTTTGTTGATGAGGACATGTTGCACATATCCCTCCCTGTTGACATGCAGTGAGTCACAGGCGGGGGGGGGGGGGCAGGGGTCACGCAAGCCAACTCATTTGTTTGGAAAACTGAATGCCCGAAACGCTTTGCGTAATACTGCCCGAAACGCTTTGCGTAATACTGCCCGAAACGCTTTGCGTAATACTGCCCGAAACGCTTTGCGTAATACTGCCCGAAACGCTTTGCGTAATACTGCCCGAAACGCTTTGCGTAATACTGCCCGAAACGCTTTGCGTAATAGTGGCTTTAGGCATTGTATGTACTAGCTCTTATCTATAAAGCCAACAAACTTTGTAAAATCTCTTTATGTATGTACCTTTACCTAAATAAAAATTATTATTATTATTATTAAAACAGCTGTCTGAAGCGCCCCACAAACACGTTTGCTCTGGTTCTTTGGTTGTGACCACCAGAACCACGTTGGTTCTGGTGGCCAGAACCAGAGACAACAGGAATTCATAGTTACCAATATAGAGGCATTAACATCATAACAACGGAACCTACGTTGTTTCCACAACTCCTGGACCTAAGAACAGATGCCAGTCTTAACAAGAGGGCCAACAGCATCTTCCTAAACCTTATCAACACGACCACAAAATCAGTCAATAACTTTATCAACATGGGATTGAGGGAACCATCGAACCAGTCGCTTTAAGGGGGAAACAGATGTGGCGTTATCTGGAAGTTATCTTGAGATGATTTCGGGGCTTTGCGTCCCCGCGGCTCGGTCCTCGACCAACCTTGAGGTGCTTCCGGGGCTTAGCGTCCCCGCGGCCCGGTCATCGACCAAGCCTCATTTTTTGTTACACATCCACCAAGAAGCAGTCCGTAACAGCTGTCTAACCCCCAGGTACCTATTTACTGCTAGGTAACAGGGGCATCAGGGTGAAAGATACTTTTTGCCCATTGGTCTCCACCTCCACCGGGGATTGAACCCGGAATCTCAGGACTACAAATCCGAAGCACTGTCCATTCAGCTGTCAGGCGCCAATGTCAGCTCCACTTTCAGCTGTCAGGCTTAAACAAGACCACCCTGTTTCAAGGGTCGTAATCTCCCCCCCCCCCCTCCCCCAGTTGGAGGAGGTCAAAGGTGAGTTAGAATTTCCCTGGGCAATGGGTCTTCCCTACCCATGGGGGGGACCACCATGGAGCCTAGAACAATGTAGACAATTCCATAAAACAATTATAAACCCATGTCATGGGTTCGTATCCTGGCCGGGGAGGATTTACTGGGCGCAAATCCTTAACTGTAGCCTCTGTTTAACGCAACAGTAAAATGTGTACTTGGTTGTAACAACGATTCTTCGCGGCAGGGGATCGTATTCCAGGGACCATAGGATTAAGGACCTGCCCGAATCGCTACGCGTACTAGTGGCTGTACAAGAATGTAACAACTCTTGTATATATCTCAAAAAAAAAAAACCTGCTTAAGTTACAATGGTTCGGCAAGTTGCAATCTATGGGTTGTTTGGAAAAGATCATCGAGGCAAATGTGGAGACCTTGGACAAGCCACCGGCTTCCTGTCCTCGTCGAGGCCACAAGGGTTAGTGGCCCCTGTGGTAAATCTGCCAAATTTTACAATAAATGCCTTATATGTCGGAGACGATAACAGGTTCCTGGCTGTGGATAACAATATTATATTTGTTCTCCTTATTGATCAAGTAATATATGTACGATAAGGAAATAGAAAGGATCAAGTCAACTTGACACAGAAAACAGAGGAATCCAGAAACGAACATACAGCAAGCACACCCTTGACATACAGCAAGCACACCCTTGACATACAGCAAGCACACCCTTGACATACAGCAAGCACACCATTAACACAACAAGCACACCCTTGACACACAGCAAGCACACCCTTGACATACAGCAAGCACACCCTTGACATACAGCAAGCACACCCTTGACACACAACAAGCACACCCTTGACACACAGCAAGCACACCCTTGACATACAGCAAGCACACCCTTAACATACAGCAAGCACACCCTTGACACACAACAAGCACACCCTTGACACACAGCAAGCACACCCTTGACATACAGCAAGCACACCCTTGACATACAGCAAGCACACCCTTGACATACAGCAAGCACACCCTTGACACACAACAAGCACACCCTTGACACACAGCAAGCACACCCTTGACATACAGCAAGCACACCCTTGACACACAACAAGCACACCCTTGACACACAGCAAGCACACCCTTGACATACAGCAAGCACACCCTTGACATAAGCAAGCACACCCTTGACACACAACAAGCACACCCTTGACATACAGCAAGCACACCCTTGACATACAGCAAGCACACCCTTGACATACAGCAAGCACACCCTTGACATACAGCAAGCACACCCCTTGACATACAGCAAGCACACCCTTGACACACAGCAAGCACACCCTTGACATACAGCAAGCACACCCTTGACACACAACAAGCACACCCTTGACACACAGCAAGCACACCCTTGACATACAGCAAGCACACCCTTAACATACAGCAAGCACACCCTTGACATACAGCAAGCACACCCTTGACATACAGCAAGCACACCCTTGACATACAGCAAGCACACCCTTGACATACAGCAAGCACACCCTTGACATACAGCAAGCACACCCTTGACATACAGCAAGCACACCCTTAACACCCAGCAAGCACACCCTTGACACACAGCAAGCACACCCTTGACACACAACAAGCACACCCTTAACATACAGCAAGCACACCATTAACACACAGCAAGCACACCATTAACACACAGCAAGCACACCCTTAACATACAGCAAGCACACCATTAACACACAGCAAGCACACCATTAACACACAACAAGCACACCATTAACACACAACAAGCACACCATTAACACACAACAAGCACACCATTAACACACAACAAGCACACCATTAACACACAACAAGCACACCATTAACACACAACAAGCACACCACTAACACACAGCAAGCACACCATTAACACACAACAAGCACACCATTAACACACAACAAGCACACCACTAACACACAGCAAGCACACCATTAACACACAGCAAGCACACCATTAACACACAGCAAGCACACCATTAACACACAGCAAGCACACCATTAACACACAACAAGCACACCATTAACACACAACAAGCACACCATTAACACACAACAAGCACACCATTAACACACAGGAAGCACACCATTAACACACAGCAAGCACACCATTAACACTCAGGAAGCACACCATTAACACACAGCAAGCACACCATTAACACACAACAAGCACACCATTAACACACAACAAGCACACCATTAACACACAACAAGCACACCATTAACACACAACAAGCACACCACTAACACACAACAAGCACACCATTAACACACAACAAGCACACCATTAACACACAACAAGCACACCATTAACACACAACAAGCACACCACTAACACACAACAAGCACACCATTAACACACAACAAGCACACCATTAACACACAACAAGCACACCATTAACACACAACAAGCACACCATTAACACACAACAAGCACACCATTAACACACAACAAGCACACCCTTGACACACAACAAGCACACCATTAACACACAACAAGCACACCATTAACACACAACAAGCACACCATTAACATAACACTGAATATACAGGAATGAACGATAAGACACGAGAGCATGACAAGAAAATACAGAATTATATAAAACAAAGAGTTGAAACACACACACATACACAGGGGCCGGTGGCTGAGCGGACGCACGTTAGACACGTGATCCTGTGGTCCCGGGTTCGATTCCGGGCGCCGGCGAGAAACAATGGGCAGAGTTTCTTTCACCCTGATGCACCTGTTTCCTAGCAGTAAATAAGTACCTGGGAGTTAGTCAGCTGTCACGGACTGCTTCCTGGGGTGTGTGTGTGTGGTGTGGAAAAAAATATTAGTAGTAACAGTTGATTGACAGTTGAGAGACGGACCAAAAGAGCAGGGCTCAACCCCCGCAAGCACAACTAGGTGAATTCACACACACACACAAGGGCCTGACGGCTGAATGGACAGCGCTCGGGATTCGAAGTAAAAAGGATCCGGGGATCGATCCCCGGCGATGGCGGAAACAAATAGGCAGAGTTTCTTTCAACCTGATGGGCCTGTTCACCTAACTAGTACGCAGGAAAACGAAACAAGTTGGACACGCACTACGAGAATTCTCCTGAGAAAGGTCCACCGCCATTAAGTGTCACCATAGCCTGTGATCGTAAAAATACATTCATAAATGGAACTAATAGAGCAAGAACACGGCAATGTGGTGTTATAGTGGCCAGAATACGCCTGGGATATAGACGTATCTGGCAGCTCTCTCAAAACCCAAATGTCGAGTACACAATGTGTCAACTTTGTGAAAGTGTCGAATTCACCATGTGTCAACTTTGTGAAAGTGTCGAATTCACCATGTGTCAACTTTGTGAAAGTGTCGAATTCACCATGTGTCAACCTTTTGAAAGAGAAAACATGCACTCCCTTGAACATTATATTGTAGAAAGTCCCATATTGACTGACTTTCGCCCTCCTGGGCTGAGATATGCTGAACTCTGTAAATACTGAATGAATACTGGAACACTTGATGATGTATTGGACTTGTACCCGAGATTGGCTAAGTAATGCATCAGTTATACAATGTTTGTGATGTTTCTATAACCTGAGTCTGTTGTTACTGCAGTTTCAAAAGCATCTTAATCACCTTCAGTGATTAAGTGCTTAATAACACACTAGTTTCTGTAGCAGCTATCTTATCATGTCAAAGTAAGAGACATAAATGTATGTGTATATATCTATATATAAGTGTGTGTATATATGTATATGTATGTTTGTGTCTGTATGTATGTATGTGTGTGTGTATACAGGATATGTGGAAGCTGATCAGAAGTGCGCTTCACCTTTGTAAACGCACATTAATAACACTATGTAAAAAGACACCTCGAACACTGTTTATGTAGGACCGACGTAAGTGTGTGTATTTATGTATGTAGGTTAGATTAGCATGTTAAAAGCACTACAATCACCTTCTGTGGTTGATTGTTCAATAAATCCCTGAACTATATGTTTAACAGATCTCTCACCCTGTCCATGGAGGACAGAAGAAAATGTATATATGCTGGTTAGCATTGTAAATGTCTGGCCACGTCACTGGTAGAAAAAAAAATTCCCGTTCTACCGCAGCATCACATTCAACGTCCATACTTCTTACCACCCCAGTCCGTCCTCCTCAACCCGTCCTCTTAAAAATAACGTCACTTTTAGCTCGTATGCGCACTATGGCCAAATTTGGACGTAATTTGAAATGAAATCGACTCACAAAAGTGACGTACAGTTCCGTTTTCTGTTTGAGTCGTCCGGCTTACTCGGACATCTTAGAAGAGGAACTTTCAATTTACGTTTTTCATAACGTTTTGAAAATTTATGAGAATTTCCTGCCCACCTAACCTATCAGAGGACCCTTAACTTACTCTTGTTGAAAAAAAAAATCCCAAATTTATTTTCAATTTATTTTAATTTTCAAATTACGTCCATATTCGGCCATACGGGCAAACGGCCAAAAGCGACGTTCTTTTTAAGAGGACAAGTCCGATACCCCAACGTCAAGAAATCGGTCAATTTAAAGTGGTCTCTCCTAACCTACCAGAGGACCCAAAACAGAAAATGGGAACAGTACGTCACTTTCGCCAGCCGCTTCCATTTTTCTAATACGACAATTTTTTGACCTTATGTAATGCGTATGAGCGAAAAGCGAAGTTCTTTGTAAGAGCTCGCGCCAAACACACACACCGAAACTACAACGTTACTACAACGTTCGAACAAGTTTTAACACCACCTAACCAGTTATAACAACCAATATAGCAAGTTGTAACAACGTTCTAATACATCATAAACACGTTAAGCCAAGATGTAACAACTTTATTACAAGTTGTAACAAGCGGAAAATAGAGACAGTTTCGGTTTGTGTTTCCAGGGCTACGACATCATGCCCCGCCACCACGAACCTCATGTCCATGGACCCCAGGAGCACTGGTGCTGTCCACACCAGGACCTAGATCCACGAAGCTCCATGTATTTCTTAGTTAGTAGGCGTGCTACGAAGGTTCTAAAGTATTCCCTAAGAAAGTTCCTACGTACGATTCAGGAAGATGTTATTGCGAAGATTTTAGCAACTTCACTCAAGTCTCGCTAGATGTCACTAGGGCTGATCGTTTGGCCAATCAGAGAGAAGGTAACATTTTTCATCATACAGCTGTAGCCAATCACGACGCTAGCATATTCGAGCTCATTCGTGGTCACTTGCCACCTATTTACGTCGAATTTTCTTATAAAATTAGTATATTTCGAAGTAAAACTTTTCTTTTTTCAACTTGTACAGCCAGCACCGACATTGTAGTAAACAAATATGTTACATTTTGTTTACCTTCGTAATTCTTAGATACTATGTGGCTTTCCTTGTCGCTCTGAAGAGTGAGAAGTGATACTATTTATTTACATATATATTTACCTAAATTTACCCAAGGGCCACTAACTATCTGGTGGCCTCGACGAGAACAGAAAGTCGGCGGCTTGTTACAGGTCCAGCCAATTGTCCTAATGACATTTTCTTGTCGTAATGACATTTTTTAGCTGGATTTTAGCATTTACCGCTTCAGCGGGTAGGCGGTTTCATGGGTGTATAACCCTCTGGGTGAACAAAATCTGTTTTCATTCCTATTTGAAAGGACATACTCTCCAACAGTATATCTGTGATTGTACATATTTTACTATCTGTACCCGGCCACGCGTTGCTGTGGCTCACCAACGCCTTGCTCAGCCACAGCAACCCTCCCCTGTTCCCCTCGTCCTCCCCACCATCCCCTATCCCCTCGTCCTCCCCACCATCCCCCACTTCCCCTGTCCCCTTGTCTTCCCCACCATTCTTCACTCCCCATCCCCTCGTCCTTCCCACCATCCCCTACTCCCCTCATCCCCTCGTCCTCCCCCTGCATTACCCCTCCCTCATCCCCCTCGTCCCCCCCACCATCCTCCCCACTCCCTCGTCCAATGCATTCCCAAATGATCTGATGTTCCCATCAGAAAAATGGCAACAGTAAATGATCTGAGGTTGCCATCACTGAACAATAAACAGCACATTTAAAAAATCTAAATGAAAATCAATGAAAAAATAAATAAATAAACTATTCTCACGAAATGAACGCTATAGTAAACAACACAGCTCAATTCCAACACAATGTCACACAAAATAAATAAATCAAAATGAAAATAAATCGAAATCTATGCAAACTCAATTTATCAATGCAATCGGAAACATTGAAATGGAATCATAACATATTTAGTATAGCGTGTGTTACTTTTACGTGGAACAGATAGCGCCGTTTAAAAAAAAAACATGTTTTTACCTGTCACAGGTGTGGCATAGTAGGTATGTAAAATCACGCTTGTATAGAAATGGAACGTTGTGTCAAAATTTCAAAGCAAGCGGCGGAGAACTTTCGGAGATTAGCGATTTTGAACAAACGAACATTTACATTTTTATGTATATAGATTTAAATAACTGCATCAATACTTTTACAGCTGGCAGGATTTATTTTACTCACAGGTGCACTTACTTTTTTGGGTTAGTTGTTACACAGCCAAATTTTGTAACAGAGGAAGAGGTCTTGGACACGAATGTGTTCACTGGTACATGTCGAGGACTCAGCCGAGCGATCTAACTCATCACATAATGATCAATTTAAACCATCGTTGTTAGGCCATGATTAATTATAGGAAGAAGGATCTTCAGTCGAATCGAATCGAATTAAATATAGGACAAGATACCCTTCGGGTGAGCTTTGAAGTGGGTATAGGTGAAGAATAGCTTGGGTGAGAGGAAGCGTCGGAGTTGTAGAGATAGAGCCAGGGCTAGACCCAGCTGCGCGGCTGAATATGAGGCTACTTGAACACCTGGTCGGCTTAGGCTTGGCGGGCAGGGTCCCGAGGGAGGGGCGGCGGTGTGAGGTCTTCTTTCCTCATGATGTGTGGAGTTTTCTTTCTTCTTAGGAGTTGAAGTCTTCTTTCTTCTTTGAAGCTGAAGTCTTCTTTCTTCTTTGAAGCTGGATGCACACTACATACTGAAGATTGACTTACGATCTTCAGTATGTAGTGTGCATACAGATAACAAAACAGTACTGTAGGACATGCAGCACTATAAGTGTTGAGTAAAAATTGCAGGAAAATTATGTTAGGTAAGGGTTTGTCCCTAGTTAAAATTGAATAATAACTGAACAAACTTTTGTAATTAATGGAATATGAAGGCGTATAAATTTTAAGGTGCCTGACTGAGGCGTTTCGGACACAAGACGACTTGATGAAGCTTGTTTTCTGTTTTCTAAAATTGTATTTATATATTATTATGCTAGGCTGCAGCAGCTTAGGTTTGGCTGTATTGGGCTCGGTTGGGTTAGGTTAGGATGAGTTGGGCTAGGTTGGGATGGGTACGGTTTGGCTGGGATGTTTGGGATGAGTTGGGCTAGGTTGGGATGGGTACGGTTTGGCTGGGATGTTTGGGATGAGTTGGGCTAGGTTGGGATGGGTACGGTTTGGCTGGGATGTTTGGAATGAGTTGGGCTAGGTTGGGATGGGTACGGTTTGGCTGGGATGTTTGGGTTGAGTTGGGCTAGGTTGGGATGGGTACGGTTTGGCTGGGATGTTTGGGTTGAGTTGGGCTAGGTTGGGATGGGTACGGTTTGGCTGGGATGTTTGGGATGAGTTGGGCTAGGTTGGGATGGGTACGGTTTGGCTGGGATGTTTGGGATGAGTTGGGCTAGGTTGGGATGGGTACGGTTTGGCTGGGATGTTTGGGATGAGTTGGGATAGGTTAGTACTTGACATTGAGTCGGGTTCGTTCTTGACTCACAATTGTGAATTCCGGGTTCGAAACAGAACAGAAATGGTTGGGTGCATTTTTTATCACCTAATACACCTGTTCACCTAGCAGTAAGTAGGAACCCAAGGGTTAGGCAGCTTGTTGTGGAGTTCCATCCTTGGGAGGGTCAGTAATATGACCTTTGAGAGGGGAGGACCTTGATATAACCCTAACATGGATATATACACTATGGCTGTCTGTCCCCGACACAATGAATTATTATTAATTATATACATGTTAGACCTGTTACGAGGTCCCCCCCCCCCCTCCCCCTACAGGATGCAGCCCCACAACTAGCTGACTAACTCCTGAATAGCTGTACTTACTGCTAGGTGAACAGAGGCATTAGGTGATAGTAAATGCTTCCAAGCATTCCTGTCATCACCTATTCTTATATCACAAGTTCACCAGTGTTTATTTACGTAATAGCTACTGGAATAATATCTTGTTATTATAAATGTAACTATAATATAAAAAATACATATTTACTACATGTTTCAAGCAGAGAATATATATATATATATATATATATATATATATATATATATATATATATATATATATATATATATATATATATATATATATATATATATATATATATATATATATATATATATATATATATATATATATATACAGAGAATGTATATGTATATATATATATATTAAGGACTCCTTCTTGATGAGACTCGCCAGCAAAATTGTTTGTTTATATCAAAATTGATCCTCCGGTTTGTGTAGTAGAGAAAAAGTGAGTTATATCCCGTTTACGTGAAGCTACGACTGGTCTGGAGTTGTCGTAGCACAAGGCAGTGCACTTAAGAAGATTTTCGTTCTAAAATGCCTACCTGAATCCCGACGTAGTCGCCACGAAAATGCTAAGAAGAAAAATGTTCCTACGTACGTCTGTAACTGCTTCGTGAATCTGCCCCCAGGTCCTGGACACTCACCCTCCCCCATCACCACCCAGCACGGAAATAACTCTACACACAACCACATCATCGACTAGCCCAACATCGGAGGGGACAGGATTCCGGCGAAACATTCTACAGAGACGACGACGTAGTAAGGCTCGCTTGTAAACTTCAATCCACCCGTGTTGCAGCGACGAAGCATCAGGGATAGAGGACTATCCTCACCGTGACCCAGTCACACAGCCGTCGACCGCCAGGGCAAGCTGGTTATCCGACACCGCAACCCTTCCTCCGTATAGACAGTACCCTTTAATACTAAATGTAATAAGTACATTCCTGACTGTCTGCATAGTACATAAATATATTTAATTGTGCTGTTACATTTTCCTCCCCCCATGTATTCTCCTCATTTTCTGTTAATACACTCAAAATTTTAAGGTTGAAGTTCTCGTGTTCAATTCTTGAAACTTGAAAATGTCCAAAGAGCGGGCAAGCAGGGGATGGAAGAGGCAAGGGAAGGATTTAGGAAACCATGAAGGAGGATTAGGAGATTGGGTGGTGAGTGGGGAGGACAGGGTAGTGGCCCAACCACTTTGGCTTTGTGAGTGATTATGGAGTGATATGAGTTGATATATGAATTGATGGCGAGGCAAGACTGCACTCAAAGATGTTGGTGAGTTTTTGGAAGCTGTAGCTGCTGCACCACCGGAGGAGAGAAGTTGGAAGCTGTAGCTGCTGCACCACCGGAGGAGAGAAGTTGCCATGCAAGGACAGGGTTCCAGTCTTGCTGCCGCCCCGGAGGAGAGAAGTTGCCATGCAAGGACAGGGTTCCAGTCTTGCTGCACCCCCGGAGGAGAGAAGTTGCCATGCAAGGACAGGGTTCCAGTCTTGCTGCCGCCCCGGAGGAGAGAAGTTGCCATGCAAGGACAGGGTTCCAGTCTTGCTGCACCCCCGGAGGAGAGAAGTTGCCATGCAAGGACAGGGTTCCAGTCTTGCTGCCGCCCCGGAGGAGAGAAGTTGCCATGCAAGGACAGGGTTCCAGTCTTGCTGCCGCCCCGGGAGAGCAGCGCTGTGGTGACTTACAGATGTGTAGATTTTAGAGAAGCTTGTAGTTGATGTACACAATGATTTTGTCATGGTTGGTAGAATTAATGGTGTCAGAAGTTGACCTGTTAGTTGATAGTTCGTGCATGCTAAGTGTATAATGGATCAGGAGGATCGTATTCTTCATCACGTGGTAGGTTACTAAGTGTCCTGGGTCGTGGGTAATTCCTGTTGTGGATGTCCCGCCTGACTTATTGTTGTAGTGAAATCCTTCTTGTTCTGTGGGGCTGTTCTTGTATCTCATTGTTGGTAGTGTTATATACCCTAAAGAATCGTCACGATTTGGTGAGTAGGTGTTCTTCATTTTGTATAACTGCTTTGCTAAGAGGTTGTGGAGGCGTCTGTTCAACAGTTCTATCTTTAATCGGGTGTGGCGGCTGTCAGTCCGAACTTTGTCGGCAAGTGTCACTCCTGCTACAAAGGTGAGTGCTCTATTTTGAACCCTGTGAAGTTTCCACATATTTGATTGTTTAGTAAGAGCAAGCGGAGTGTATATGGGGTATTCCAGGATAGGTCGAATAAGCATTCTGTGAAGGTGTAGCTTCACATGTTGTGGAGCTTGCCTGAATCGGTACAGCCGAGCTAGTTGTGCTTTGGCTAAGGCTATTTTCTTATTGAGATGCTCAGTGGAATTCAAAAGTAACGATATTACGTAGCCCAGAATTGTAGTGGAGTTCTGAACCTGTATTAACGTACCACCGATGTTGATGGCCCCCGAGTGTACTCGCCCAGCAGCCCACCGAACACAATTGTTGCGTGTTGGGGTTTGTCACGATTTTCCAGTCTTGTTCTCAACTTGCTGTAGCTGCTAGTTCCTCTTTGGTCTTCCTTATGACTGAATCGTGTTTAGTTCCTCGGCCAGCAGGCATCGGGGACACTACATGAATGACAACGTCCGCGAATTGAGTGATAATTGTGTTATAAATAGGGCGTGGTTAATTGTTTACAAAGAGATTAAAGAGGAGTGGGCTGATGCACGATCCCTGAGGAACTCCTGCTGTCGGGGTAAAGGCTTCAGCTTCTTTGTTGTTAAACATTGGAATTATTGTTTTATTGCTAAGAAATTTGTTACTAGTCTTAGGAGAGTCCAGTTGTGGTGTGGAATGGACTGCAGCTTGAAGAGCAGACATTATATCACAAACTGTCAAAGGCCTTGTTGACATCTCTGGTTGCTATTAATGTTGTCTGGCGCTGTTTCCTGATACTGTCTGCTGCATCATAAATAATATTGATGACATGTTGCATTGATCTGTGGTTCCTAAAACCAAACTGTTTTTCAGTATACAGGTGGAGGTACTCCATGTAGTAGTGAATACGATTTGAGAGTATTTTCTCAAAAATTTTTCCTGTCGACTCCAACAGGGAGAAAGGCCTATAGTTTCCAGGGACATGTCTGCTTTTGACTGGCTTCGGGATAAAGATCACTTTAGCAGTTTTAAATACCTGCGGGAAATGGCCTGAAACGAGGATGGCGTTGAAGACATTGAGCAGGGACTGCAGGGAGTTGAAAGGTAGATACTTCAGTTGGTTGACTGTTATTCCTGACAAACATGGCGCTTTGTTCCTCGTTTTCTTTAATACTTCTATCAGCTGCCATAAGGTGACGGGTCGGGTGATAGGTGGTCCGGGTCGGGGAGTACGGTGTCCACTAGGGGCCTGCTGCTAGACAGGTTCTCCACATTTTCAGCAACCCATTGATCGACAGTAGGGTGGTTGTCATTGTTGATTTGGCTGTTGTTTTCTGTAATGATTTCCTCCCAAACTAATCCCATAAGATTAGCCTGCAGGTGTGCATCTTCCACTCTGGTGGTTAGTACCTCGTTGTTGTCATCAGTATATGTATAGCTGAGGTGCGACAGCGGTGTCTTTGACGATCCTAGGAGTTGTCTGATCTTTCCCCAGACTCTGGCAGGGTTCTCTCTTGTACTGGTTCGCTTGGTTGACTAGTGTAAACCAAATATGACGTTTGAGTAGGAGCATGAGGCCTAAGACTTCACGTCTGAATGATTTGGAGGGATGTCTGGCCTGTGTGTAGGCGCCTCACACATTCTTGTTGGTAATGCCTCATTTTATCCTTGATCTCTCTGGTCGGGACTGTATACCTCATTTTATCCTTGATCTAATAATAATGCTGAATTATGCTAGTGTTAGTTAGGTCACAAGTGACCAGAGATGCTTCAGTGATGCGAGCATGTATGGTGGCAATTACTGCGTCAATGTCCTGGACCGGTTGATTGTCAAGATCAGAGGTTGGATCACTGTCTAGGAACTCCATACATGAGTGAAGTTGAAGCGTGTTTAGATTCGGTCTGGGGCGTCCCAGAATTCTAAAGGGAGATGTTTGGAGGTGGAGAATAACTGGTATGTGATCTGAACCCACATCATTACTTGGGGGAATTCTACCTAGGTTATAAATAGGAGCTGCCTCGTATGGACCAATGATATGGGCCAATGGGCCTCGTAGCCTGGTGGATAGCGCGCAGGACTCGTAATTGTGTGGCGCGGGTTCGATTCCCGCACGAGGCAGAAACAAATGGGCAAAGTTTCTTTCACCCTGAATGCCCCTGTTACCTAGCAGTAAATAGGTACCTGGGAGTTAGTCAGCTGTCACGGGCTGCTTCCTGGGGGTCTGGCCTGGTCGAGGACCGGGCCGCGGGGACACTAAAGCCCCGAAATCATCTCAAGAAAACCTCAAGATGATGGTGCGGATGCCTTTGTTCTTATGTTCTTATTCCTATTACTATCACCTTTATCACACCTTACCTTTTGCCTTGCTTTTTCTTCTTCTAATATTTCTTCTCACCTCTCTCTTGCATATTTAACTTCCTTTGCCTCTTTCCCTCATCACAATCAACTTGAGAATGGTCCAGGACGGTCCGCAACGTCATCGTCCCTTCACTTTCTAGTGTGTGGTCTGGTCAACACCTACTGTGAAAGATATTGCATCCAACATTAGTCAGTATAATATCAGGGTTTTCCCTTGGTGTATACCTACGAAAGTTTTGAAATAGGATCCCAAGAAAGTTGAGTTCCTCACAGTCATGAGATTATAAGAAGAGCCGATCTTTAATGTCTTCTCGTCGATTGGTGTAGTTGAAAGATGCTGTATGGTGTACATTAGAATAATTAACAGGAATCATTGTTCTAAACTAAAGATTGAAGTTTTAAAATATAAAAATTTTCTTTTATAATTTTATTAGGCAAAAGAGATTTTATACAAAATTTGAAAATATTCTAAGATACTTTACAATTTATTGAAAGATTTTAATTTTGTTTTATTAGTTTTATAAAATTGTAATATTAATATAGCTATAGGTTAAGTACTAATTGTAGTTAAGAAGCAATAAATGCGATTAACATACCTGTTCTCCTTCACTCGCAAGGTTAGATTAGATCATGGTTTTCTATATGGCTTTTCAGGTAAACTCTAATATTCACAATTTTTTGGTGCAATGATGGCGATTAAGTGTATTTATGTACTATGCCGATAGTTAGGATTGTACTTATAACATTTAGTATTAAAATGTACTGTCTATTCGAAGGATGGGCTGGATACTTCAGCAGACCGTCCGAAGCAAAAACTATGAACTTTGCTAAGCACGTCTGCGCGTAAGAGTAGCTCGCTGTAATATCCCAAACCAGTGTTATTTGAGCAGGTGTGAGCAGCCCTTAATGACAGGTCCCACAAAGCCAATGATCCGCGGGTGCAGGAAAAACAGATTGCTAACATAGACGACAACCTTATCACGGGCAAGCTAAATTTAAGGTGTTTGGTTCGATTCTTGCTTTAATGTTGGGCTTAATGCCTATCAACCTCTGGAGGGTTATTAAGACCACCACAACACCTTACTGACCAACCAGCAAGTATACTTTAGACCTATCAACCTCTGGAGGGTTATTAAGACCACCACAACACCTTACTGACCAACCAGCAAGTATACTTTAGTCCTATCAATCTCTGGAGGGTTATTAAGACCACCACAACACCTTACTGACCAACCAGCAAGTATACTTTAGTCCTATCAACCTCTGGAGGGTTATTAAGACCACCACAACACCTTACTGACCAACCAGCAAGTATACTTTAGTCCTATCAATCTCTGGAGGGTTATTAAGGCCACCACAACACCTTACTGACCAACCAGCAAGTATACTTTAGTCCTATGAACCTCTGGAGGGTTATTAAGACCACCACAACACCTTACTGACCAACCAGCAAGTATACTTTAGTCCTATCAACCTCTGGAGGGTTATTAAGACCACCACAACACCTTACTGACCAGCCAGCAGGTATACTTTAGTCCTATCAACCTCTGGAGGGTTATTAAGGCCACCACAACACCTTACTGACCAGCCAGCAAGTATACTTTAGTCCTATCACCCTCTGGAGGGTTATTAAGACCACCACAACACCTTACTGACCAACCAGCAAGTATACTTTAGTCCTATGAACCTCTGGAGGGTTATTAAGACCACCACAACACCTTACTGACCAACCAGCAAGTATACTTTAGTCCTATCAACCTCTGGAGGGTTATTAAGACCACCACAACACCTTACTGACCACCCAGCAAGTATACTTTAGTCCTATCAACCTCTGGAGGGCTATTAAGACCACCACAACACCTTACTGACCAACCAGCAGGTATACTTTAGTCTATCAACCTCTGGAGGGTTATTAAGACCACCACAACACCTTACTGACCAACCAGCAAGTATACTTTAGTCCTATCAATCTCTGGAGGGTTATTAAGACCACCACAACACCTTACTGACCAACCAGCAGGTATACTTTAGTCTATCAACCTCTGGAGGGTTATTAAGACCACCACAACACCTTACTGACCAACCAGCAAGTATACTTTAGTCCTATCAATCTCTGGAGGGTTATTAAGACCACCACAACACCTTACTGACCAACCAGCAAGTATACTTTAGTCCTATCAACCTCTGGAGGGTTATTAAGACCACCACAACACCTTACTGCCCAACCAGCAAGTAAACTTTAGTCCTATCAACCTCTGAAGGGTTATTAAGACAACCACAACACCTTACTGACCAACCAGCAAGTATACTTTAGTCCTATCAACCTCTGGAGGGTTATTAAGACCACCACAACACTTTACTGACCCACCAGCAGGTATACTTTAGTCCTATCAACCTCTGGAGAGTTATTAAGGCCACCACAACACCTTACTGACCAACCAGCAAGTATACTTTAGTCCTATCAACCTCTGGAGGGTTATTAAGACCACCACAACACCTTACTGACCAACCAGCAAGTATACTTTAGTCCTATCAACCTCTGGAGGGTTATTAAGGCCACCACAACACCTTACTGACCAGCCAGCAAGTATACTTTAGTCCTATCACCCTCTGGAGGGTTATTAAGACCACCACAACACCTTACTGACCAACCAGCAAGTATACTTTAGTCCTATGAACCTCTGGAGGGTTATTAAGACCACCACAACACCTTACTGACCAACCAGCAAGTATACTTTAGTCCTATCAACCTCTGGAGGGCTATTAAGACCACCACAACACCTTACTGACCAACCAGCAGGTATACTTTAGTTCTATCAACCCCTGGAGGGTTATTAAGACCACCACAACACCTTACTGACCCACCAGCAAGTATACTTTAGTCCTATCAACCTCTGGAGGGTTATTAAGACCACCACAACATCTTACTGACCAACCAGCAAGTATACTTTAGTCCTATCAACCCCTGGAGGGTTATTAAGACCACCACAACACCTTACTGACCAACCAGCAAGTATACTTTAGTCCTATCAATCTCTGGAGGATTATTAAGACCACCACAACACCTTACTGACCAACCAGCAAGTATACTTTAGTCCTATCAACCTCTGGAGGGTTATTAAGACCACCACAACACCTTACTGACCAACCACCAAGTATACTTTAGTCCTATCAACCTCTGGAGGGTTATTAAGACCACCACAACACCTTACTGACCAACCAGCAAGTATACTTTAGTCCTATCAACCTCTGGAGGGTTATTAAGACCACCACAACACCTTACTGACCAACCAGCAAGTAAACTTTAGTCCTATCAACCTCTGAAGGGTTATTAAGACCACCACAACACCTTACTGACCAACCAGCAAGTATACTTTAGTCCTATCAACCTCTGGAGGGTTATTAAGACCACCACAACACTTTACTGACCCACCAGCAAGTATACTTTAGTCCTATCAACCTCTGGAGGGTTATTAAGACCACCACAACACCTTACTGACCAACCAGCAAGTATACTTTAGTCCTATCAACCTCTGGAGGGTTATTAAGACCACCACAACACCTTACTGACCAACCAGCAAGTATACTTTAGTCCTATCAACCTCTGGAGGGTTATTAAGACCACCACAACACCTTACTGACCAACCAGCAAGTATACTTTAGTACTATCAACCTCTGGAGGGCTATTAAGACCACCACAACACCTTACTGACCAACCAGCAAGTATACTTTAGTCCTATCAACCCCTGGAGGGTTATTAAGACCACCACAACACCTTACTGACCCACCAGCAAGTATACTTTAGTCCTATCAACCTCTGGAGGGTTATTAAGACCACCACAACACCTTACTGACCAACCAGCAAGTATACTTTAGTCCTATCAACCTCTGGAGGGTTATTAATGCCACCACAACACCTTACTGACCAACCAGCAAGTATACTTTAGTCCTATCAACCTCTGGAGGGTTATTAAGACCACCACAACACCTTACTGACCAACCAGCGAGTATACTGTAGTCCTATCAACCTCTGGAGGGTTATTAAGGCCACCACAACACCTTACTGACCAACCAGCAAGTATACTTTAGTCCTATCAACCTCTGGAGGGTTATTAAGACCACCACAACACCTTACTGACCAACCAGCAAGTATACTTTAGTCCTATCAACCTCTGGAGGGTTATTAAGGCCACCACAACACCTTACTGAGGCCACCACAACACCTTACTGACCAACCAGCAAGTATACTCTAGTCCTATCAACCTCTGGAGGGTTATTAAGACCACCACAACACCTTACTGACCACCCAGCAAGTATACTTTAGTCCTATCAACCTCTGGAGGGTTATTAAGGCCACCACAACACCTTACTGACCAACCAGCAAGTATACTTTAGTCCTATCAACCTCTGGAGGGTTATTAAGGCCACCACAACACCTTACTGACCAACCAGCAAGTATACTTTAGTCCTATCAACCTCTGGAGGGTTATTAAGACCACCACAACACCTTACTGACCAACCAGCGAGTATACTTTAGTCCTATCAACCTCTGGAGGGTTATTAAGGCCACCACAACACCTTACTGACCATCCGGCAAGCATACCTTAGTCTTGAACTATAATCTAGGAAGCTGTTGTCGTTGTTGTTGTATAGATTCACCTACTCGGAACAGAAGTTTCAAGTAGCACGGGCCCGTAGTGGACTTTAGGTGTATACTGTATATACTCTTGAGTTGAGTCAACAGTCCCCGTGGCGCAGTGGTAAGACACTCGCCTGGCGTTTCGCAAGCGCCTTGCCTTGGGTTCGAATCCTGGCCGGGGAGGATTGACCGGGCGCCAATCCTTAACTGTAGCCTCTGTTCACCCAGCAGTGAATGGGTACCTGGTTGTTAAACGATTCGGCGGGGTCGTATTCCGGGGAAATTAGGGTTAAGGACCTTGCCCGAAACGCTACGCGT
This sequence comes from Procambarus clarkii, assembly GCF_020424385.1. NCBI lineage: Eukaryota > Metazoa > Arthropoda > Malacostraca > Decapoda > Cambaridae > Procambarus > Procambarus clarkii. Next base: position 5,858,583 of record NC_059576.1, on the reverse strand, counting down.
AATAGTGGCTTTACAAGAATGTAAAAACTCTTGTATGTAAAGTTTATTATACCGTTTACTTTAGCCCATAAGAATATATTTTACATCTAGGCTAATAAATATACACATTTATTCCTTACCATATTTAACCTGATTCAAGGTTTAGACTTCAGTATTGTGAATAGTTGTACTAGTATCTTTGACGTTAGATTAATAGAATCTCTTCATATTTTCTAAATAGGTTTTACTTCTATTCAACTCAACGGTGTGGGTTGGTTTTCTCTGGTGTTTCTCCTCTTTCATTAGCTTTGAATAAGGCTTAAAACTTATACGTTTATCAATATTTTTGCTTCTTCTAGTCTCTTTTAATTTTATATTTTGAATTTATAATAATTAATACATAATTAAATATGTATTTTGTTTATTATTAATTATTTTTACATAAATGTTCCTTGTTTGTGTTACATTGTGGCTTGTTGAGCTTGTCACTGTTGTTCCTTGTTTGTGTTACATTGTGGCTTGTTGAGCTTGTCACTGTTGTTCCTTGTTTGTGTTACATTGTGGCTTGTTGAGCTTGTCACTGTTGTTCCTTGTTTGTGTTACATTGTGGCTTGTTGAGCTTGTCACTGTTGTTCCTTGTTTGTGTTACATTGTGGCTTGTTGAGCTTGTCACTGTTGTTCCTTGTTTGTGTTACATTGTGGCTTGTTGAGCTTGTCACTGTTGTTCCTTGTTTGTGTTACATTGTGGCTTGTTGAGCTTGTCACTGTTGTTCCTTGTTTGTGTTACATTGTGGCTTGTTGAGCTTGTCACTGTTGTTCCTTGTTTGTGTTACATTGTGGCTTGTTGAGCTTGTCACTGTTGTTCCTTGTTTGTGTTACATTGTGGCTTGTTGAGCTTGTCACTGTTGTTCCTTGTTTGTGTTACATTGTGGCTTGTTGAGCTTGTCACTGTTGTTCCTTGTTTGTGTTACATTGTGGCTTGTTGAGCTTGTCACTGTTGTTCCTTGTTTGTGTTACATTGTGGCTTGTCACTGTTGTTCCTTGTTTGTGTTACATTGTGGCTTGTCACTGTTGTTCCTTGTTTGTGTTACATTGTGGCTTGTCACTGTTGTTCCTTGTTTGTGTTACATTGTGGCTTGTTGAGCTTGTCACTGTTGTCCCTTGTTTGTGTTACATTGTGGCTTGTTGATCTTGACACTGTTGTTCCTTGTTTGTGTTACATTGTGGCTTGTTGAGCTTGTCACTGTTGTTCCTTGTTTGTGTTACATTGTGGCTTGTTGAGCTTGTCACTGTTGTTCCTTGTTTGTGTTACATTGTGGCTTGTTGAGCTTGTCACTGTTGTTCCTTGTTTGTGTTACATTGTGGCTTGTTGAGCTTGTCACTGTTGTTCCTTGTTTGTGTTACATTGTGGCTTGTTGAGCTTGTCACTGTTGTTCCTTGTTTGTGTTACATTGTGGCTTGTTGAGCTTGTCACTGTTGTTCCTTGTTTGTGTTACATTGTGGCTTGTTGAGCTTGTCACTGTTGTTCCTTGTTTGTGTTACATTGTGGCTTGTTGAGCTTGTCACTGTTGTTCCTTGTTTGTGTTACATTGTGGCTTGTTGAGCTTGTCACTGTTGTTCCTTGTTTGTGTTACATTGTGGCTTGTTGAGCTTGTCACTGTTGTTCCTTGTTTGTGTTACATCTGACCTCATGAAGAAGAGGTCTAGATCAACATCATCCAAATTGTTCAGTATTTCAAGTTTCTGTGAGATCCGCCTTGTCGTGTCTGGTTTGTAATGTTGTTAGTGCTGTGGCCCCTCAACTGTTCCTGATACGAGAGCTGACTTAGCCCTGGAAGGACTTTTGTTGCCCGGTGTTGCACCTTCTCCAGACCAGCTATCCTCCTGAAGATGAGGTCTTCATGCCTGGATACAAAAAGCCAAGTGGGCCGCACCAGAGATTTATGTAGTTCTATAACTACTTTCTTTTCCTTGAAATCAAAGTTGCGTCTTACTATTGCTTGGGTTTGGTGGGTTTTTTTTACCGTAGCTCCCACTCGTGACGCTTCCAGTGACTGTTCTCTTCCAGCCCCGATGTGCTTTATTTTATTTTAATTATATATTGTATTCAAAATATATGCGTGGTGCCCCACAAAGCTCCCCCGGATGCTGCATATCGTTTTCTTCAAAGCCGAGGGTCCCTATACACGCAATATATATATATATATATATATATATATATATATATATATATATATATATATATATATATATATATATATATATATATATATATATATATATATATATATATATATAAATCTTTGGACAACACCCACCAGTGGGACTCGAACCCAGAAAGCACAACTACCTTCCAGTAGCAGGCATAACTAGTATGCTTTAACCCACTACACCATCAGACCTTTCAAAAGAAGTAGATAGTTCGAGATATATATATCTCAAACATCTCTACTTCCCGAAGGCACCAGATGAGTGTGGGGTCAGTCTGCATTTTCCATCAAGCCACTGTCAATGTGAGAGAACTCGTGTCTCACATTGACAGTGGCTTGATGGAAAATGCAGACTGACCCCACACTCATCTGGTGCCTTCGGGAAGTAGAGATGTTTGAGATATATATATCTCGAACTATCTACTTCTTTTGAAAGGTCTGATGGTGTAGTGGGTTAAAGCATACTAGTTATGCCTGCTACTGGAAGGTAGTTGTGCTTTCTGGGTTCGAGTCCCACTGGTGGGTGTTGTCCAAAGATTATTTAATCTTCACTTGTGGTTTATGCAAGTATAGGCTTATATATATATATATATATATATATATATATATATATATATATATATATATATATTAACACCAAAATATAAGGAAGAAAAAATACTCGACAGCTTCTTTGGAAAATATCTTTGATAAAATATATACAAATGTGTGTTAGAGTTAGTCACACAATAGAAAATAAATAAAATATATAATGTACTGTAATTACATATGAGCTACAGGATATAAATATTTGTCCTCAGTCCCCTGGAGGCTGGTCCGTGTTGGTCACGGTAAGAGAACTGTATGTAGGGGTAACTCACCAAAATGGGCCAACTCTGTATAGTTGCCCATTGTCAGGGGAGAGGAAGATGCAATCCACAACAGTTGACTAACTCCCGGGTACCTGTTTTTACTGCTAGGTGAACAAAGGCATCAGGTGTAAGGTACCCCTAGGCCAAGGACTTACTATCTTCAGGATATAAGTCACAACAGTTGTCTAATTCATGTGTATTTACTGCTAGGTGAACAAAGGAAATATGCGCAGATGTCTCGTCCTGCCCGGGAATCGAACTCGGGTCTATTCTGTTATGAATCGCCTCTGCTAACCACTGTTTGCACAAGTACCTGCTTAAATCAACGGAAAAAAATACTGCTGCTCATTTTGGTGTGTTTGTGCTCGCTTGTCACTGGGTTTTGTGTTTATTGTGTGATGAGTCTCGAACGGCCTCGTTCTCGGCGATATTCTCCGCTGGTAACCTTTCCGACGCTGTGATCTCTGCGTCGCTTAATCCGCTTGCGTAGCACCCGGGTGCTTCTTGCTTCTTTGTGGTATCTCTTGCCTCATTTGCCTCACTTTTCAGACTCTTGCTTCCCACTGTTGGCGGCCTGTTGTCACCTGAAGCAACAGCTGCCTCAGTGTTTTCATCGATGGAGGCGTGGAGCGCGGAGGATGTCTCCAGGGGGCTGGTGGATGATTGGAGGTTAGTAAGAGTCGTCTCCTGTTGGCTCGAGGTAGACGTCTCTTGTGGGGTTGAGGTAGACGTCTCTTGTGGGGATGAGGTAGACGTCTCTCGTGGGATTGGGGTAGACGTCTCTTCGCATTTCTGGGATGTGCGTCTTTTTCTCACACTGTTCAGAGTTCTAGCAACGGAACTGACAGTGGCAGACGGCCTCTTCTTGAAGAGCTCTGTGATCCAAACTCCATGCGTCTTACTTCCGGCTTCCAGGTCCTCTGCGTCGTGGGAAGACGTATGACGCACCACTTCCACCACGCTGAAAAAATGAGAGATAGTCATACTCATATCATAGAGAGATATGAGATAGAGAGATAGAGATAGAGACAGATAGAGACAGACAGATAGAGATAGACAGAGATAGTCATATTGACTAATAGTCAACAAGTGGACGTAAAACTTCATGGACACAGTTGGTCCAGCAAGGTGCGTATCTGTGTGTTAGCGTGGTGTTAGGCAAATTAACGAGCCAATTAACCACTGGTAGGTTAACGTCACCACAATTGTTTACTGACCAACCAGCGAGCATACTTTAGTCCTCAACATTGTCCAAGACAAAAGTAAACTCAGAGTATTCACACAACAATCAAAAATAAATGAAAACGGAATTAATTGTATAAATATACTTGTGCACAACCTTGCAACATGCCCCAACATTCTTTACAAGTAATTAATGTTGCACAATATCAGGATAATCTCTTTATCTGGTAACAATGGCCAGAGATATGCCTCATCTTGAGGGTTATAGGGTTCCATAATCATTGCTCAGTTCTTATTAGTCTCAACAGTGACAAATGTTATGATTTAAGCCGTTATCTAAAGGTTATGACATACACAAGGACTATATAAAGTGAGTATATACTGAGGTTACTTTTTGTCCTGGATTATATACAGGACTAAAGTATACTTGCTGGTTGGTCAGTAAGGTGTTGTGGTGGTCTTAATAACCCTCCAGAGGTTGATAGGACTAAAGTATACTTGCTGGTTGGTCAGTAAGGTGTTGTGGTGGTCTTAATAACCCTCCAGAGGTTGATAGGACTAAAGTATACTTGCTGGTTGGTCAGTAAGGTGTTGTGGTGGTCTTAATAACCCTCCAGAGGTTGATAGGACTAAAGTATACTTGCTGGTTGGTCAGTAAGGTGTTGTGGTGGTCTTAATAACCCTCCAGAGGTTGGTAGGACTAAAGTATACTTGCTGGTTGGTCAGTAAGGTGTTGTGGTGGCCTTAATAACCCTCCAGAGGTTGATAGGACTAAAGTATACTTGCTGGTTGGTCAGTAAGGTGTTGTGGTGGCCTTAATAACCCTCCAGAGGTTGATAGGACTAAAGTATACTTGCTGGTTGGTCAGTAAGGTGTTGTGGTGGCCTTAATAACCCTCCAGAGGTTGATAGGACTGAAGTATACTTGCTGGTTGGTCAGTAAGGTGTTGTGGTGGTCTTAATAACCCTCCAGAGGTTGATAGGACTAAAGTATACTTGCTGGTTGGTCAGTAAGGTGTTGTGGTGGTCTTAATAACCCTCCAGAGGTTGATAGGCCCTAAACCCAACACCAAACCAAGGGTTAAGTTTTATATTAGAGGTAGATTAATGTTTGGAAGTGGATGTATAAAATGTGAAATTTGACTTGGATGAAAGTGATTACGAAAATTGAATTCCATGCAATTGACCATGAATTTTGACTTAAACAAGAGTGACTATAAGGATATACTTACACGACAGTGACAACAATATTGACTTACATGAAAGTGACAATAAAGGTTTACATACTCGACAGTGACAATAAAGGTTTACATACTCGACAGTGACAATAAAGGTTTACATACTCGACAGTGACAAAAAGGTTTAAATACTCGACAGTGACAACAATATTGACTTACATGAAAGTGACAAAAAGGTTTACATACTCGACAGTGACAACAATAATGACTTACATGAAAGTGACAAAAAGGTTTACATACTCGACAGTGACAATAAAGGTTTACATACTCGACAGTGACAATAAAGGTTTACATACTCGACAGTGACAACAATATTGACTTACATGAAAGTGACCATGATGATGACGTTGAGACTGGCAGCAAAGAAGAACTGGGCAGCGGGGAAGGTGTCGACAGTGTTGTAGTAGAGAGGAGAGTAGACGGCGTAGCCCATCATGGGCATCAGACCGTTGAGGGCCGCCATCACCGCGTTGATGCGACCTGATCAACATCAATCATCAATTGAAATATTTACAAGAGGATCTGCCTAGTTAGTACGCGTTTAAATGCTAGTATAGATAACGAAGGCAAGTACCACATAATACACATTCTTTTTAGTTGAATTTGTCTAGTCTTTGGTTTGGGAACTACTACACAAATGTACAAGGTTACATTGGCAAGGTTAGCTTAGATTAGGTCCGATATTGACCAACTATGTCATACCTTGGAAAGTTCTTGCTATTGGTGTATTCTACAGTGTGTGTGAATATTTAAATATTTTAAAAATAATAATTGGGTTAGTTGTTTTCAAATAAGAGAAAATCTTTTCACAATAGCAAATTTTGTATAGATTATATTCATATATTTTGCATATCAGGTTTTGAAAATGCGATGGAAGAGTCTGTTCATAATCTCTTTGATCTCCAACTGTAATTTAGGGCAGACTTAAATAGAGTATACAAGAGTATACTAAAATGGGAAGGTGATTGGTAGAACAAAAAGAACATGGAAACTGCCTTCGAGGGGACCTAAAAATCTCCTCTAATGCTTTGTGTGTGCTTTTCTCCGAGGCTGTGGGTCGTATTCTTCCAGCCAGAGGTCGTATCCCATATACTAAAATAAATATATTTATTTTTATTTATTTATATACAAGAGTTCTTTTATTCTTGTATAGCCATTAGCACACATATCGTTTCGGGTCCTTAATCCTAATTCCCCCCTAGAATACCATTCTCCAAATCGTTAACAACCAGGTACCCATTCACTGCTGGGTGAACAGAGGCAACAGTTAAAGATTGGCGCCCAGTCAATCTTCCCCGACCAGGATACCAACCCTTGGGAACCCTTAGGAAGACTGGCTGTAATCTGAACGAAAGTGAACTAACCTTTCTCCTCGGTGGTGACAAGTTTGGTGGACATGGACTTGAATGCGATCACAATTGCGTTAGAGATTAGGCCTGCTGGCGGTCCCAGCCAGATGAGGAATTCCTGGGGAGGGCCATTGACCAGACCATAACATAGATACTCCCCGATCATGGACACGGCCCCGGCCACCACCAGCGAGGCGTCAGTGAAGGACAGGAGCCGCGTCAGGAACGGCACCAGGAACAGTGAACCTGCAAGCGATCAGGATAAACATTACTTTTAGACGATTAATAGTGGATTTTGATTTAGTTTGTTGATGTGAATTCTTTTTTTTAGGTCAGTAAGAACATAAAGTTCTTGGCGACGTACCGAGGGCTGCCATCAGGTTGCGGTAGGTGATCCAGTAGCCGTACTCGGTAGCGTCCCAGTGCAAGGTCCGGCGGACGAACAGGTACATGAAGAATCCTGAGAAGACATAAAACTTTTAAGGACTTATGCCATAAGTCCTTTTACGGTACTGCATATGTAAATCAAAGTAACTTTTTTGTTTTTTGTATATACAAGAGTTCTTACATTCTTGCAAGATGAGATCTTACATAAAAGATCTTATATGGTCTTCCATATCGACTAGTTTTTTGCTTTCAATGTTTTATGTTCTCCAAAACCAAAAGTTGGGTTGTGGCATTTACCCGGAAACAAGTTGTCGACCTTCCCTTATGTCCATATGAGAGAATGTTTATCTGTCCAAGTTTGGAGACGCTTGCGGCCAGCCTAACTAAACTTTGCAGGGTGACTAGTGGGTATAATGGGACGGTCATAGGAGGATCATGATCGGCTTCATATGCCCTTCGTGAAGTCTGTGGAAATTAAATGTTCGGGGCCAAGTCCATAGAGTTTTGACAGTTGTTTATTATTCATTGGCAAACACCATTTATTTATTTATTTTTTATTTATTTATTTATGCGAACAAGCCTGAATGGTCCCCAGGACAATATGCAACTGAAAACTCACACCCCAGAAGTGACTCAAACCCATACTCCCAGGAGCCACGCAACTGGTATGTACAAGACGCCTTAATCCACTTGACCATCACGACCGGACATAATGAGGTTATTTATTTATATATATATATACAAGAGTTCTCACATTCTTGTACCGCCACCAGCACGCGTAGCGTTTCGGCCAAGTGATTGATCCTAATAGTCCCTGGAATACGACCCACCAAATTGTTTAACAATCATGTACCCATTTTACTGTTGGGTGAACATAGGCTACAGTTAAGGATTGGTGCACAGTAAATCTTCCTCTGCCAGGATACAAACCCGGGACAAAGCGCTCGTGAAACGCCAGGCGAGCCTCTTCCCACTACGCCACGGGATGAAGTATAACCTTCTGGGTCGGCCTAGGCACTGGCCTCCCCTATCTAGCAACCTACATATTTAAGATGAACATATATGTCCAACTATTGTAATACTCACAGGAATGATATTCCTGAGATAAATCCAATAATATCAGGAACTTTTTCACCAGTTGAGAGGCAGGGCCAAAGAGCCGAGCTCAACCCACGTAAGGATTTTTTTTTTTTTTTTTTTTTTTTTGAGATATATACAAGAGTTGTTACATTCTTGTACAGCCACTAGTACGCGTAGCGTTTCGGGCAAGTCCTTAATCCTACGGTCCCTGGAATACGATCCCCTGCCGCGAAGAATCGTTTTTTCATCCAAGTACACATTTTACTGTTGCGTTAAACAGAGGCTACAGTTAAGGAATTGCGCCCAGTAAATCCTCCCCGCCAGGATACGAACCCATGACATAGCTCGCGGAATGTCTTACCACTACACCACGGAGACTGTGAATTTGGTTTGTAGAAAGCAGATTTCACTCAGATTTCATTGTTTTCTGACGTTTTCAAAACTGGATTATCTTGAGATGATTTCGGGGCTTAGTGTCCCCGCGGCCCGGTCCTCGACCAGGTCTCCACCCCCAGGAAGCAGCCCGTGACAGCTGACTAACTCCCAGGTACCTATTTACTGCTAGGTAACAGGAGCATCTGGGTGAAAGAAACTCTGCCCATTGTTTCTCCCCGGCACCCGGGATCGAACCCAGGACCACAGGATCACGCATCCAGTGATCTGTCCGCTCAGCCACCGGCTCTCACAGGGGTATTGGGTGCCCCTGTGTTCTTCTTTAAGCCTTTATCGTGTAGCTCTTTATACTGGATGGCGCTGAAAATGTAGCGAGTTGTGTGTGACCAAAGAACAAAAGAACTGCTGTCAGTTATGTTTCAGATACTTAGTTTAGCAGCCCGTCGTCCTAAGGTCGTCCAACCACAGTCTCCGTGGTGTAGTGGTAAGACACTCGCCTGGCGTTCCGCGAGCGCTATGTCATGGGTTCGTATCCTGGCCGGGGAGGATTTACTGGGCGCAATTCCTTAACTGTAGCCTCTGTTTAACGCAACAGTAAAATGTGTACTTGGATGAAAAAACGATTCTTCGCGGCAGGGGATCGTATTCCAGGGACCATAGGATTAAGGACTTGCCCGAAACGCTACGCGTACTAGTGGCTGTACGAGAATGTAACAACTCTTGTATATATCTCAAAAAAAAAAAAAAAAAAAAAAAAAGGTTACCACCGTCAAGAAAACGGCAAATTTAAAGTAGTCTCCCTTGACCTACCTGAGGGGCCCACCTCCCCTCCCCACAAAAAAAAACAGAAAACGGGATTGTCCGTCACTTTCGCCAGCGGCTTCCATTTTCTAGTACGACAATTTTTGGCCTTATGTAACGCCTACGAGCGAAAAGCGACGCTCTTAGTAAGAGGACAGGTTGAGTGTAAATCCTACAATCTTCGTGTTTATTATTACTTAACATTTTAACTAATCCGGCGGACTCGAACCCTGTGTATCCTGCTTGGTAATGTTGAGCTGCGGAAATGGCACACGCACATTCTCTCTGAATATGGTAATAATAATTCATTTTGTCGGGGGACAGGCAGACAGAGTGTATTCATACATGTTAGGATTATATCAATGCGCCTCCCCCCCCCCCCCCCAACATCTCCCCCTAAGGCCGAATTACTGAACACCGCCCAGGAATCAACCCCACGACAACCTGACTACCTCCTGAGTACCTACTTACCGCTAGGTGAACAGAGGCATTAGGTGATAGTAAATGTGCCCAACCATTTCAGTCCCGCCCTGAATTCGAACCTGGAGTTTTCGACTTTTAGTCGAGAATGAACCCGAACAAAGTTACCTCCAAAATTCATATTCATGGTGCCATGAATATCAAAAGTGTTCTAATTAATGTCTTATAAGTTTATTAGCTAAAAGTTTTAAAATGGAAGGATGATGTCACCATTAGCCAATGGGAGAGAGGCAGGGCCATGACGTGGGAGTCGTAGATTGGCTGGACCCTCAGTTGTGTGTTAGAGGTCAGAGGGGAGAGACACACTTTGTTGGCTTTCACTTTGAGGTGGAAATTCGACTTCCGTCAGCTAGAGAAAAGAGCCCAAGTACTAGTGACAGAAAGCAGAGCAGTAGAAGAACAGGAGAAGCTGATGTATCTACCTTTGCCGTATACCCTGGAGCCAAGATGGCGGACGTTCTCAGGAGTTTGTGAAACCTGCAAGAGCATCCTGTCCAATGAGTGGACGAAGTTTCAGGTGTGCCAGGAGGTTTGGGCACCTGTGTTGACCCCCACACAAGTCAGAGAAGAAAGCGACCCAGGCGGCCAAGGAGCTTGAAGACAGCTTTGAAGGGAGATAAGAGCCCCTGGTGCCATTTTGATTCAGCAGACGAAACGCCTTCACAACCCACACTCTGAGGTAAGAACTTTTGCTTGGCTGGGATTTTCTATGTGTTAGGGAGAGGAATACACAGCGGTTCTAGTTGATAGACAGTGACCTTCATAGCCAGTGTATACAATGAGGAACAAATTATATGAGAAAGCTGGATCTTTTAGGGTTTTTGCCAGAGAGAGAGAGAGGGAGTGGCGGCGCACTCCACCTTGGTCAAGACGCAAGTGACGAAGTTAGAGCGATCAGCCAGAGGTAGACGGCGGGAACTTTGGACGGTGACTAGCGTTCAAGAGGAACTTTGGACGGTGACTAGCGTTCAAGAGGAACTTTGGACGGTGACTAGCGTTCAAGAGGAACTTTGGACGGTGACTAGCGTTCAAGAGGAACTTTGGACGGTGACTAGCGTTCAAGAGGAACTTTGGACGGTGACTAGCGTTCAAGAGGAACTTTGGACGGTGACTAGCGTTCAGGAGGAACTTTGGACGGTGACTAGCGTTCAAGAGGAACTTTGGACGGTGACTAGTGTTCAGGAGGAACTTTGGACGGTGACTAGTGTTCAGGAGGAACTTTGGACGGTGACTAGCGTTCAAGAGGAACTTTGGACGGTGACTAGCGTTCAGGAGGAACTTTGGACGGTGACTAGTGTTCAAGAGGAACTTTGGACGGTGACTAGCGTTCAGGAGGAACTTTGGACGGTGACTAGCGTTCAGGAGGAACTTTGGACGGTGACTAGTGTTCAGAAGGAACTTTGGACGGTGACTAGCGTTCAGGAGGAACTTTGGACGGTGACTAGCGTTCAGGAGGAACTTTGGACGGTGACTAGCGTTCAAGAGGAACTTTGGACGGTGACTAGCGTTCAAGAGGAACTTTGGACGGTGACTAGCGTTCAGGAGGAACTTTGGACGGTGACTAGCGTTCAAGAGGAACTTTGGACGGAGACTAGCGTTCAAGAGGAACTTTGGACGGTGACTAGCGTTCAAGAGGAACTTTGGACGGTGACTAGCGTTCAGGAGGAACTTTGGACGGTGACTAGCGTTCAAGAGGAACTTTGGACGGTGACTAGTGTTCAAGAGGAACTTTGGACGGTGACTAGCGTTCAAGAGGAACTTTGGACGGTGACTAGCGTTCAAGAGGAACTTTGGACGGTGACTAGTGTTCAAGAGGAACTTTGGACGGTGACTAGCGTTCAGGAGGAACTTTGGACGGTGACTAGCGTTCAGGAGGAACTTTGGACGGTGACTAGTGTTCAGAAGGAACTTTGGACGGTGACTAGCGTTCAGGAGGAACTTTGGACGGTGACTAGCGTTCAGGAGGAACTTTGGACGGTGACTAGCGTTCAAGAGGAACTTTGGACGGTGACTAGCGTTCAGGAGGAACTTTGGACGGTGACTAGCGTTCAAGAGGAACTTTGGACGCTGAGTAGTGTCATTGTGTTATGATTCCTGAATATCATTATTCATATATTTACATAAAGGCTTATTTATGAATAATTAATTGTGACATAAATATATACATTTCTACAGCAAAAGTCTATTCAGATATTTGGGGAGTGTTCATGTGTATAGATGTATATTGGGGAGTGTTCATGTGTATAGATGTATATTGGGGAGTGTTCATGTGTATAGATGTATATTAGAATAATCATCACAGGTTGTAGAGAGAAGATATTGAACTATTGAGAGGTTGACTATCTTCAGATGATTTCGGGGCTTTTAGTGTCCCCGCGGCCCGGTCCTCGACCAGGCCTCCACCCCCAGGAAGCAGCCCGTGACAGCTGACTAACTCCCAGGTACCTATTTGCTGCTAGGTAACAGGGGCATTCAGGGTGAAAGAAACTTTGCCCATTTGTTTCTGCCTCGTGCGGGAATCGAACCCGCGCCACAGAATTACGAGTCCTGCGCGCTATCCACCAGGCTACGAGGCCCCCCTAGGCGACTTCACCCATCATTTTTGTATTCTTTAGTATGTTAAACGTCAGTTTCTTTAGATGTTTCTTGTTCTTGTCTCTGTGAGCTTAAGTGGTCCTTGGGGACTGAGTGATTATGGTTAGCGAACTATTGTTTTGATTTCTTTTATTGTCTGAGATAAGATTGTGATTTACATAGAGTGTCTGAGATAAGATTGTGATTTACATAGAGTGTCTGAGATAAGATTGTGATTTACATAGAGTGTCTGAGATAAGATTGTGATTTAAATAGAGTGTCTGATATAAGATTGTGATTTACATAGAGTGTCTGAGATAAGATTGTGATTTACATAGAGTGTCTGAGATAAGATTGTGATTTACATAGAGTGTCTGAGATAAGATTGTGATTTACATAGTGTCTGAGATAAGATTGTGATTTACATAGAGTGTCTGAGATAAGATTGTGATTTACATAGAGTGTCTGAGATAAGATTGTGATTTACATAGAGTACGTTGTTGCTGATTGTCCCGTTGACAGCCCATTAACATAATTAATCATTGAGATCAATTAGTGTAATTTATTAGACAAATGTTTTGACTGTCGGTTTGAGAGACGAGAGTTAGAGTAACTGAAGTGGTTTGTCTCAATGATCCGCCTGGTTCTGTTTCCCTTGTAATTTAATTGCAGAGTGCTGCAAGTGTTTTAATTTCAATTTACCTCTTAAGTGAACACGCGTATTGTTCAGTTAGTTCATTATTCAGCCCGAAGCGACAACATAGAGGAGTCTGTTGTTATACTTGAGAGCGGCACAAGATATAGGAGTCTGTTGTTATACTTGAGAGCGCCACAAGGTATAGGAGTCTGTTGTTATACTTGAGAGCGCCACAAGGTATAGGAGTCTGTTGTTACACTTGAGAGCGGCACAAGGTATAGGAGTCTGTTGTTATACTTGAGAGCGGCACAAGGTATAGGAGTCTGTTGTTACACTTGAGAGCGGCACAAGGTATAGGAGTCTGTTGTTACACTTGAGAGCGACACAAGATATAGGAGTCTGTTGTTACACTTGAGAGCGGCACAAGGTATAGGAGTCTGTTGTTACGCTTGAGAGCGGCACAAGGTATAGGAGTCTGTTGTTACACTTGAGAGCGGCACAAGGTATAGGAGTCTGTTGTTACACTTGAGAGCGGCACAAGGTATAGGAGTCTGTTGTTATACTTGAGAGCGGCCACAAGATATAGGAGTCTGTTGTTATACTTGAGAGCGGCACAAGGTATAGGAGTCTGTTGTTACACTTGAGAGCGGCACAAGGTATAGGAGTCTGTTGTTATACTTGAGAGCGCCACAAGGTATAGGAGTCTGTTGTTACACTTGAGAGCGGCACAAGGTATAGGAGTCTGTTGTTACACTTGAGAGGCCACAAGATATAGGAGTCTGTTGTTACACTTGAGAGCGGCACAAGGTATAGGAGTCTGTTGTTACACTTGAGAGCGGCACAAGGTATAGGAGTCTGTTGTTACACTTGAGAGCGACACAAGATATAGGAGTCTGTTGTTACACTTGAGAGCGGCACAAGGTATAGGAGTCTGTTGTTACGCTTGAGAGCGGCACAAGGTATAGGAGTCTGTTGTTACACTTGAGAGCGGCACAAGGTATAGGAGTCTGTTGTTATACTTGAGAGCGCCACAAGGTATAGGAGTCTGTTGTTACACTTGAGAGCGGCACAAGGTATAGGAGTCTGTTGTTACACTTGAGAGGCCACAAGATATAGGAGTCTGTTGTTACACTTGAGAGCGGCACAAGGTATAGGAGTCTGTTGTTACACTTGAGAGGCCACAAGATATAGGAGTCTGTTGTTATACTTGAGAGCGGCACAAGATATAGGAGTCTGTTGTTATACTTGAGAGCGGCACAAGATATAGGAGTCTGTTGTTACACTTGAGAGCGGCACAAGATATAGGAGTCTGTTGTTATACTTGAGAGCGGCCACAAGATATAGGAGTCTGTTGTTATACTTGAGAGCGGCACAAGGTATAGGAGTCTGTTGTTACACTTGAGAGGCCACAAGGTATAGGAGTCTGTTGTTACACTTGAGAGCGGCACAAGATATAGGAGTCTGTTGTTACACTTGTTGTCATTAACTGTCTTTAACGTGTCACTGAAGAACATTACATAACGCCCAGATTGTTTTCTTTGTATTATATTTTGTTCTTAATGAATATGTTGTTATTGTTGCGAAAGAAACTTTCTCTATGTCAATACCTTCCAATGTTATTATCCCACATATTGCAACATATCGAACTGTTCTTGCGATTCTTTAATGAAGACCTAATTCTGGATTCGAACCCGATTCATTGCAGCACACATCAAAGTCCATTTGGTGTGAGAACTCGTGAGCAGCCATTACTATTGCACTTGTAATCAGAAACTCAACAACCTCGTGGATAGGGATTTCAATTCTTTTGACTCCTGGGGCCAGATTCACGAAAACACTTACGCAAGCACTTACGAACGTGTACATCTTTCCTCAATCTTTGACGGCGTTGGTTACATTTATTAGTTTACAAGCAGGAAAATTTCCCATTCAACTGTTGTTATTGTTATAAACAGCCTCCTGGTGCTTCGGAGCTTATTAACTGTTTGATAACTGTAAACAAAGCCGCCGAAGATTGAGAAAAGATGTACAGGTTCGTAAGTGCTTGCGTAAGTGCTTTCATGAATCTGGCGCCTGGTGGTTATTTATTACCGTTATTTATTCCAATTTTAAAGTATTTAATCTACTCTGCCACTTAACGTGGGGGCTTGTGCAGTCCTTTCTGAAAAAATAACAAATCTTAAAATAACAAATCTCATATCAATATATCTGCGATAGTGTTTCACGTCAAAGAGACGTGAAACAAGTCTTGGAGACGGTAACCTGTCCTCTTAAAAATAACGTCGTTTTTGGCCGTTTGCCCGTATGGCCGAAAGTGGACGTAATTTGAAAATGAAAAAAAAGGAATTAAATTTGGGATTTTTTTTTTTTCAACAACAGTAAGTTAAAGGTCCTCTGGTAGGTTAGGTGGGCAGGAAATTCTCATAAAGTTTCAAAATGTTATGAAAAACATTAGTTGAAAGTTTCCTCTCCTAACCTGTCCGCGTAGACCGGACGACTCAAACAGAAAACGCAACTTTTGTGAGTCGATTTAATTTCAAATTACGTCCAAATTTGGCCATAGTGCGCACACGAGCCAAGAGTGACGTTATTTTTAAGAGGACGGTTTGAGCAGTGTCGGTTAAGATGGCAACACTGATGTTTACTTGTTTGTTTGATTAGTGTTTGTTTATTTTTACAACTTACGAAGCCATCGCTGTTAGGGCTATCAGGGGTCTCGTAGTACAGATGGCTGCATTCTTACCTCACACTCGGGAACTACGGGTTCATGTCATGGGCGGGACAAAAACAGTTGGGCACATTTCCTATCACCTTATGCTCCATTTCACCTAACAGTAAATAGGTACCCAGGAGTTAACTAGCTTTTAGTAGGGTCACATCCTGAGGGGGGGGGGAGGGGGAGTTAATATAAGCCACAGAAAGTAATTATTTACTTTCTATGAAAATTTCATATAAGTTTATTTTACGTATCAAACAGAAAGGAAAATATATTTACCTCTGGCCATTCGTCGCATCATATTGCCGGCCATCACAGCTAACAAGACCGTCCTGGCATTGCCGTCACGCTTCTTAAAGGCTGTCTTGAACGACTCCACAACGCGCCTCCAGTTGAAGAAGTCTGCCACCATTGTGGCAATTGACACTTTCTTAATCGGCAAGCTCGAGTCGTCCTTGATGGAGCCTTTAGCCTGAAGCTCCTTCTTGGCGAAGGGTCCGTGACTCTCCTTGATGAAGACCACCACGTAAAGAGCTGTGAGGAAGTAGGCAATCAGGACGAGGCCCAGAGCCAAGTCATAGCCGCTGTATTTGATGACCAGAGCGCCAATCAGAGTGCCAATAGGGCCACCTAAGAACCACATGGAGTTGGCAGTGCTGATGCGAGACGTGCGCTGAGCTTCCTTGCTGATGTCACTGATGTAGCTGACGGTAGAGGACAGGATGCCGGCATTAGTGCCTCCCAAGGCCTCGAGGAACGTTACAAAGTAGATCACCTCCACCGGCCAGCTGGTCTGCCAGTTGGCCAGCAGGTAGCCCCCAGCGTACAGCACGTGACCCACCAGTGTGACCAACATGGGAATCTGTTCAGTGAAATCACTTTATTATTTTGGAGAACGATTAATTTGATCAAATCTAAGCTTTTCTCATTGTGTTCAAGTCAATGTTTATGCTAGGGAATGTTTACACTTAGAGTGTAAACTTATATTTATAAACAGCATCAAATTTTCATAAACTTCCGTACTGAAAAAAATCAGTTGACACATCTTACAAGAAACTCAGCTGAACCTTTCTTCGTCAGTTGACGTAAACAACACTCTAAGGGCTAAGGACGAGAATACATTGCATTAAATTCTTGTGATTAAGAGATAGAGAGACATCAAAAAGACGTCCACAGGTATGGAGGAGAGAGAAAGACGTCAACTAGACGTCCACAGGTGTGGAGGAGAGAGAGAGATGTCAACTAGACGTCTTAGGTGTGGAGGAGAGAGAGAGAGACATCCACAGGTGTGGAGGAGAGAGAGAGACGTCAACTAGACGTCCACAGGTGTGGAGGAGAGAGAGAGACGTCAACTAGACGTCCACAGGTGTGGAGGAGAGAGAGAGACGTCAACTAGACGTCCACAGGTGTGGAGGAGAGAGAGAGACGTCAACAAGACATCCACAGGTGTGGAGGAGAGAGAGAGAGACATCCACAGGTGTGGAGGAGAGAGAGAGAGACATCCACAGGTGTGGAGGAGAGAGAGAGACGTCAACAAGACATCCACAGGTGTGGAGGAGAGAGAGAGACGTCAACTAGACGTCCAAAACTGACCTTCCGTCCATACTTGTCACTCCAGGCTCCCATGAAGAGGACAAAGACGAGAGGCAACACAGACAAGATGATGCTGTTGTAGAAGGTGAAGACTGAGAACTCTCGCTGGACGCGCACACTCTCCTCCGGATGAGCCGACAAGTTGGCGCATACCTGAGGGCATCACATGGTATTACCTCACACACCTGGGGCATCACATGGTCATATCTCACACACCTGGGGCATCACATGGTCATATCTCACACACCTGGGGCATCACATGGTATTACCTCATTCATAGACCTGGGGCATCACATGGTCATATCTCACATACTTGGGGCATCACATGGTATTACCTCACACACCTGGGGCATCACATAGTCATATCTAACGCAACTGAGGGCAGGTGTAACTAATCTTTTCCTGTGCAATAAGTGTTATTTTCTGATAACTTACGTCTCTACAATATAGAAAATTATTATTTCCCTCAAACTTTACCTCAAACAGCTTAGGTAAGATTTCTTGAATGTATCTGAGTAGCGGGGAAGACCACTAAGCTGTAATTTTTGGTTATGGGCAAAACTTACCGCTAAGCGGTCACCTTAAAAGGTCAGGAGGGGGTCTGTCCTGAAAAAGTTACCGCTAAGCGGTCACCTTAAAAAGGTCAGGAGGGGGTCTGTCCTGAAAAAGTTACCGCTTAGCGGTCACCTTAAAAAGGTCAGGAGGGGTATGTCTTGAGAAAGTTACCGCTAAGCGGTCACCTTAAAAAGGTCAGGAGGGGGTCTGTCCTGAAAAAGTTACCGCTAAGCGGTCACCTTAAAAAGGTCAGGAGGGGGTCTGTCCTGAAAAAGTTACCGCTTAGCGGTCACCTTAAAAAGGTCAGGAGGGGTATGTCTTGAGAAAGTTACCGCTAAGCGGTCACCTTAAAAAGGTCAGGAGGGGGTCTGTCCTGAAAAAGTTACCGCTAAGCGGTCACCTTTAAAAGGGCAGGAGGGGGTCTGTCCTGAAAAAGTTACCGCTAAGCAGTCACCTGTTTTAGGGTAAACATTTTTGTCCCAATTTTCCGCTGCGGACTTAAAGATTTCTCATAGGAAAAAAAATTCCTCGCCGCGGTCTTAGGAATTTTTTATGTAGTAAAAGTTTAAGCTGTGGTCTTAAGGAATTATTAAGTTGAAAAAATACTCGGAATTCTACACCCTTCAAGAGTTTAAGGTCGAAAGAAGTCCATTTTCAGAGAATATGTTCATTAAGAGTTTGTTAAGTAATTCCCAGTGCCAGATGATTTTTCTTGGACCTTTCTTTGTTTGTTCTCTATACGTTTATAAGTGTAGTTCCGCTATTAACAGTCCAATTTCCCTGATATAGTCATATTGTGGCCATAGTAAATAATGTCCAAACTGTTACTGAGCTCTGGCTCCTGTCCCCCACCTTATTTCACTCTTATAACTCCGCTGCTATTAGCCCAATTTTCCTGAAATTTAAAACAGACACATATATACATATATATATACAAGGTAAGAAAAGAAAATAGAGTTACCGAGTGTTAGCTTCTGTCACCTGCTTAGTTCACTCCTGTAACTTCGCTACTATTAGCACAATTTTCGTGGAATTTAAAATCGCTGTATTTCGGACATAGTAAATAGGATCAAAGTCGTTACCGAGTGCCAGCTCTTGTCCTCCGCCTTAGTTTAATCTTATAACTTTGCTATTAACAGATCAAATTCCCCAATATTTAAAACAGATGTATTCCGAACGTAGTAAAATAAGATAAAGAAGGTGACAAGCTCTATCTCCTGTCCTCAGCCTTAGTTCACTCTTATAACTTCCCTGTTAATAGATCATTCCTGCAAAATTTAAAATGTAGTTATTGGCATTGTAGTAAAATAGAACAATTCAGCTACCGTGCTTCAGCTCTTGTCCCCGCCTTAATTGTCTCTTGTTAGTTCATTATTAACAGATCAATTCCCCGGAGAGTTAAAATGTAGTTATTTCAGACCCATTAAGAACAAGTGAGATAGTTGCCAGGCTCTGGCTCATGTCCTCAGCCTTAGTTCAATATTCGCCAAACTTAGTTATTACTTAACTGAGTTGCTCCTTACCGCCGCCTTTATCAAAGTAAACATTCATCCCAGATCAAAGTACATACATTTTCCAGAAGCCCGGTGCCTCTGTCCACCCTTCTCTGTCACTGTAGGTAAACACCTGGTGCCTCTGTTCACCCTTCCCTGTCACTGTAGGTAAACACCCGGTGCCTCTATCCACCCTTCTCTGTCACTGTAGGTAAACAGTGAGTCATAACCCCTCCTTCAATACACGTATTCACCTAGTTGTGTTTGTGGGGGTTGAGCTCTACTCTTTCGGCCCACATCTCAACTGCCAATCAACTATTACTAACTATTAGTTTGTTTATTTTTTTCTCGCACACATACACACCCAGGAAGCAGCCCGTGACAGCTGTCTAACTCCCAGGTACATATTTACTGCTAGGTAACAGGGGCATCAGGGTGAAAAAACTTTACCCATTTGTTTCTGCCTGGTCCGGGAATCGAACCCTGGCCGCAGAATTACGAGTCCTGTGCGCTGTCCACTCAGCTAAAAGACACACGTGTGTGTACTCACCTAATTGTGCTTGCGGGGGTTGAGCTCTGGCTCTTTGGTCCCGCCTCTCAACCGTCAATCAACAGGTGTACAGGTTCCTGAGCCTACTGGGCTCTATCATATCTACACTTGAAACTGTGTATGGAGTCAGCCTCCACCACATCACCCCCTAATGCATTCCATTTGTCAACCACTCTGACACTAAAAAAGTTCTTTCTAATATCTCTGTGGCTCATTTGGGCACTCAGTTTCCACCTGTGTCCCCTTGTGCGTGTGCCCCTTGTGTTAAATAGCCTGTCTTTATCTACCCTGTCGATTCTTTTGAGAATCTTGAATGTGGTGATCATGTCCCCCTCTAACTCTTCTGTCTTCCAGCGAAGTGAGGTTTAATTCCCGTAGTCTCTCCTCGTAGCTCATACCTCTCAGCTCGGGACTCCGAGCTGAGAGATATGCACACACATGAGGTATGCACTCACACACACACACACACACACACACACACACACCGTGTGTGTGTGTGTGTGATAACTTACGTTTAGTCTAGTTATGTCTTACGTCTAGTTATCTACATAGCTATATAAAGACCTACACACCACCACCTACAAAATTCTCAGGGGAATTGACAGGGTGGACAAAGA
The DNA here is from genome assembly GCF_020424385.1 of Procambarus clarkii. Lineage (NCBI taxonomy): Eukaryota > Metazoa > Arthropoda > Malacostraca > Decapoda > Cambaridae > Procambarus > Procambarus clarkii. The sequence continues at coordinate 5,837,899 of NC_059576.1, read as the reverse complement.
CAAACTCTTCAGCACGGGAGGGACACGAACAAGGGGACACAGGTGGAAACTTAGTACCCAGATGAGCCACAGAGACGTTAGAAAGATTTTTTCAGTGTCAGAGTAGTTAATAAATGGAATGCACTAGGAAGTGATGTAGTGGAGGCTGACTCCATACACAGTTTATAATGTAGATATGATAGAGCCCAGTAGGCTCAGGAACCTGTACACCAGTTGATTGACGGTTGAGAGGCGGGACCAAAGAGCCAGAGCTCAACCCCCGCAAGCACAATTAGGTGAGTACACACATGTGTGTGTGTGTGTGTGTGTGTGTGTGTGTACTCACCTAGTTACTCACCTAGTTGTGTTTGCGGGGGTTGAGCTCTGGCTCTTTGGTCCCGCCTCTCAACCGTCAATCAACAGGTGTACAGATTCCTGAGCCTATCGGGCTCTGTCATATCTACACTTGAAACTGTGTATGGAGTGAGCCTCCACCACATCACCCCCTAATGCATTCCAATTGTCAACCACTCTGACACTAAAAAAGTTCTTTCTAATATCTCTGTGGCTCATTTGGGCACTCAGTTTCCACCTGTGTCCCCTTGTGCGTGTTCCCCTTGTGTTAAATAGACTGTCTTTATCTACCCTATCAATCCCCTTCAGAATCTTGAATGTGGTGATCATGTCCCCCCTAACTCTTCTGTCTTCCAGCGAAGTGAGGTTTAATTCCCGTAGTCTATCCTCGTAGCTCATACCTCTCAGCTCGGGTACTAGTCTGGTGGCAAACCTTTGAACCTTTTCCAGTTTAGTCTTATCCTTGACTAGATATGGACTCCATGCTGGGGCTGCATACTCCAGGATTGGCCTGACATATGTGGTATACAAAGTTCTGAATGATTCTTTACACAAGTTTCTGAATGCCGTTCGTATGTTGGCCAGCCTGGCATATGCCGCTGATGTTATCCGCTTGATATGTGCTGCAGGAGACAGGTCTGGCGTGATATCAACCCCCAAGTCTTTTTCCTTCTCTGACTCCTGAAGAATTTCCTCTCCCAGATGATACCTTGTATCTGGCCTCCTGCTCCCTACACCTATCTTCATTACATTACATTTGGTTGGGTTAAACTCTAACAACCATTTGTTCGACCATTCCTTCAGCTTGTCTAGGTCTTCTTGAAGCCTCAAACAGTCCTCTTCTGTTTTAATCCTTCTCATAATTTTAGCATCGTCCGCAAACATTGAGAGAAATGAATCGATACCCTCCGGGAGATCATTTACATATATCAGAAACAAGATAGGACCGAGTACAGAGCCCTGTGGGACTCCACTGGTGACTTCACGCCAATCGGAGGTCTCACCCCTCACCGTAACTCTCTGCTTCCTATTGCTTAGATACTCCCTTATCCACTGGAGCACCTTACCAGCTACACCTGCCTGTCTCTCCAGCTTATGTACCAGCCTCTTATGCGGTACTGTGTCAAAGGCTTTCCGACAATCCAAGAAAATGCAGTCCGCCCAGCCCTCTCTTTCTTGCTTAATCTGTGTCACCTGATCGTAGAATTCTATCAAGCCTGTAAGGCAAGATTTACTCTCCCTGAATCCATGTTGGCGATTTGTCACGAAGTCCCTTCTCTCCAGATGTGTTACCAGGTTTTTTCTCACGATCTTCTCCATCACCTTGCATGGTATACAAGTCAAGGACACTGGCCTGTAGTTCAGTGCCTCTTGTCTGTCGCCCTTTTTGTATATTGGGACCACATTCGCCGTCTTCCATATTTCTGGTAGGTCTCCCGTCTCTAGTGACTTACTATACACTATGGAGAGTGGCAAGCAAAGTGCCTCTGCACACTCTTTCAGTACCCATGGTGAGATCCCATCTGGACCAACCGCCTTTCTAACATCCAGATCCAGCAGGTGTCTCTTGACCTCCTCTCTCGTAATTTCGAACTCCTCCAAGGCCGCCTGGTTTACCTCCCTTTCTCCTAGCACAGTGACCTCACCCTGTTCTATTGTGAAGACCTCCTGGAACCTCTTGTTGAGTTCCTCACACACCTCTCTGTCATTCTCTGTATACCTGTCCTCGCCTGTTCTAAGTTTCAATACCTGTTCTTTGACTGTTGTTTTCCTTCTGTGTGTGTGTGTGTGTGTGTGTGTGTGTGTGTGTGTGTGTGTGTGTGTGTGTGTGTGTGTGTGTGTGTGTGTGTGTGTGTGTGTGTGTGTGTGTGTGTGTGTGTGTGTGTGTGTGTGTGTGTGTGTGTGTGTGTGTGTGTGTGTGTGTGTGTGTGTGTGTGTGTGTGTGTGTGTGTGTGTGTGTGTGTGTGTGTGTGTGTGTGTGCATACGTATGACTGTAAATAAACACTCTCCAGGTATTGATAACCTGTCATAACATGCCTTATCTCCTCCCTCACCCCCCAGCTCCCCACACCCTTATCTTCTCCAACTCCACCCACACCAGGGGATATTAATAGGGTATTAAAAGTATCAACACAAGACAGAACACGAAACAATGGGTATAAATTGGATAAGTTTAGATTTAGGAAAGACTTGGGTAAATACTGGTTCAGTAACAGGGTTGTTGATTTGTGGAACCAATTGCCGCGTAACATTGTGGAGGTGGGGTCCCTCGTTTGTTTCAAGCGCGGGTTGGACATGTATATGAGTGGGATTGGGTGGTTATAAATAGGATCTGCCTCGTATGGGCCAACAGGCCTTCTGCAGTTGCCTTTGTTCTTATGTTCTTACCTCTTCCCTCCTCAGATCCGTTCTCAACTTTGTCCAGCATGAATTTAAATATGAATCTGTTCACATCTCTCCTTTTACCCATTCTACATCTATATCTTTATAATGTTTTGCTTCTAGATATAGGATCTGTGTTTGTACGTAAATGTATTTGAATGTTTGACTAAGTTTATGTAATTTGTGCAAGGTTGAGAGTTTGTATATACAAGAGAGCTTGTGAAAGTTTGAGAAAGTAAGTTAATGAACTGAGAGTATGTGTGTATGTGCAAGTCTGTGTTTGTTTGAGTAAGTTAGTGAAGTAAGTATTTGAAAAAGTTTGCGATTGTAATTGTAAACATTTGCATAAGTTTGAAAAGATTTGGTATGTGCAATAAGAATTGTAAAAGATTAGACAGTATGTATGCGCAAGTACAAATTATGAAATGAGTATTTGTGTGAGTTGTATAAGTTTGTGTGTTGTATATAAATGTATCTGCATGTGTTTGTGCGTGTCTGAGGTTGAAGGTACATGTATGTGTAAATTCGTGGTATAAATGTATCTGTATGTGTATTTGCAAGTTTATTTAAGTGTATAAGTATGAATTTGTGTAAGTTTGCAAATGTGATCAAATGTGAGTAAGTTTCTACATGTTTTGTATAAAAGAAAGAATTCGTATCTGTAATGAAATGGCCATTTGCATCCAAGTCTGTGATTGAATAAGTTTATGTTTAAGTTATGTAAGTTATGTCAGGCCGAATAATGCATTATTGATCAGAGAATAGTTTAAGATAAAGTTGGTAAGAGAATACATTTTAAACAGAATAATTAATAAAGGGAAATGTAAATTTCTTACGAAACGTTGAACAGCTGTAGTTACTTAAAGAGCAGTGTTCTGTGAGAGTTACTATTACCAGAGATGTGAAACATAGTAAATGCTGTTAACATGTTATCTTGAGGTTATCTTGAGATGATTTCGGGGCTTTTTAGTGTCCCCGCGGCCCGGTCCTCGACCAGGCCTCCACCCCCAGGAAGCAGCCCGTGACAGCTGACTAACACCCAGGTACCTATTTTACTGCTAGGTAACAGGGGCATAGGGTGAAAGAAACTCTGCCCATTGTTTCTTGCCGGCGCCTGGGATCGAACCCAGGACCACAGGATCACAAGTCCAGCGTGCTGTCCGTGTTGATCTGAGTACCTCTTTATGAAGTTGATAGCAAGTTTTGTCATAGATATAATATAAAGTTACGAAAAATTATTGTATAAACAAGTTGCATTACATGATAAGTCTTTCGTAAAGGTTTTTTGTCTTAATAATATATATATCAGGAAAACTACGGCTTAATGGAAGTTTAGAAATAAATTTTAAAATAAAGTTTAGAAATAAAGTTTAGAAATAAAGTTTAGAAATAAAGTTTAGAAATAAAGTTTTAGAAATAAAGTTTTAGAAATAAAGTTTAGAAATAAAGTTTAGAAATAAAGTTTTAGAAATAAAGTTTTAAAAATAAAGTTTAGAAATAAAGTTTAAAAATAAAGTTTAGAAATAAAGTTTAGAAATAAAGTTTAGAAATAAAGTTTAGAAATAAAGTTTAGAAATAAAGTTTAGAAATAAAGTTTAGAAATAAAGTTTAGAAATAAAGTTTAGAAATAAAGTTTTAGAAATAAAGTTTTAAAAATAAAGTTTAGAAATAAAGTTTAGAAATAAAGTTTAGAAATAAAGTTTTAGAAATAAAGTTTTAGAAATAAAGTTTAGAAATAAAGTTTAGAAATAAAGTTTAGAAATAAAGTTTAGAAATAAAGTTTAGAAATAAAGTTTAGAAATAAAGTTTAGAAATAAAGTTTAGAAATAAAGTTTAGAAATAAAGTTTAGAAATAAAGTTTTAGAAATAAAGTTTTAAAAATAAAGTTTAGAAATAAAGTTTAGAAATAAAGTTTAGAAATAAAGTTTTAGAAATAAAGTTTTAGAAATAAAGTTTAGAAATAAAGTTTAGAAATAAAGTTTAGAAATAAAGTTTAGAAATAAAGTTTAGAAATAAAGTTTAGAAATAAAGTTTTAAAAATAAAGTTTTAGAAATAAAGTTTTAAAAATAAAGTTTAGAAATAAAGTTTAGAAATAAAGTTTAGAAATAAAGTTTAGAAATAAAGTTTAGAAATAAAGTTTAGAAATAAAGTTTTAGAAATAAAGTTTTAGAAATAAAGTTTAGAAATAAAGTTTAGAAATAAAGTTTAGAAATAAAGTTTAGAAATAAAGTTTAGAAATAAAGTTTAGAAATAAAGTTTTAAAAATAAAGTTTTAGAAATAAAGTTTTAAAAATAAAGTTTAGAAATAAAGTTTAGAAATAAAGTTTAGAAATAAAGTTTAGAAATAAAGTTTAGAAATAAAGTTTTAGAAATAAATTTATGTAAATTAGAAATATTATGACAAGTTTTACATGAATAGTTTGAAATATTAAAGATGATTGATGACTAAATAAAGAACGTGTCTTAGTAAGGTTAACACAAACTATAGTTGAAATATAAAGCAAGAACTTTACCCTTTATTTATTGTAAGAAGAGAAAATGTTTGTTACAGTGAGAGTTTATTTAATGAACAAAGAAGTTCCTAGAGAGTATACTTTTATATAAAAATGGGTTAAAGATATGCTAAATAAGTTTACTTGGAACGTATTATAGCTGTGTAAAGATGTCTTATATAATATCCCTGATGGCTCTCAGAATATCCTTGATGTCTCGAAGAGTGTTCTTGATGTCTCTGAGCGTAGCCTTCATGTCTCGAAGAGTGTTCTTGATGTCTCTGAGCGTAGCCTTCATGTCTCGAAGAGTGTTCTTGATGTCTCTGAGCGTAGCCTTCATGTCTCGAAGAGTGTTCTTGATGTCTCTGAGCGTAGCCTTCATGTCTCGAAGAGTGTTCTTGATGTCTCTGAGCGTAGCCTTCATGTCTCGAAGAGTGTTCTTGATGTCTCTGAGCGTAGCCTTCATGTCTCGAAGAGTGTTCTTGATGTCTCTGAGCGTAGCCTTCATGTCTCGAAGAGTGTTCTTGATGTCTCTGAGCGTAGCCTTCATGTCTCGAAGAGTATTTTTGATGTCTCTGAGTAAGAGACTTGATGTCTCAAGGAGTATCCTTCATGGCTTTGAGTGAATTCTTCTCACATAAAGAGAGCATGGAGTGTGCCTTTTATTGAGTAAAGATGTCAGTGGAGCATAGAGATGTTATGAGAGTATCAGTGGAGCATAAAGATGTTATGAGAGTATCAGTGGAGCATAGAGATGTTATGAGAGTATCAGTGGAGCATAGAGATGTTATGAGAGTATCAGTGGAGCATAGAGATGTTATGAGAGTATCAGTGGAGCATAGAGATGTTATGAGAGTATCAGTGGAGCATAGAGATGTTATGAGAGTATCAGTGGAGCATAGAGATGTTATGAGAGTATCAGTGGAGCATAAAGATGTTATGAGAGTATCAGTGGAGCATAGAGATGTTATGAGAGTATCAGTGGAGCATAAAGATGTTATGAGAGTATCAGTGGAGCATAAAGATGTTATGAGAGTATCAGTGGAGCATAAAGATGTTATGAGAGTATCAGTGGAGCATAGAGATGTTATGAGAGTATCAGTGGAGCATAGAGATGTTATGAGAGTATCAGTGGAGCATAAAGATGTTATGAGAGTATCACTGGAGCATAAAGATGTTATGAGAGTATCAGTGGACGTGTAAAGATGTCTTGGAAAGTAACTTTAGTTTAGAAATATTATGAAGAAATTACTTTTGACTATTTTTCATATTTCACAAAGCATATTGTTAGTTAGGAAAAGTGTTGAAAGATTCTTTTGACCATTTTTTTAACGAAAGAAGAGTTATTTTAGTTGAGGTAAGATATGATGCAAAGAAGTTAGACTCTATTAGTTAGTCACTATTTTCAGCTGAGTGAAGAGTGATTATATTAGCAGTCTCCGTGGTGTAGTGGTAAGACACTCGCCTGGCGTTCCGCGAGCGCTATGTCATGGGTTCGTATCCTGGCCGGGGAGGATTTACTGGGCGCAATTCCTTAACTGTAGCCTCTGTTTAACGCAACAGTAAAATGTGTACTTGGATGAAAAAACGATTCTTCGCGGCAGGGGATCGTATTCCAGGGACCATAGGATTAAGGACTTGCCCGAAACGCTACGCGTACTAGTGGCTCTACAAGAATGTAACAACTCTTGTATATATCTCAAAAAAAATATTTAAGAAACGATAATCAAAGAGTGTTTTAGTAAATTTGTTTCTGCTTGGAGTGAAGTTTTGCTTAAGAACAGTGTTGGTAAGAAATATTAGGTTGATAAAAGAAATGCATTGACAGTTTTACAAATAAGTATATAAATGAATAACATTTGCAAATAACATTTGTAATAATTAACTTTGTTGATAAATATATATTTGGTAAATTTTTGTAAAGTAAATAAATTGGTAAATACCTAAATAATTTGTAACTACTAAAATTAATAAATTGTAATAAATAACTTGTAAAATGACTAAATAAATGCTTTGTGATAAATAATTTGTAAATACCTAAATAAATTTTAACTAAATCTGCTGGTAACCGAAATACTGCTGGTTTGTTTTCAGGTATATGCCGGCCCTAAGCCTCTGGCTGGCCCACTGGGCGGGCCCTAAGCCTCTGGCTGGCCCACTGGGCGGGCCCTAAGCCTCTGGCTGCCCCACTGGGCGGGCCCTAAGCCTCTGGCTGGCTCACTGGGCAGGCCCTAAGCCTCTGGCTGGCCCACTGGGCGGGCCCTAAGCCTCTGGCTGGCCCACTGGGCAGGCCCTAAGCCTCTGGCTGGCTCACTGGGCGGGCCCTAAGCCTCTGGCTGGCCCACTGGGCGGGCCCTAAGCCTCTGGCTGGCCCACTGGGCGGGCCCTAAGCCTCTGGCTGGCCCACTGGGCGGGCCCTAAGCCTCTGGCTGGCCCACTGGGCGGGCCCTAAGCCTCTGGCTGGCCCACTGGGCAGGCCCTAAGCCTCTGGCTGGCCCACTGGGCGGGCCCTAAGCCTCTGGTTGGCCCACTGGGCAGGCCCTAAGCCTCTGGTTGGCCCACTGGGCAGGTCCTAAGCCTCTGGCTGGCCCACTGGGCGGGCCCTAAGCCTCTGGTTGGCCCACTGGGCAGGCCCTAAGCCTCTGGTTGGCCCACTGGGCGGGCCCTAAGCCTCTGGCTGGCCCACTGGGCAGGCCCTAAGCCTCTGGCTGGCCCACTGGGCGGGCCCTAAGCCTCTGGTTGGCCCACTGGGCAGGCCCTAAGCCTCTGGTTGGCCCACTGGGCAGGCCCTAAGCCTCTGGTTGGCCCACTGGGCGGGCCCTAAGCCTCTGGCTGGCCCACTGGGCAGGCCCTAAGCCTCTGGCTGGCCCACTGGGCGGGCCCTAAGCCTCTGGTTGGCCCACTGGGCGGGCCCTAAGCCTCTGGTTGGCCCACTGGGCAGGCCCTAAGCCTCTGGTTGGCCCACTGGGCAGGTCCTAAGCCTCTGGTTGGCCCACTGGGCAGGCCCTAAGCCTCTGGTTGGCCCACTGGGCAGGCCCTAAGCCTCTGGCTGGCCCACTAAGTGTTGCTTGTTTCTGTTTTACTTGGGCGGAGTATGAGTATTTATGACTCGTATGGTCGCTTTAGTAAGATTTTGTCCCATGTGTTTAACAACTTCTTCTGCTCTGTTGAATCTAAGTTGAAATCTTAATGGGTTTGTAACTGTGCACTGTGTTAGATAATGTTCCAGGGGTCTGTTGTGGCGGTAACTGTGCACTGTGTTAGATAATGTTCCAGTGGTCTGTCGGGCATTTCTCCACAGTGTTGACATTTCCTCTCATCTTCCGGAACCTGTAAGCCTAATTTCCCATGCACATGGGTACTCAAGCCTGATGCGATGTAAGTGTACTTCTGTTGCTCTACTGCTCCCTTTCATCAAACTAAGTGGTTCGTAGTTGGTTGATGTCTTGTACCAACCCGCAGATCCTGATGTTGCAACTGCTGTGTTGTGGTCACTGTACATCACCTGCATTGCTCTGTTTCTAATTGCTGTTGATAATATGTGACAATGAACTAGTTACTGTATAAAGATGTAATTATACATTTGGTTAAAGAAATATGAGAACATGTAAGCATATGAAAAGAGCATGAACTGAACTTGTAAAGAAAATGAATTACGTAATGATAAAACTAATTGAACTTCCGAAGAATTTGAAATAAACTTGCAGAACACAACAATAACGCGAAGAACACCTAAGAATATGAAAAGAACAATGCGAATATGCAGGGAACATGAATTGAACTTACTGAGAACATGAATAACGTGATAATAAGTTGTGTATGTTGGAAATAACCAAAAGTTTTATACATCTTTGTATTTTATACAACCTTTGTATTAACCACAAGTAGTTACTAAAATTACTAACTTGTAATTTAATCATTATCATGATTTATTTTAAACATATTGCCAGATTCCTCCTGGTCTGAGAGACGACGCGAGGAACGACAGGCGGGAACGTGAAGTCTCTCGCGATGAGGTTATCTTGAGATGATTTCGGGGCTTTTTAGTGTCCCCGCGGCCCGGTCCTCGACCAGGCCTCCACCCCCAGGAAGCAGCCCGTGACAGCTGACTAACTCCCAGGTACCTATTTACTGCTAGGTAACAGGGGCATTCAGGGTGAAAGAAACTTTGCCCATTTGCTTCTGCCTCGTGCGGGAATCGAACCCGCGCCACAGAATTACGAATCCTGCGCGCTATCCACCAGGCTACGAGGCCCCCTCGTAGTCTGAAGTCACAATAACGTGGCTGAAGTAACACAACCGACTTGAGAATGGTCCAGGACGGACCGAAACGTCGTCGTCCCTTCACCTTCTAGTGTGTGGTCTGGTCAACATGAAGTCTCTCAACATTTAGTTGGATTTATAACAGAGTCCAGTTTATCATTTCCTTTACTAAAAATAGTTACTTATTATTAAATTTAATTTCGTAGTATACTACTACTTACTGGAACTCCTTTATTTAGTTGATATTAAACATTCTAGAGGAAATTATTTTAATGTAAATGATTTCACTTTAATGTCCTCGATTAGTTGCACAACTTCAATAAGTCAATGTATGTTACGCGAAATTCTATTTTATCACAGAAGAATTTAATGTGATATTAATACTCGTCACCACCTCTTCCTGCCTTAGTTAATTACGATATATATATATATATATATATATATATATATATATATATATATATATATATATATATATATATATATATATATATATATATATATATATATATCCGTTTACGCTCGAGATGTCTATAGAGAGCCGCGCATGCGCAATCGGGAGGAGGAGGAAGACGAGAGAGCGTCACCAGCATGACTCGGACGCCATTGACAGCGTGCATCAGAGAGCTGCGTTTCGACCGTACTTATTTGGCTCCCACGACCAGTAGAGCGGTGCCACGTCATCTGGC
>NC_059576.1:5755238-5822738 GCF_020424385.1 Procambarus clarkii | reverse complement strand
TGTTGTTGTTAAAGATTCGCTACCTGGAACAGAGTTCCAAGTAGCACGGGCTATGGTGAGCCCGTAGTGTCCTCGGAAAGATCACCGTCTGTAAACAGGTTGTTGAACTACAACGAAGCCGCCAAGAACGAGACAAGGAAAAGCTTACTGTCTATTGTATATTTATCTCGTCTCTGTTCCTAGGCGTTCAGTTTGGGTGCTTTCAGGCGGCCCCAGGTGGGTCAAGTGGTTCACTGCTTCTATTTGGGAATTAAAGTGTTGAAGTGTTGTGTTGAAGCTTCTCATGACTAACTTAAGTGTATATTCCTTGGGCCAGATTCACGAAAGCACTTACGCAAACACTTACGAACCTGTACATCTTCTCTCAATCTTTGGCGGCTTTGTTTCCAATTATTAAACAGTTAATGAGCTCCGAAGCACCAGGAGACTGTTTATAACAATAACAACAGTTGAATGGGAAGTTTTCATGCTTGTAAACTGTTTAATAAATGTAACCAAAGCCGTCAAAGATTGAGGAAAGATGAACACGTTCGTAAGTGCTTGCGTAAGTGCTTTCGTGAGTCTGGCCCCTTGTTTCTCGCATGTTGGTTTAGTTGTGGTCTCGAAACGTATTGTCTTCTGAAGCTGTTATTCCGGGGTTTTCGCCTCCTACATAGAATGTCGCTTTTCGCTCGTAGGCGTTACATAAGGCGAAAAGTTGCCGTACTAGAAAATGGAAGCGGCTGGCGAAAGTGACGGACTGTCCCGTTTTCTGTTTTGGGTCCTCTGGTAGGTTAGGAGAGACCACTTTAAATTAACCGTTTTATTGACGTTAGGCAAACCTTAGGAGGCTGGGTTGGGGCACTGTCCCCAAGTACCCCAGGTAATAGGAGGTACCTATTTTACTACTAGGTAAACAGAAGCATTAGGTGAAAGGAAACGTGTCCAACCAGTTCTGTCCTTCCGGGGGATCGAACTTGAGCTCTTGAATTATGGGACGGGATATATATATATATATATATATATATATATATATATATATATATATATATATATATATATATATATATATATATATATATATATATATATATATATATATATATATATATATATATATGTCGTACCTAATAGCCAGAACGCACTTGTCAGCCTACTATGCAAGGCCCGATTTGCCTAATAAGCCAAGTTTTCTTGAATTAATAAATTTTCTCTATTTTTTTTCGTATGAAATGATAAAGCTACCGATTTCATTATGTATGAGGTCAATTTTTTTTATTGGAGTTAAAATTAACGTAGATATATGACTAAACCTAACCATCCCTACCTAACCTAACCTAACCTATCTTTATAGGTTAGGTTCGGTTAGGTAGCCGAAAAAGCTAGGTTAGGTTAGGTTAGGTAGGTTAGGTAAACGTAAAAACATTAATTCATAAAAACTTGGCTTATTAGGCAAATCGGGCCTTGCATAGTAGGCTCAGAAGTGCGTTCTGGCTACTAGGTACGACATATATATATATATATATATATATATATATATATATATATATATATATATATATATATATATATATATATATATGTCGTACCTAATAGCCAGAACGCACTTCTCAGCCTACTATTCAAGGCCCGATTTGCCTAATAAGCCAAGTTTTCATGAATTAAAGTTTTTTCGTCTACCTAACCTACCTAACCTAACCTAACCTAGCTTTTTTTGGCTACCTAACCTAACATTACCTATAAATATAGGTTAGGTTAGGTTAGGTAGGGTTGGTTAGGTTCGGTCATATATCTACGTTAATTTTAACTCCAATAAAAAAAAATTGACCTCATACATAGAGAAAGGGTTGCTTTATCATTTCATAAGAAAAAAAATATAGTAAATAGATTAATTCAGGAAAACTTGGCTTATTAGGTAAATCGGGCCTTGAATAGTAGGCTGAGAAGTGAGTTCTGGCTACTAGGTACGACATATATATATATACATTATATATATATATATATATATATATATATATATATATATATATATATATATATATATATACATTTCTGATGAAAAGGCCCTGCTCAAAGTGGACTTTAAGAATGCCTTCAACATGGTCAGAAGAGATGCAGTACTTTGTGCCGTACATTGCCATTTCCGGCCCATCTACCCGTTCATACTATCGTGCTACAGTGGCGAGTCAAAACTGCTCTTTGGTGAACATGAAATCAGATCATGTGAAGGTGTTCAGCAAGGTGATCCTCTTGCTCCTCTTCTTTTCTGCTTAGTCTTAAAAGAAATCACCGAAAGCTTGTCCAGCGAGTTCAACATCTGTTTTTTGGATGATGGCACTATAGCTGGCACCGTAGACCACCTCTTGTCAGATATCAGGAAAATAAGGGAGCAAGAAGTAAGCCTGGGTCTTGTCCTGAACCCTTCCAAGTGTGAAGTAGTCTCTTCCAACCCAGACATCGTAGCTAGAATAAGGTCTGCCTTGCCTGGAGCCCATGTCATTAGGGCCGAGAACAGCACCCTCCTTGGAGCCCCCCTCGGGTCTAATGCCATTGAGGAGATCCTTGACAAGAAAATCGCAGACCTTAGGAGGATGGAAGAGAGAATAGGTGACATCGATGCCCACGATGCTTTTTATCTCCTCACCAAATGCCTATCCCTTCCGAGGTTAACCTACTTTATGAGGTGCGCCCCATCTTTCGACAGCCGAAAGCTTGAAGAGTATGACCTCTTACTGAAGACCATGCTGGAAAAAGTTGTTGACCTCTCCCTCAACGAATGCCAGTGGAAACAAGCCACTCTTCCTGTTAGGCTCGGTGGCTTGGGTGTCCGCACTGCCACCCTAATTGCTGTCCCAGCCTTCCTGTCTTCCTCCTCAGCATCAGATGACCTGGTTAAGGAAATTCTACCTGACACCCTGAGTGATGTAGCGGGGATACAGGACCCCCACTACACGGAATGCGACACGAAATGGGGTGCCATGGCAGACCCAGCACTCAGACCAGCCATGCCGAAAGCCAAGAAACAATCCAGCTGGGACAGCCCCATTGTAGACAAAGAAGCCACAGCTTTGCTGGAGGCAGCAACAACCCCCAGTGATCGTGCACGCCTCACAGCTGTGCAGGCTCCCCATGCAGGGGACTTCCTTCTGGCAGTCCCTATGTCTGCGACAGGCACACGTCTTGATCCGCAAAAGCTCCGTATTGCAGTCGCTCTCCGTCTTGCTGCCCCTATCCACACTGTTCACAGGTGTATTTGCGGCGAGGCAGATGCTGATGAATATGGACTGCATGGCCTGCACTGTGGAAAATCTGCTGGTTGGCACACTAGACATGACGAAGTCAATTACATCATTAAAAGAAGCCTTGCCTCTGCTCAGTGTCCAGCAGAGAGAGAGCCCCGCAACCTACTGAACCGTGACTCTGTTAGCTTTGCCGGCCGACCAGACGGAATCACACTGCGACCGTGGAAGGGTGGCAGACAGTTGGCATGGGACTATACTTGTGTATCCACCCTGGCAACCACATACATCAACCTCTCTGCCGGCACAGCAGGAGCCGCGGCGACACGCAGAGAAAGAGACAAGTCAGCCAAGTACAGGCAATTAGATCATCGGTACAACATCGTTCCAATAGGGTCTGAGCCCCTAGGCCCATGGGGAGAGAGTGCAAGAAGGTTTCTTAAGGATCTTGGTTCCAAGCTCATTGACACCACAAGAGACCCTAGAGCAGCAAGTTTTCTCTTTCAGCGCCTCAGTGTCGCGATCCAGAGGGGGAATGCTCGCTGCATCCTCGGTTCCTGCCCGGCGTCGGAGGAGTTCGAGGAAATCTACAGCCTCTAGGAAGCGAGCTTTTTTTTGTGTCCTCTTAATGTTAATTTGTTGTATAAAATCAGATATGTAACTGTATAACCCTGCATAATAAAGTGTACACCATAAAAAGAGGGGGGGGGGTGGTAGGAGAAGCGAACACTCTTACACATTCAGAGTTAAATGGCAAGTTTTTCCCTGAATGCTCTGTGTTCCCTTCTCTGAGGCTGTGGGTCCCTATAATTACACCAGAGGTGGTACCCCCTATATATATATATATATATATATATATATATATATATATATATATATATATATATATATATATATATATATATATAAGTACTCAAGGAAATTCCTGTCTTGATCCTTCCTTTGTGGTCTGACATTGTCACATTGTTCATCACGTGTTAATTTCTTCGTCATTTAAACACACACATTCTCAGGGGAATTGACAGGGTGGACAAAGACAAACTCTTCAGCACGGGTGGGACACAAACAAGGGGACACAGGTGGAAACTTAGGACCCAGATGAGCCACAAAGACATTAGAAATATTATTTTTTTCAGTGTCAAATTAGTTAACGGATGGAATGCATTAGGCAGTGATGTGGTGGAGGCTGACTCCATACACAGATTATAATGTAGATATGATAGAGCCCAGTAGGCTCACGAACCTGTACACCAGTTAGAGGCGGGACCAAAGAGCCAGAGCTCAACCCCCGCAAGCACAACTAGGTGAGTGTACACACACACACACACACACACACACACACACACACACACACACACACACACACACACACACACACACACACACACACACACACACACACACACATATATATATATATATATATATATATATATATATATATATATATATATATATTATTTTAAAGGGTACCACCTCTCCACCTCTGGTGCAATTGTATGGACCCATAGCCTCGGAGAAGAAAATAAAGAGTACTCAGAGAAGACCTTGTGGACCCATATATATATTATTCAATTTCCTATCCTCGCTAATTTTGTGTTCAAAGAACTGAAGAGGAACATTCGAGTAGTTGACAGAGTCCGGACAATGAACCACTTTTTAGAGCAGAGTCTTGACTTGGGGTTAAACTGGCCATTAACAAAAGATGTTGGATCAGTAATGTTTGAATGGCCTAATCTTGGAAATTGGCTTGGAATCCTTAAATAACATGTGAGGATGGTTTTAATACAATTAAAGTCAACACTTACATGTGGGGGGAGCCCGAAGTTGACGGAGCATATCTTGTTCAACTGAACATTCTCGATGAAGAGGAGCATGGCCTCTTTGCACGCTCCGTCGACGAGCATGACAGGTTCCACAGTAATGGCCCTCAGTGCCGTCATTATAGTTCCGGCCATCCTGCTGTGTTGGTCTTGCTCCTCCACAGCACTCACTAGTTACTGCTGGGTCAGCTGTCTCCCTCCACCAACACTCACTAGTTACTGCTGGGTCAGCTGTCTCCCTCCACCAACACTCGCTAGTTACTGCTGGGTCAGCTGTCTCCCTCCACCAACACTCGTTACTAGTTACTCGCTGTTACTGCTGTCAGCTGTCTCCCTCCACCAACACTCGCTAGTTACTGCTGGGTCAGCTGTCTCCCTCCACCAACACTCGCTAGTTACTGCTGGGTCAGCTGTCTCCCTCCACCAACACTCGCTAGTTACTGCTGGGTCAGCTGTCTCCCTCCACCAACACTCGCTAGTTACTGCTGGGTCAGCTGTCTCCCTCCACCAATTCACACGAATCACTACTGAATCACACTATTTCTACAATGAACACACAAGAGTTACTCGCAAATTGGGTAAATTTTCATTTTTTCCAATTAACACACAAGAATTTCTGTCAAGTCGATGTTTCATCAGCAAGTTACATAACTTGCCGATAAATTTTAAATTTTCTTCCATTACCCAATAAACTTCTTAATAGTAGTCTTCTTTAATCCAAGACGCGTCTTTCTGCTAGAGAATCTTCAAGAAAAAGAGAAGATCGCGGTCCGTCCCATAGACCCGCCCGGTATGGGAGTTTCTTTACAAATGACGGTGAATTATTCGTGCCTGAGAGCCTTATATATGTGTGTGGTAATCAGTGTGGGGCCGAAGGCTCTGAGTTATGTCTGGGCCGCGCGGCTAGGCTGGCGTACACTACCAAGGGCGCAGGTACAGGAACAAGAGCTTGCAGATGCCAGCTGCAAGCGTACGCTCGCGCAACTCTCATAAAAACTTACAGATTTCGATATAAATTATTTATGCAGTACAGTTACATAGTGACAAATATTACTTCGTCAACACCTAGAATAATTGCTTTATTATGAGCTTTACTTCGTGGGGAGGAAAGTAGTAGCGCCTTTTATTCAGTGCCTCTGATGAGGCGATGGCAGCGGCGTCCCGTGCAAGAACGGCGGCCGCCACGTGGTCAACACGAGTTCGCGGCCGCAACGCCTCGCTCACCCACGTGAACAGGAGCCAATTGTCTTGTTCGAGCGACTGCCATCACAGTAAAGTCGTCTCGAAACCATTTAGGTATAAAGGCCACTCTCCTCTGCTCTCACCGCGCAGCTCATGGCGTCACAGTCTGTAATATTACTTATTCGTCCAGAGGCAAAAAAATAAAATTATTATATTCTTTTTTTGTCTTCGTTCGGAGATTTTCCATGATTCGTTTAGCAATGTAAGTCTTGCAAATGTGTTACTTTATGCGATTTCATCTCTCAAACGTATTGGGCAATTTTCTTTGATTCACGACGTCTGTTCTTCTTGTTAGATGGTTCGTCCAGCTGTTCTCTGTTGTTCTTGTCTAGCTGCCCCTCTGTTGTTCTTGTCCATCTGCTCTCTGTTGTTTTTGTCCATCTGCCCTCTGTTGTTCTTGTCCAGCTGCTCTCTGTTGTTCTTGTCCAGCTGCCCTCTGTTGTTCTTGTCCAGCTGCTCTCTGTTGTTCTTGTCCAGCTGCTCTCTGTTGTTCTTGTCCAGCTGCCCTCTGTTGTTCTTGTCCAGCTGCTCTCTGTTGTTCTTGTCCAGCTGCTCTCTGTTGTTCTTGTCCAGCTGCTCTCTGTTGTTCTTGTCCAGCTGCTCTCTGTTGTTCTTGTCCAGCTGCTCTCTGTTGTTCTTGTCCAGCTGCTCTCTGTTGTTCTTGTCCATCTGCCCTCTGTTGTTCTTGTCCATCTGCCCTCTGTTGTTCTTGTCCAGCTGCTCTCTGTTGTTCTTGTCCAGCTGCTCTCTGTTGTTCTTGTCCAGCTGCTCTCTGTTGTTCTTGTCCATCTGCCCTCTGTTGTTCTTGTCCAGCTGCCCTCTGTTGTTCTTGTCCAGCTGCTCTCTGTTGTTCTTGTCCAGCTGCTCTCTGTTGTTCTTGTCCAGCTGCTCTCTGTTGTTCTTGTCCAGCTGCTCTCTGTTGTTCTTGTTCAGCTGTTCTCAATGTTCGAACTACTAATCTGAATAGTTTACAATAATGGGTCGAAGTGGGTCAAGGTGGGTCATCATGAGTCAAAGTGAGTCAAGGTGGGTCATGGTGGGTCAAGGTGGGTCATGATGGGTCAAAGTGAGTCAAGGCGGGTCATGGTGGGTCAAAATGAGTCAAGGTGGGTCATGGTGGGTCAAAGTGAGTCAAGGTGGGTCATGGTGAGTCAAAATGAGTCAAGGTGGGTCAAAGTGAGTCAAGGTGGGTCAAAATGAGTCAAGATGGGTCATGGTGGGTCAAAGTGAGTCAAGGTGGGTCAAAGTGAGTCAAGGTGGGTCATGATGGGTCAAAATGAGTCAAGGTGGGTCATGATGGGTCAAAATGAGTTAAGGTGGGTCATGGTGGGGTCAAAGTGAGTCAAGGTGGGTCATGGTGGGTCCTAGTGAGTCATGGTGGGTCCTAGTGAGTCATGGTGGGTCCTAGTGAGTCAAGGTGGGTCATGGTGGGTCCTAGTGAGTCATGGTGGGTCCTAGTGAGTCATGGTGGGTCATGGTGGGGTCAAAGTGAGTCAAAGTGAGTCAAGGTGGGTCATGGTGGGTCACAGTGAGTCAAAGTGAGTCAAGGTGGGTCACAGTGGATCAAAGTGAGTCAAGGTGGGTCATGGTGAGTCAAGGTGGGTCATGGTGGGTCAAAATGAGTCAAGGTGGGTCCTAGTGAGTCAAGGTGGGTCCTAGTGAGTCAAGGTGGGTCATGGTGGGTCAAAGTGAGTCAAATTGAGTCAAGGTGGGTCATGGTGGGTCACAGTGGGTCAAAGTGAGTCAAGGTGGGTCATGGTGAGTCAAGGTGGGTCATGGTGGGTCAAAATGAGTCAAGGTGGGTCCTAGTGAGTCAAGGTGGGTCATGTGGGTCAAAGTGAGTCAAAGTGAGTCAAGGTGGGTCATGGTGGGTCATGGTGGGTCACAGTGGGTCAAAGTGAGTCAAGGTGGGTCATGGTGGGTCAAAACGAGTCAAGGTGGGTCAAAGTGAGTCAAGGTGGGTCATGGTGGGTCAAAGTGAGTCAAGGTGGGTCAGTTGGGTCGAAGTGAGTCACGGTGGGTCATGGTGGGTCAGTGTGAGTCAAGGTGGGTCACGGTGGGTCAAAGTGAGTCAAGGTGGGTCAAAGTGAGTCACGGTGGGTCATGGTGGGTCGAAGTGAGTCACGGTGGGTCATGGTGGGTCAGAGTGAGTCAAGGTGGGTCATGGTGGGTCAAAGTGAGTCAAGGTGGGTCATGGTGGGTCAAAGTGAGTCACGGTGGGTCATGGTGGGTCAAAGTGAGTCAAGGTGGGTCATGGTGGGTCAGAGTGGGTGTTGGTGAGTCCTGATGGATTTTACTCATTATAAAGAATGCATAACTTATTATAAAGTTGGATTAACTAATTTTAAGGAAAGATTTAACTAATGATTGAGATTGTCTATTGTGAAGGAAGGACTTACCCAACATAAGGTAGGACTTACCCAACATAAGGAAGGACTTACCCAACATAAGGAAGGACTTACCCAACATAAGGAAGGACTTACCCAACATAAGGAAGGACTTACCCAACATAAGGAAGGACTTACCCAACATAAGGAAGGACTTACCCAACATAAGGAAGGACTTACCCAACATAAGGAAGGACTTACCCAACATAAGGAAGGACTTACCCAACATAAGGAAGGACTTACCCAACATAAGGGAAGAACTTACCCAACATAAGGAAGGACTTACCCAACATAAGGAAGGACTTACCCAACATAAGGAAGGACTTACCCAACATAAGGAAGAACTTACCCAACATAAGGAAGGACTTACCCAACATAAGGAAGGACTCTCGCAGACGTTCCCGCCCATTTTAAGGGGCGACCTCGGGCGCCTGGTTTTTGTCCGCGGGTGGGGCTCTGGCGGCGTACAGTACACAACAGTTTCCTCCTTAAATTACAAATCTTTGGCATTTAGAAAGGTTAGTAGCTTGTTGTAGAACATGCATTAGTCACTCCCTTTTATCTCTATTCATTCACTTTTATTGGTTCCTGGGTGTTGATCGCGGCTTCGTGGTTGTGATTGGCGGTCCGGACGTGATTCGCACGATTGTGTCCGTAACCTCTACTGCTTCCTGTTTCCTGGGGGCGTTCTGTAGCTACGGTTACGACTCGTCTGGTGTGTTGCTGGAGCCGATTGGTTCACATTCGTGATCCTGTCTTTCTCAGCTTGCTTCGTTTGGTTCACATTCGTGATCCTGTCTTTCTCAGCTTGCTTCGTTTGGTTCATATTCGTGATCCTGTCTTTCTCAGCTTGCTTCGTTTGGTTCATATTCGTGATCCTGTCTTTCTCAGCTTGCTTCGTTTGGTTCATATTCGTGATCCTGTCTTTCTCAGCTTGCTTCGTTTGGTTCATATTCGTGATCCTGTCTTTCTCAGCTTGCTTCGTGTGGTTCATATTCGTGATCCTGTTTTTCTCAGCTTGCTTCGTGTGCTTCATATTCGTGATCCTGTCTTTCTCAGCTTGCTTCGTTTGGTTCATATTCGTGATCCTGTCTTTCTCAGCTTGCTTCGTTTGGTTCATATTCGTGATCCTGTCTTTCTCAGCTTGCTTAGATTGTCTCACATTCGTTGGTTAGGTTAGGTTAGGTTAGGTTAGGTTAGGTTAGGTTAGGTTAGGTTAGGTTAGGTTAGGTTAGGTTAGGTTAGGTTAGGTTAGGTTAGGTTAGGTTATTTAGTTGTGATATACTTCATTAATATAAACACTATAGAGCTAGACTTGTTTGTTTTTTGCGGAAAAAATTGGCGGAGAATGTTCAAGTTACCCCAGGCCCCTAGGCCCTCAAGTCTGTGTACTGGAGGCTGTGTACTGGAGGCTGTATACTGGAGTCTGTATGCTGGAGTCTGTATACTGGAGTCTGTATACTGGAGTCTGTGTACTGGAGTCTGTATGCTGAAGTCTGTATGCTGGAGTCTGTATGCTGGAGTCTGTATACTGGAGTCTGTATACTGGAGTCTGTGTACTGGAGTCTGTATGCTGAAGTCTGTATGATGGAGTCTGTATACTGGAGTCTGTATGCTGGAGTCTGTATGCTGGAGTCTGTATGCTGGAGTCTGTGTACTGGAGTCTGTATGCTGAAGTCTGTATATTGGAGTCTGTATGCTGGAGTCTGTGTACTGGGGTCTGTATTCTGGAGTCTGTATGCTGGAGTCTGTGTACTGGAGTCTGTATGCTCAAGTCTGTATATTGGAGTCTGTATTCTGGAGTCTGTATACTGGAGTCTGTATACTGGAGTCTGTATGCTGGAGTCTGTATGCTGGAGTCTGTATACTGGAGTCTGTATACTGGAGTCTGTATGCTGCAGTCTGTATATTGGAGTCTGTATACTGGAGTCTGTATGCTGGAGACTGTATACTGGAGTCTGTATACTGGAGTCTGTATACTGGAGTCTGTGTACGGAGTCTGTATGCTGGAGTCTGTATACTGGAGTCTGTGTACTGGAGTCTGTATGCTGGAGTCTGTATGCTGAAGTCTGTATGCTGGAGTCTGTATACTGCAGTCTGTATACTGGAGTCTGTGTACTGGAGTCTGTATACTGGAGTCTGTGTACTGGAGTCTGTATGCTGAAGTCTGTATGCTGGAGTCTGTATGCTGAAGTCTGTATGCTGGAGTCTGTATGCTGGAGTCTGTATGCTGGAGTCTGTATACTGGAGTCTGTGTACTGGAGTCTGTATACTGGAGTCTGTATACTGGAGTGTGTGTACTGGAGTCTGTATGCTGGAGTCTGTATACTGGAGTCTGTGTACTGGAGTCTGTATACTGGAGTCTGTGTACTGGAGTCTGTGTACTGGAGTCTGTATGCTGGAGTCTGTATACTGGAGTCTGTATACTGGAGTCTGTATTCTGGAGTCTGTATACTGGAGTCTGTATACTGGAGTCTGTATGCTGGAGTCTGTATGCTGGAGTCTGTATACTAGAGTCTGTATACTGGAGTCTGTATGCTGGAGTCTGTATATTGGAGTCTGTATACTGGAGTCTGTATGCTGGAGACTGTATACTGGAGTCTGTATACTGGAGTCTGTATACTGGAGTCTGTGTACTGGAGTCTGTATGCTGGAGTCTGTATACTGGAATCTGTAAACTGGAGTCTGTATACTGGAGTCTGTATGCTAGAGTCTGTAAACTGGAGTCTGTATACTGGAGTCTGTGTAATGGAGTCTGTATGCTGGAGTCTGTATACTGGAGTCTGTATGCTGGAGTCTGTATACTGGATTCTGTATACTAGAGTCTGTATACTGGAGTCTGTATACTGGAGTCTGTATACTGGAGTCTGTATACTGGAGTCTGTATACTGGAGTCTGTATGCTGGAGTCTGTGTTCTGGAGTCTGTATACTGGAGTCTGTATACTGGAGTCTGTATACTGGAGTCTGTATACTGGAGTCTGTATACTAGAGTCTGTATACTGGAGTCTGTATACTGGAGTCTGTATACTAGAGTCTGTATACTGGAGTCTGTATGCTGGAGTCTGTATGCTGGAGTCTGTATGCTGAAGTCTGTATGCTGGAGTCTGTATATTGGAGTCTTTATGCTGAAGTCTGTATACTGGAGTCTGTATACTGGAGTCTGTATGCTGGAGTCTGTATATTGGAGTCTGTATACTGGAGTCTGTATGCTGGAGTCTGTATACTGGAGTCTGTGAACTGGAGTCTGTATACTGGAGTCTGTATACTGGAGTCTGTGTACTGGAGTCTGTATACTGGAGTCTGTATACTGGAGTCTGTATACTGGAGTCTGTATTCTGGAGTCTGTATGCTGGAGTCTGTATGCTGGAGTCTGTATACTGGAGTCTGTATACTGGAGTCTGTATACTGGAGTCTGTATACTAGAGTCTGTATGCTGGAGTCTGTATACTGGAGTCTGTATGCTGGAGTCTGTGTACTGGAGTCTGTGTACTGGGGTCTGTATACTGGAGTCTGTATGCTGGAGTCTGTATGCTGGAGTCTGTATGCTGGAGTATGTATACTGGAGTCTGTATACTGGAGTCTGTATGCTGGAGTCTGTATGCTGGAGTCTGTATACTGGAGTCTGTGAACTGGAGTCTGTATACTGGAGTCTGTGAACTGGAGTCTGTATACTGGAGTCTGTATACTGGAGTCTGTATACTGGAGTCTGTATGCTGGAGTCTGTGTACTGGAGTCTGTATGCTGGAGTCTGTATACTGGAGTCTTTATGCTGGAGTCTTTATACTGGAGTCTGTATACTGGAGTCTGTGAACTGGAGTCTGTATACTGGAGTCTGTGTACTGGAGTCTGTATACTGGAGTCTGTGTACTGGAGTCTGTATGCTGGAGTCTGTATGCTGGAGTCTGTGTACTGGAGTCTGTATACTGGAGTCTGTATGCTGGAGTCTGTATACTGGAGTCTGTATACTGGAGTCTGTATACTGGAGTCTGTGTACTGGAGTCTGTATACTGGAGTCTGTATACTGGAGTCTGTATACTGGAGTCTGTATGCTGGAGTCTGTATACTGGAGTCTGTATACTGGAGTCTGTATACTGGAGTCTGTATACTGGAGTCTGTATACTGGAGTCTGTATGCTGGAGTCTGTATACTGGAGTCTGTATACTGGAGTCTGTATACTGGAGTCTGTATACTGGAGTCTGTATACTGGAGTCTGTATACTGGAGTCTGTGTACTGGAGTCTGTATGCTGGAGTCTGTGTACTGGAGTCTGTATACTGGAGTCTGTATACTGGAGTCTGTATGCTGGAGTCTGTATGCTGGAGTCTGTATGCTGGAGTCTGTGTACTGGAGTCTGTATACTGGAGTCTGCATACTGGAGTCTGTGAACTGGAGTCTGTGAACTGGAGTCTGTGAACTGGAGTCTGTATACTGGAGTCTGTATACTGGAGTCTGTATACTGGAGTCTGTATGCTGGAGTCTGTATGCTGGAGTCTGTGTACTGGAGTCTGTATACTGGAGTCTGTGAACTGGAGTCTGTATACTGGAGTCTGTATACTGGAGTCTGTGAACTGGAGTCTGTATACTGGAGTCTGTATACTGGAGTCTGAATGCTGGAGTCTGTATGCTGGAGTCTGTATGCTGGAGTCTGTATACTGGAGTCTGTGTACTGGAGTCTGTATGCTGGAGTCTGTGAACTGGAGTCTGTATACTGGAGTCTGTATGCTGGAGTCTGTATGCTGGAGTCTGTGTACTGGAGTCTGTATACTGGAGTCTGTATGCTGGAGTCTGTATACTGGAGTCTGTATACTGGAGTCTGTATACTGGAGTCTGTATACTGGAGTCTGTATACTGGAGTCTGTATACTGGAGTCTGTATACTGGAGTCTGTATACTGGAGTCTGTATGCTGGAGTCTGTATACTGGAGTCTGTGTACTGGAGTCTGTATACTGGAGTCTGTATGCTGGAGTCTGTATACTGGAGTCTGTGAACTGGAGTCTGTATACTGGAGTCTGTATACTGGAGTCTGTATACTGGAGTCTGTATGCTGGAGTCTGTATGCTGGAGTCTGTATGCTGGAGTCTGTATGCTGGAGTCTGTATGCTGGAGTCTGTATGCTGGAGTCTGTGAACTGGAGTCTGTATACTGGAGTCTGTATACTGGAGTCTGTATGCTGGAGTCTGTATGCTGGAGTCTGTATGCTGGAGTCTGTATGCTGGAGTCTGTATGCTGGAGTCTGTATGCTGGAGTCTGTATGCTGGAGTCTGTATACTGGAGTCTGTATGCTGGAGTCTGTATGCTGGAGTCTGTATACTGGAGTCTGTATGCTGGAGTCTGTATGCTGGAGTCTGTATACTGGAGTCTGTATACTGGAGTCTGTATGCTGGAGTCTGTATACTGGAGTCTGTATACTGGAGTCTGTATACTGGAGTCTGTATGCTGGAGTCTGTATGCTGGAGTCTGTGTACTGGAGTCTGTATGCTGGAGTCTGTATGCTGGAGTCTGTATGCTGGAGTCTGTATACTGGAGTCTGTATGCTGGAGTCTGTATGCTGGAGTCTGTGTACTGGAGTCTGTATGCTGGAGTCTGTATGCTGGAGTCTGTATGCTGGAGTCTGTATACTGGAGTCTGTATGCTGGAGTCTGTATACTGGAGTCTGTATACTGGAGTCTGTATGCTGGAGTCTGTATACTGGAGTCTGTGTACTGGAGTCTGTATACTGGAGTCTGTATACTGGAGTCTGTATACTGGAGTCTGTATACTGGAGTCTGTATACTGGAGTCTGTATACTGGAGTCTGTATGCTGGAGTCTGTATACTGGAGTCTGTATGCTGGAGTCTGTATACTGGAGTCTGTATACTGGAGTCTGTATACTGGAGTCTGTATGCTGGAGTCTGTATACTGGAGTCTGTGTACTGGAGTCTGTATGCTGGAGTCTGTATGCTGGAGTCTGTATACTGGAGTCTGTATGCTGGAGTCTGTATGCTGGAGTCTGTATGCTGGAGGCTGTATGCTGGAGTCTGTGTACTGGAGTCTGTGTACTGGAGTCTGTATGCTGGAGTCTGTATACTGGAGTCTGTATGCTGGAGTCTGTATATTGGAGTCTGTATGCTGGAGTCTGTATACTGGAGTCTGTATGCTGGAGTCTGTATATTGGAGTCTGTATGCTGGAGTCTGTATACTGGAGTCTGTATGCTGGAGTCTGTATACTGGAGTCTGTATGCTGGAGTCTGTATACTGGAGTCTGTATGCTGGAGTCTGTATGCTGGAGTCTGTATACTGGAGTCTGTATGCTGGAGTCTGTATGCTGGAGTCTGTATGCTGGAGTCTGTATGCTGGAGTCTGTGTACTGGAGTCTGTATACTGGAGTCTGTATGCTGGAGTCTGTATGCTGGAGTCTGTATACTGGAGTCTGTATACTGGAGTCTGTATGCTGGAGTCTGTATGCTGGAGTCTGTGTACTGGAGTCTGTATGCTGGAGTCTGTATACTGGAGTCTGTATGCTGGAGTCTGTATACTGGAGTCTGTATGCTGGAGTCTGTATACTAGAGTCTGTATGCTGGAGTCTGTATATATTGGAGTCTGTATACTGGAGTCTGTATACTGGAGTCTGTATACTGGAGTCTGTATACTGGAGTCTGGAGTCTGTATACTGGAGTCTGTGTACTGGAGTCTGTATACTGGAGTCTGTATGCTGGAGTCTGTATACTGGAGTCTGTGTACTGGAGTCTGTATACTGGAGTCTGTATACTGGAGTCTGTATACTGGAGTCTGTATGCTGGAGTCTGTATGCTGGAGTCTGTATGCTGGAGTCTGTATGCTGGAGTCTGTATGCTGGAGTCTGTATGCTGGAGTCTGTGAACTGGAGTCTGTATACTGGAGTCTGTATACTGGAGTCTGTATGCTGGAGTCTGTATGCTGGAGTCTGTATGCTGGAGTCTGTATGCTGGAGTCTGTATGCTGGAGTCTGTATGCTGGAGTCTGTATGCTGGAGTCTGTATACTGGAGTCTGTATGCTGGAGTCTGTATGCTGGAGTCTGTATGCTGGAGTCTGTGTACTGGAGTCTGTATGCTGGAGTCTTTATACTGGAGTCTGTATACTGGAGTCTGTATGCTGGAGTCTGTATACTGGAGTCTGTATACTGGAGTCTGTATACTGGAGTCTGTATGCTGGAGTCTGTATGCTGGAGTCTGTTTACTGGAGTCTGTATGCTGGAGTCTGTATGCTGGAGTCTGTATGCTGGAGTCTGTATACTGGAGTCTGTATGCTGGAGTCTGTATGCTGGAGTCTGTATACTGGAGTCTGTATGCTGGAGTCTGTATGCTGGAGTCTGTATGCTGGAGTCTGTATACTGGAGTCTGTATGCTGGAGTCTGTATACTGGAGTCTGTGAACTGGAGTCTGTATGCTGGAGTCTGTATACTGGAGTCTGTGTACTGGAGTCTGTATACTGGAGTCTGTATACTGGAGTCTGTATACTGGAGTCTGTATACTGGAGTCTGTGAACTGGAGTCTGTATACTGGAGTCTGTATGCTGGAGTCTGTATACTGGAGTCTGTATGCTGGAGTCTGTATACTGGAGTCTGTATACTGGAGTCTGTATACTGGAGTCTGTATGCTGGAGTCTGTATACTGGAGTCTGTGTACTGGAGTCTGTATGCTGGAGTCTGTATGCTGGAGTCTGTATACTGGAGTCTGTATGCTGGAGTCTGTATGCTGGAGTCTGTATGCTGGAGTCTGTATGCTGGAGTCTGTGTACTGGAGTCTGTGTACTGGAGTCTGTATGCTGGAGTCTGTATACTGGAGTCTGTATGCTGGAGTCTGTATACTGGAGTCTGTATGCTGGAGTCTGTGTACTGGAGTCTGTATGCTGGAGTCTGTATATTGGAGTCTGTATGCTGGAGTCTGTATACTGGAGTCTGTATGCTGGAGTCTGTATACTGGAGTCTGTATGCTGGAGTCTGTATACTGGAGTCTGTATGCTGGAGTCTGTATGCTGGAGTCTGTATACTGGAGTCTGTATGCTGGAGTCTGTATGCTGGAGTCTGTATGCTGGAGTCTGTATGTTGGAGTCTGTGTACTGGAGTCTGTGTACTGGAGTCTGTATGCTGGAGTCTGTATGCTGGAGTCTGTATGCTGGAGTCTGTATACTGGAGTCTGTATGCTGGAGTCTGTATGCTGGAGTCTGTGTACTGGAGTCTGTATGCTGGAGTCTGTATATTGGAGTCTGTATGCTGGAGTCTGTATACTGGAGTCTGTATGCTGGAGTCTGTATGCTGGAGTCTGTATGCTGGAGTCTGAATGCTGGAGTCTGTGTACTGGAGTCTGTGTACTGGAGTCTGTATGCTGGAGTCTGTATGCTTTAGACTGTATACTGGAGTCTGTATACTGGAGTCTGTATACTGGAGTCTGTATACTGGAGTCTGTATACTGGAGTCTGTATACTGGAGTCTGTATACTGGAGTCTGTATATTGGAGTCTGTATGCTGGAGTCTGTGTACTGGAGTCTGTATACTGGAGTCTGTATGCTGGAGTCTGTATGCTGGAGTCTGTATGCTGGAGTCTGTATGCTGGAGTCTGTATGCTGGAGTCTGAATGCTTGTAAAATTACATGCGCCTGTGGGGAAGAAAGGATACCCCTAGCATGTTAAGGGTTAAGGAACATATAATCTCTTCCCACGACCAAACCATCACCAGAGAAATCTTAACAAACAACACAGAAATCATCGATAGATACAGCGATTGCAGGCGGCTTGACGTCTGCGAGGCACTACACATTAAGAAGTCAACACCAGCAATCAACAGCCAATTAATGCACAACTATATTCTACCCACTTCAAGACTCTAATATAGAAGCATCAGGAAATATGGGCCAATAGGCCCTCTGCAGTTACTTCCATTCTTATCTTTAACTTACCCAATATTATACCCATTGTTTCGTGTTCTATCCTGTGTTGAAAGTTTTGGTCACCTCATCCAAAACTGATTGTAACAAATCACCTCACCCAAAATGCGGGTATAAAATGAAAGCTGTTTAAATCATAGCGTAGTAAGAACTCTGTTTAGTGTTTGCAGGTTATAGTTGTGTGTGTGTAAACTAAAAGTCTTTGAAAATGTAATAAGTTATTACGAAACGCGTTCAAGTGTCGCGTCAGACTTGAAATAAAAATGAATTTTGAAGAATTGATTTTTCAATTACCATCAACAGTGAAAAGGAACATAAGAAATATTGAGAAAATTCGTGTTAGAATTATTAATCTTACTTTTTCGGTCATATTTAATAATGTATATATATATGTGTGTATATATGTATGTATATACATATATATATATATATATATATATATATATATATATATATATATATATATATATATATATATATATATATATATATATATATATATATATATATATATATATTGTGACAATAATCTCCTTCAAGAGATTGAGCCTGCTCTTCCCTCTACAAATACGTCGCAACATACTATATATAACTACTATGGAAGAAATGTCCAACAACGACAACAACACCAGCAAGGTTTGCCAGAGCGCAGAACGTATGCAGCCAGAGATGCCTGTTCAGACTCAAACCGCCAAACTACCTGTTGATCGCTACCGGCTCCGCTGATTGGTCGCCGGCCGGGCTGCAACTGCACTCCACCCCCCCATACTACTTGATGTCTGGGGTCGCCACGACCTCAGACCTCAGAATATTTAGTGCTTTCGCAGTTATCACTCCTCCCGGCTAGACGTTAGCGTGTACTGAGAGAGGTGGTAGCTTAAAGCCAATATTCCAGCACCTCCCTTTAATTTTGTGTTGCACTTCTTGTTATTTTATCTTAACGTAACTTTTCATTGTGTCATTTAATTATTCTTATTATTTTGATTGATTGATTTTATTATAAGAATTTGTTTGTCCATTTTTTCATGTTTTGATTTATTTAACGTAATTAAAATTTCATTGTTAAAATTTACTTGTGTTTTGTGTGTCTTCTCCTTACCTTACCACAGACGAAGTTCCAGTTTTCTATTTTTTTTTATAACTATGTGACGAGGCCATACCCCTAGCCTTAAACAGCCGAACACCAACGCGTTACCGTCACAAGTTATATGGGGGCCTGTCCGGGAGCTTCACTCAGGTACTGGTGCCAAGTGGTAATTTATGGTAAGCGTATTTAACTTTGTTAACGTAGCTTTACTATTTTTCATATTCAATTTCATTTTTTATAAGGTGCGGTGTATTGTGCATTACGAGAGTAACATATAGTGAAGGTGAGACAACTTTGGATTACGTGGTGACTGTAGGCCGCAGTCATACTCTTAATTGGTCATCTCTCCCTCCGTGTTATTACTCGTGTTTACCATCAACCTGGGCAAGTCCACTTTCGCGAAAGGTAAAGTGCGTTATCTGGGTCATGTTATTGGGAGTGGCAGCATAGCTCCGTTAGACTCACACACTCAAGCCATCCAACAGTATCCACAGCCTACCACCAGGAAGCAGCTCCTGCGCTTCCTTGGTCTTGCCTCTTACTACCGTAGGTTTGTGAGGAATTTCAGTACAGTCGCCACACCTCTAATTCTATTAACCAGTCCCAAGCAACGGTATAATTGGACCATGCAGCAAACCGTTGCTTTCGAACAACTCAAATTCCTCCTCTGTTCTAACCCCATTCTCGCCTCTCCAGATATCACCAAGCCTTTCGTCCTTCATGTCGACGCCAGTGGTACCGGCGTTGGTGGTGTCCTGATGCAACAACGAGGCGAGGAGGTTCTACCTGTCAGCTACTACAGCTACAAACTGAAACCACACCAGAGGAACTACAGCACTATTGAAAAGGAGCTACTATCCATCGTCCTGAACCTCCAACACTTCGCTCCGTACCTACAAGGCGCCAGGTCTACCACCATCTTCTCAGACCACAACCCTCTCCGCTTCCTTCATCAAGCCCAATTCTCCAACCAGCGTCTTCTACGATGGGCTCTGTATTTACAAGACTTCAACCTGGAGATCCGCTATATCAAGGGTTCTGACAACACCATAGCCGATGCCCTCTCCAGAGTTTATGAAGTAGAAGCGACTCCATCCATTACTCCACCACATAACGACGTACTTCTTCCAGAACCGCAGGCTTCGGGGGAGAGTTGTGACAATAATCTCCTTCAAGAGATTGAGCCTGCTCTTCCCTCTACAAATACGTCGCAACATACTATATATAACTACTATGGAAGAAATGTCCAACAACGACAACAACACCAGCAAGGTTTGCCAGAGCGCAGAACGTATGCAGCCAGAGACGCCTGTTCAGACTCAAACCGCCAAACTACCTGTTGATCGCTACCGGCTCCGCTGATTGGTCGCCGGCCGGGCTGCAACTGCACTCCACCCCCCCATACTACTTGATGTCTGGGGTCGCCACGACCTCAGACCTCAGAATATTTAGTGCTTTCGCAGTTATCACTCCTCCCGGCTAGACGTTAGCGTGTACTGAGAGAGGTGGTAGCTTAAAGCCAATATTCCAGCACCTCCCTTTAATTTTGTGTTGCACTTCTTGTTATTTTATCTTAACGTAACTTTTCATTGTGTCATTTAATTATTCTTATTATTTTGATTGATTGATTTTATTATAAGAATTTGTTTGTCCATTTTTTCATGTTTTGATTTATTTAACGTAATTAAAATTTCATTGTTAAAATTTACTTGTGTTTTGTGTGTCTTCTCCTTACCTTACCACAGACTAAGTTCCAGTTTTCTATTTTTTTTTATAACTATGTGACGAGGCCATACCCCTAGCCTTAAACAGCCGAACACCAACGCGTTACCGTCACAATATATATATATATATATATATATATATATATATATATATATATATATATATGTCGTACCTAGTAGCCAGAACGCATTTCTCTGCCTACTATGTAAGGCCCGATTTGCCTAATAAGCCAAGTTTTCATGACTTAATTGTTTTTTGACTACCTAACCTACCTAACCTGACCTAACCTAACTTTTTCGGCTACCTACCCTACCCTAACCTATAAAGCTAGGTTAGGTAGGGTTGGTTAGGTTCGGTCATATATCTACGTTAATTTTAACTCCAATAAAAAAAATTGACCTCATACATAATGAAATGGGTAGCTTTATCATTTAATGAGAAAAAAATTAGAGAAAAATATTATTTCAGGAAAACTTGGCTTATTAGGCAAATCGGGCCTTGCATAGCAGGCCGAGTATGACGTTCTGGCTACTAGGTACAACATATATATATATATATATATATATATATATATATATATATATATATATATATATATATATATATATATATATATATATATATATATATATAATCTTTGGACAACACCCACCAGTGGGACTCGAACCCAGAAAGAACAACTACCTTCCAGTAGCTGCCATAACTAGTATGATTTAACCCACTACACCATCAGACCTTACAAAAGAAGTAGAGAGTTCGAGATATATATACATCCCCAAACATCTCCACTTCCCGAAGGCACCAGATGAGTGTGGGGTCAGTCTGCATTTTTCGTCAAGCCACTGTCAATGTGAGAGAACTCGTGTCCAGCTTATAAGCCTATACTTGCATAAACCACAAGTGAAGATTTATAGTCTTTGGACAACACCCACCAGTGGGACTCGAACCCAGAAAGAACAACTACCTTCCAGTAGCTGCCATAACTAGTATGCTTTAACCCACTACACCACGCCTATATATATATATATATATATATATATATATATATATATATATATATATATATATATATATATATATATATATATATATATATATATATATATATATATATATATATATATATGAAAACTCACACCCCAGAAGTGACTCGAACCCATACTCCCAGAAGCAACGCAACTGGTAACTACAGGGCGCCTTAATCCGCTTGACCATCACGGCCGTCAAAAGGAAGTGATAGCCGAGGCTATTTGAGCCACTTCCCCGACGGCAACTCGGATGGTAATCTTGGGCATAGCATTTCACCAAATCACCTCATTCTTTGGGGCACACGTGAGGAACACAAATGCGAACAAGCCTGAATGGTCCCCAGGACTATATGCGAATATAAGCCATTCAGGCTTGTTCGCATATATATATATATATATATATATATATATATATATATATATATATATATATATATATATATATATATATATATATATATATATATATATATATATATATATACTAGCAGTACCCGGCCACGCGTTGCTGTGGCTCAGCAACGCGTGTGCGTTATTGCTGAGCTACAGCAACCTTCCCTGTCCCCCAGTCGTCCCCATAATTTCCCCCCTCACCCGTCTCCTTGGCCTCCCAACCATTCCCCACTCCACCATCCCCTTTTTCTTCCCACCATGTCCCACTCCCCTGTCCCTTTGTCCTCCCCCACCATTCCCCCATCCCTTCGTCCCCACCATCCCAAACTCCCCCGTCCCCTCGTCATCCCTACCATTCCCCACTCCCTCGTCCGATGCCTTCCCAAATGGTCTGATGTTCCCATCAGAAAATTGGGAACATCAAGTGATCTGATGTTCCCATCACTGAAATATAAGAAAAACAGTTAAAAAATGAAATGAAAAGATGAAAATAAACTATACCCACGAAATGAACGGTATGGTAAACAATACAGCTCAATTTCAACGCAATTCACACCAAATAATTAAATCAAAATGAAAATAAATCAAAATCTATGAAAATTCAATTTATCAATGCAATCAGAAACATTGAAATGGAATTGTAACATATTTAGTATAGCATGTGTGTTGCTCTTACATGCAACAGATGGCGCTGTTTGTCAAGGTCAGCATAGTTTTACCTGTCACAGGTGTGGCATCTATACTTATACTTACGAAATGAACGGTATGGTAAACAACACAGCTCAATTCCAACACAATGTCACACTAAATAATTCAATAAAAAATAAAATAAATCGAGATCTATGAAAATAAAATTTATAATGCAATCGGAAACATTGAAATGGAGTTCGTTACATGTTTAGTATAGCGTGCATGTTGCCATTATGTGCAACAGATGGCGCTGTTTTTCAAAAACGCATGTTTTTACCTGTCACAGGGGTGGCATATCTATTTATTAGATATATAAAAAGATGCTCCTATTTGAATCCAACGTTGTGTCAAAATTTCAAAGCAATCGGTGAAGAACTTTCAGAGATTACAGCGTGTGTTGCTCTTACATCTAACAGATGGCGCTGTTTTTCAAAAAACGCATGTTTTTACCTGTCACAGGTGTGGCATGTATTTAGTAGATATATAAAAAGATGCGCCTATTTGAATGCAACATTGTGTCAAAATTTCAAAGTCTTTACCTTTATTGTACTTGTCTTATCACCTGACCCCGTACGGGTATAAATCAACGAGTTCTGTAAATTCTTTTCACTTGAGAATGAACCATAGAGGTTCGAAACGTTGTGTAAATTGTATAAATAAAGTGTAATACATTCTATAGTAATTCACTTTTTTCTTCACCTTGAAATAACGAAAATGACTTTTGGAGAACTATAAGTATGCATGTGTATAAAGTATATGTGGAAGCTGATCAGAAGTGCGCTTCACCTTTGTAAACGCACATTAATAACACTGTAAAAAGACACCTCGAACACTGTTTATGTAGGACCGACGTAAGTGTGTGTATTTATGTATGTAGGTTAGATTAGCATGTTAAAAGCACTACAATCACCTTCTGTGGTTGATTGTTCAATAAATCCCTGAACTATATGTTTAACAGATCTCTCACCCTGTCCATGGAGGACAGAAGAAAATGTATATATGCTGGTTAGCATTGTAAATGTCTGGCCACCTCTGTGGTAGAAAAATAATAATAAAAAAAAATTCCTTTCTCATCATAATTACCTTACCTTCTGATAATTACCTTACCTTCTGATAATTACCTTACCTTCTGATAATTACCTTACTATTCTCCTAATAATTACCTTAATATTCTCTAATGATTGCACCATCGGCCGGTTCGCATATATCCCCCAACTGGATACATCCTGGAGTGTGGAAGTCAAGGATAGGTCCTGGGGGTGTGGAAGTCAAGGATAGGTCCTGGGGTGTGGAAGTCAAGGATAGGTCCTGGGGTGTGGAAGTCAAGGATAGGTCCTGGGGTGTGGAAGTCAAGGATAGGTTCTGGGGTGTGGAAGTCAAGGATAGGTTCTGGGGTGAGAAAGTCAAGGATAAGTTCTGGGGTGTGGAAGTCAAGAATAGGTCCTGGGGTGTGGAAGTCAAGGATAGGTCCTAGGGTGCGTAAGTCAAGGATAGGTCCTGGGGTGTGGAAGCTAAGGATAGGTCCTGGGGTGTGGAAGTCAAGGATAAGTTCTGGGGTGTGGAAGTCAAGGATTGGTTCTAGGGTGAGAAAGTGAAGGATAGGTTCTGGGGTGAGGAAGTCAAGGATAGGTTTTGGGGTGAGGAAGGCAAGGATAGGTTCTGGAGTGAGAAAGTCAAGGATAGGTTCTGGGGTGAGGAAGTCAAGGATAGATTCTGGGGTGAGGAAGTCAAGGATAGGTCCTGGGGTGTGTGGAACTCAAGGATAGGTTCTGGGGTGTGGAAGTCTAGGATAGGTCTTGGGATGTGGAAGTCAAGGATAGGTCCTGGGGTGTGGAAGTCAAGGATAGGTTCTGGGGTGAGGAAGTCAAGGATAGGGTCTCGGGTGAGGAAGTCAAGGATAGGTCCTGGGGTGTGGAAGCTAAGGATAGGTCCTGGGGTGTGGAAGTCAAGGATAGGTCCTGGAGTGTGGAAGTCAAGGACAGGTTCTGGGGTGTGGAAGTCAAGGATAGGTCCTGGGGTGTGGAAGTCAAGGAAAGGTCCTGGGGTGTGGAAGTCAAGGACAGGTTCTGGGGTGTGGAAGTCAAGGACAGGTTCTGGGGTGTGGAAGTCAAGGATAGGTCCTGGGGTGTGGAAGTCAAGGATAGGTCCTGGGGTGAGGAAGTCAAGGATAGGTCCTGGAGTGTGGAAGTCAAGGACAGGTCCTGGGGTGTGGAAGTCAAGGATAGGTCCTGGAGTGTGGAAGTTAAGGATAGGTTCTGGAGTGTGGAAGTCAATGATAGGTCCTGGGGTGTGTAAGTCAAGGATAGGTCCTAGGGTGCATAAGTTCAGGATAGGTCCTAGGGTGCGTAAGTCAAGGATAGGTCCTAGGGTGAGGAAGTCAAGGATAGGTCCTGGGGTGTGGAAATCAAGGATAGGTCCTGGGGTGTGGAAGTCAAGGATAGGTCTTGGGGTGTGAAAGTTAAGGATAGGTCCTGGGGTGTGTAAGTCAAGGATAGGTCCTGGGGCGTGGAACTCAAGGATTGGTTCTGGAATGTGGAAGTCAAGGATTGGTTCTGGAGTGTGGAAGTCAAGGATTGGTCCTGGGGTGTGGAAGTCAAGGATAGATCCTGGGGTGTGGAAGTCAAAGATAAGTTCTGGGGTGTGGAAGCCAAGGATAGGTTCTGGAGTGAGAAAGTCATGGATAGGTTCTGGGGTGAGGAAGTCAAGGATAGGTCCTGGGGTGTGGAAGTCAAGGATAGGTCCTGGAGTGTGGAAGTTAAGGACAGGTTCTGGGGTATGGAAGT
The DNA here is from genome assembly GCF_020424385.1 of Procambarus clarkii. Taxonomy (NCBI): domain Eukaryota; kingdom Metazoa; phylum Arthropoda; class Malacostraca; order Decapoda; family Cambaridae; genus Procambarus; species Procambarus clarkii. The sequence goes on along the minus strand of NC_059576.1, from coordinate 5,797,460 downwards.
CAAGGATAGGGTTTTGGGTGAGGAAGTCAAGGATAGGTCCTGGAGTGTGGAAGTTAAGGACAGGTTCTGGGGTATGGAAGTCAAGGATAGGGTCTTGGGTGTGGAAATCAAGGATAGGTCCTGGGGTGTGGAAGCTAAGGCTAGGTCCTGTGGCTGGGACGCCCGTGACCTGAGGGTGGGAGTGAGTGACCTACGGGACCAAAGGGATTACCTACCCGACGGGACACTGACGGCCACCACACCCTTAACATGTCTGTGCTCCGGTCACCGTAAAGGCACATCAGTATTGACCCGACCTGATACTAATGAGGTGCTTGAGGAGCACATGTTCCTACTGTGTCTGGTTAGCCGAAGTCACTTCAAATTTGACGCTCAGACCGTCAAACCCGGTTCGTTTCCCCTTCGACTTGATAAAAACAACTTCGAACTTGACGCTTAAATCGTCACAACCGGTTTATTTCCCCGTGAAAATGTCGATCTAGATGGTGGAGGCGGCCTGCAGGCAGCACAGTGGCTGGCGCTGAAGGGGGGAACGCCCCCGTGATGACGGGGCTGCAGTTTCCTATTGCAGGATGCGCTGCCTTGCAGGATAAGAGCAGGTTACAGACCCTCAGCAGGATGCGGGCCTGCTCTATCCTTGAGCCAGGTGGGAGTCACAGCCTGTCGCATCCTGCAGCTCGCGGGGACTTTGCTGACTCAGCCCCACACAGCAACTATAATCTTACATCAAACTTTAACTTATAGCAGACTGCAGAAGGCATTTTGGTACATGAGAGGCAGCTCCTATTGGTCCATACGAGGCAGTTCCTCTGGGTCCATACGAGGCAGTTCCTATTGGTCCATACGAGGCAGCTGCTATTGGTCCATACGAGGCAGTTCCTATTGGTCCATACGAGGCAGTTCCTATTGGTCCATACGAGGCAGCTCCTATTGGTCCATACGAGGCAGCTGCTATTGGTCCATACGAGGCAGTTCCTATTGGTCCATACGAGGCAGCTCCTATTGGTCCATACGAGGCAGCTCCTATTGGTCCATACGAGGCAGCTGCTATTGGTCCATACGAGGCAGTTCCTATTGGTCTATACGAGGCAGCTCCTATTGGTCCATACGAGGCAGCTGCTATTGGTCTATACTAGACAGCTCCAATTGGTCAATACGAGGCAGGTGCTAATGGTTCATGCGAGGCAGCTCCTATTGGTCCATACGAGGCAGCTGCTATTGGTCCATACGAGGCAGTTCCTATTGGTCTATACGAGGCAGCTCCTATTGGTCCATACGAGGCAGCTGCTATTGGTCCATACTAGACAGCTCCAATTGGTCCATACGAGGCAGCTGCTAATGGTTCATGCGAGGCAGCTCCTATTGGTCCATACGAGGCAGCTGCTATTGGTCCATACGAGGCAGTTCCTATTGGTCTATACGAGGCAGCTCCTATTGGTCCATACGAGGCAGCTGCTATTGGTCCATACGAGGCAGCTCCTATTGGTCCATACGAGGCAGCTCCTATTGGTCCATACGAGGCAGCTCCTATTGGTCCATACGAGGCAGCTGCTATTGGTCCATACTAGACAGCTCCAATTGGTCCATACGAGGCAGCTGCTAATGGTTCATGCGAGGCAGCTCCTATTGGTCCATACGAGGCAGCTCCTATTGGTCCATACGAGGCAGCTACTATTGGTCCATACGAGGCAGCTCCTATTGGTCCCATATGAGGCAGCATATTTTTATCCAACAAACTCATTCATATGTATGTCTAACCTACGCTTGAAACAATCCAGGGATCCTACGTCTATTATATAACGCGGTAATTGGTTCTACAGATCAACAACCCTGTTACCGAACCATTATTTACCCAGGTTTTTCCTCACTGTAAACTTAAACCAATTTATATCCATTGGTTTATACATTGGATATAAATTGATTTAGTTAAATTTAACAAGTTTGTTAAAATGAAACAAGTTTGTTTAAGTTTGGTGTTGTGTTATGTGGGGATGTATTACACATTGTTAATGTGTTGGGATCGATCCTGCGTCGGTGGACGACACCAACAAACACTTTACACTCTATGGGGATGGGAGCAACACTTTCAGACACGCATGGAAGGCACCAGCCCAGAGTCCATACGACGACTCTGGTGTGGGAGTATGTGATATTTACCTGAATTTACCTGAGGGCCAGTAACACTCAAGTGGCCTCAACCACCACAGGAAGGCGGCCAAAGATACCACCATTTATCATGTTAGTTTTATCTATTTTAATCTTAAACTGAAGCAAACATTTAGCATTTACGGTTTCGGCGGGTAGGCGGTTCCGTGAGTATATAACCCTGTGGGTGAAGAATGTTCTCAGTCCCACATTGTGGCTTGTTGAGCTTGTCACTGTTGTCCCTTGTTTGTGTTACATTGTGGCATGTTGAGCTTGTCACTGTTGTTCCTTGTTTGTGTTACATTGTGGCTTGTTGAGCTTGTCACTGTTGTTCCTTGTTTGTGTTACATTGTGGCTTGTTGAGCTTGTCACTGTTGTTCCTTGTTTGTGTTACATTGTGGCTTGTTGAGCTTGTCACTGTTGTTCCTTGTTTGTGTTACATTGTGGCTTGTTGAGCTTGTCACTGTTGTTCCTTGTTTGTGTTACATTGTGGCTTGTTGAGCTTGTCACTGTTGTTCCTTGTTTGTGTTACATTGTGGCTTGTTGAGCTTGTCACTGTTGTTCCTTGTTTGTGTTACATTGTGGCTTGTTGAGCTTGTCACTGTTGTTCCTTGTTTGTGTTACATTGTGGCTTGTTGAGCTTGTCACTGTTGTTCCTTGTTTGTGTTACATTGTGGCTTGTTGAGCTTGTCACTGTTGTTCCTTGTTTGTGTTACATTGTGGCTTGTTGAGCTTGTCACTGTTGTTCCTTGTTTGTGTTACATTGTGGCTTGTTGAGCTTGTCACTGTTGTTCCTTGTTTGTGTTACATTGTGGCTTGTTGAGCTTGTCACTGTTGTTCCTTGTTTGTGTTACATTGTGGCTTGTTGAGCTTGTCACTGTTGTTCCTTGTTTGTGTTACATTGTGGCTTGTTGAGCTTGTCACTGTTGTTCCTTGTTTGTGTTACATTGTGGCTTGTTGAGCTTGTCACTGTTGTTCCTTGTTTGTGTTACATTGTGGCTTGTTGAGCTTGTCACTGTTGTTCCTTGTTTGTGTTACATTGTGGCTTGTTGAGCTTGTCACTGTTGTTCCTTGTTTGTGTTACATTGTGGCTTGTTGAGCTTGTCACTGTTGTTCCTTGTTTGTGTTACATTGTGGCTTGTTGAGCTTGTCACTGTTGTTCCTTGTTTGTGTTACATTGTGGCTTGTTGAGCTTGTCACTGTTGTTCCTTGTTTGTGTTACATTGTGGCTTGTTGAGCTTGTCACTGTTGTTCCTTGTTTGTGTTACATTGTGGCTTGTTGAGCTTGTCACTGTTGTTCCTTGTTTGTGTTACATTGTGGCTTGTTGAGCTTGACACTGTTGTTCCTTGTTTGTGTTACATTGTGGCTTGTTGAGCTTGTCACTGTTGTTCCTTGTTTGTGTTACATTGTGGCTTGTTGAGCTTGTCACTGTTGTTCCTTGTTTGTGTAAATTCTGACCTTTCAACGAAGAGGTCTGGATCAACATGCACCAATTTGTTCAGTATTGTAAAAGTTTCGCTGAGATCCGCCCTGTCATGCCTGGCCTGTAGTGCTAACACCGGACGACTAAGTTCGGGAATGATGTGTGTCGCCCCCATATTCTATTTTATCCACAATGACTAAGTCCTGACAGTGAGGTCTTCATATCTGCATACAATCAACAGAGTTGGGGACGCAGCAGATATATATATATATATATATATATATATATATATATATATATATATATATATATATATTTTATTAAATATGACCGAAAAAGTAAGATTAATAATTCTAACACGAATTTTCTCAATCTTTCGTACATTATGCTTCACTGTTGGAGGTAAATTAAAAATCACTTCTCCAAAATTCATTTTTATTTCTAGTCTGACGCGACACGGGCGCGTTTCGTAAAACTTATTACATTTTCAAAGACTTCACAAATACACAACTGATTAGAACTTGCGTTTCCCTGGTTTTATATCTACATTTGAGTGAGGTGGGAAGGGTGATGTGGCATTACATTTTGAGTAAGGTGGGAAGGATGATGTGGCATTAGAGGATATTAATAGGGTATTAAAAGTATCAACACAAGACAGAACACGAAATAATGGATATTGAATAGAAGTGTTTGTAGAAAGCCTATTGGTCCATATTTCTTGATGCTTCTATATTGGGGCGGAGTCTTGAGGTGGGTAGAATATAGTTGTGCAATAATTGGCTGTTGATTGCTGGTGTTGACTTCTTGATGTGTAGTGCCTCGCAAACGTCTAGCCGCCTGCTATCGCTGTATCTATCGATGATTTCTGTGTTGTTTACTAGGATTTCTCTGGCGATGGTTTGGTTATGGGAAGAGATTATATGTTCCTTAATGGAGCCCTGTTGTTTATGCATCGTTAAACGCCTAGAAAGAGATGTTGTTGTCTTGCCTATATACTGGGTTTTTTGGAGCTTACAGTCCCCAAGTGGGCATTTGAAGGCATAGACGACGTTAGTCTCTTTTAAAGCGTTCTGTTTCGTGTCTGGAGAGTTTCTCATGAGTAGGCTGGCCGTTTTTCTGGTTTTATAGTAAATCGTCAGTTGTATCCTCTGATTTTTGTCTGTAGGGATAACGTTTCTATTAACAATATCTTTCAGGACCCTTTCCTCTGTTTTATGAGCTGTGGAAAAGAAGTTCCTGTAAAATAGTCTAATAGGGGGTATAGGTGTTGTGTTAGTTGTCTCTTCGGAGGTTGCATGGCTTTTCACTTTCCTTCTTATGATGTCTTCGATGAAACCATTGGAGAAGCCGTTATTGACTAGAACCTGCCTTACCCTACAGAGTTCTTCGTCGACTTGCTTCCATTCTGAGCTGTGGCTGAGAGCACGGTCGACGTATGCGTTAACAACACTCCTCTTGTACCTGTCAGGGCAGTCGCTGTTGGCATTTAGGCACATTCCTATGTTTGTTTCCTTTGTGTAGACTGCAGTGTGGAAACCTCCGCCCTTTTCCATGACTGTTACATCTAGAAAAGGCAGCTTCCCATCCTTTTCCGTCTCGTAAGTGAAACGCAGCACGGAACTCTGCTCAAATGCCTCCTTCAGCTCCTGCAGATGTCTGACATCAGGTACCTGTGTAAAAATGTCGTCAACATACCTGCAGTATATGGCCGGTTTCAAGTTCATGTCGACTAAGACTTTTTGCTCGATGGTACCCATGTAGAAGTTTGCAAACAGGACACCTAGGGGAAAGTGAAAAGCCATGCAACCTCCGAAGAGACAACTAACACAACACCTATACCCCCTATTAGACTATTTTACAGGAACTTCTTTTCCACAGCTCATAAAACAGAGGAAAGGGTCCTGAAAGATATTGTTAATAGAAACGTTATCCCTACAGACAAAAATCAGAGGATACAACTGACGATTTACTATAAAACCAGAAAAACGGCCAGCCTACTCATGAGAAACTCTCCAGACACGAAACAGAACGCTTTAAAAGAGACTAACGTCGTCTATGCCTTCAAATGCCCACTTGGGGACTGTAAGCTCCAAAAAACCCAGTATATAGGCAAGACAACAACATCTCTTTCTAGGCGTTTAACGATGCATAAACAACAGGGCTCCATTAAGGAACATATAATCTCTTCCCATAACCAAACCATCGCCAGAGAAATCCTAGTAAACAACACAGAAATCATCGATAGATACAGCGATAGCAGGCGGCTAGACGTTTGCGAGGCACTACACATCAAGAAGTCAACACCAGCAATCAACAGCCAATTATTGCACAACTATATTCTACCCACCTCAAGACTCCGCCCCAATATAGAAGCATCAAGAAATATGGACCAATAGGCTTTCTACAAACACTTCTATTCAATATCCATTATTTCGTGTTCTGTCTTGTGTTGATACTTTTAATACCCTATTAATATCCTCTAATGCCACATCATCCTTCCCACCTTACTCAAAATGTAATGCCACATCACCCTTCCCACCTCACTCAAATGTAGATATAAAACCAGGGAAACGCAAGTTCTAATCAGTTGTGTATTTGTGAAGTCTTTGAAAATGTAATAAGTTTTACGAAACGCGCCCGTGTCGCGTCAGACTAGAAATAAAAATGAATTTTGGAGAAGTGATTTTTAATTTACCTCCAACAGTGAAGCATAATGTACGAAAGATTGAGAAAATTCGTGTTAGAATTATTAATCTTACTTTTTCGGTCATATTTAATAAAATATGTCTACAGGAAAGACTGCTACCAAAATATACTAATATATATATATATATATATATATATATATATATATATATATATATATATATATATATATATATATATATATTTATACAGTTAAACAACTACCTACTTTTCCTAGAAGTCAAAGTTTAGCTTGAGTCAGATGTGGATTGTGTGATGGAGCACTCAGACGAGGTACATTGCGTCAGCGGCATGGCGGGGGCGACCAGGCACGGAACAGGAAGAGAGTCACACTCTCCAGGATCCTCATCTGATGGGCGTCCGGGATGTGGACGATGGTCGCTGGACTACTTTCAGTCTGGCTCTGACGCAACATTGCGTCAGAGCCAGACCTCTCAGGCAACACTGCACCACACCAGACCTCTGTGTGTCAAGAACTCCTTGACATCTTGGGAAGAGTCACCTTGCTGCTCCAGGCATTTTGTCAGTGTAAACACGCAAAAGAGAGTTAAAACCGTCCCATGCTTCGTATGAACTTTTTAGTCCATACGGACAGCTCCTATTGGTCTATACGAGGCAGCTCCTATTGGTCCATACGAGGCAGCTACTAGTGGTCCATACGAGGCAGATCCTATTGGTTCATACGAGGCAGCTCCTATTGGTCCATACGAGGCAGCTCCTATTGGTCCATACGAGGCAGCTCCTATTGGTCCATATGGGGGCAGCTCCTATTGGTCCATACGAGGCAGCTCCTATTGGTCCATACGAGGCAGCTCCTATTGGTCCATACGAGGCAGCTCCTATTGGTCCATACGAGGCAGCTACTATTGGTCCCATACGAGGCAGCTCCTATTGGTCCATACGAGGCAGCTCCTATTGGTCCATACGAGGCAGCTCCTATTGGTCCATACGAGGCAGCTACTATTGGTCCCATACGAGGCAGCTACTATTGGTCCATACGAGGCAGCTGCTATTGGTCCATACGGGGCAGCTCCTATTGGTCCATACGAGGCAGCTCCTATTGGTCCATACGAGGCAGCTCCTATTGGTCCATACGGGCAGCTCCTATTGGTCCATACGAGGCAGCTGCTATTGGTCCATACAGGGCAGCTCCTATTGGTCCATACGAGGCAGCTGCTATTGGCCCATACGGGGCAGCTCCTATTGGTCCATACGAGGCAGCTGCTATTGGTCCATACGGGGCAGCTCCTATTGGTCCATACGAGGCAGCTCCTATTGGTCCATACGAGGCAGCTCCTATTGGTCCATACGGGGCAGCTCCTATTGGTCCATACGAGGCAGCTGCTATTGGTCCATACGGGGCAGCTCCTATTGGTCCATACGAGGCAACTGCTATTGGTCCATACGGGGCAGCTCCTATTGGTCCATACGAGGCAGCTCCTATTGGTCCATACGAGGCAGCTCCTATTGGTCCATACGGGGCAGCTCCTATTGGTCCATACGAGGCAGCTGCTATTGGTCCATACGGGGCAGCTCCTATTGGTCCATACGAGGCAACTGCTATTGGTCCATACGGGGCAGCTCCTATTGGTCCATACGAGGCAGCTCCTATTGGTCCATACGGGGCAGCTCCTATTGGTCCATACGAGGCAGCTCCTATTGGTCCATACGAGGCAGCTCCTATTGGTCCATACGGGGCAGCTGCTATTGGTCCATACGGGGCAGCTCCTATTGGTCCATACGAGGCAGCTCCTATTGGTCCATACGAGGCAGCTGCTATTGGTCCATACGGGGCAGCTCCTATTGGTCCATACGAGGCAGCTCCTATTGGTCCATACGAGGCAGCTCCTATTGGTCCCATACGAGGCAGCTACTATTGGTCCATACGAGGCAGCTGCTATTGGTCCATACGGGGCAGCTCCTATTGGTCCATACGAGGCAGCTCCTATTGGTCCATACGAGGCAGCTCCTATTGGTCCATACGAGGAAGCTACTATTGGTCCCATACGAGGCAGCTACTATTGGTCCATACGGGGCAGCTCCTATTGGTCCATACGAGGCAGCTCCTATTGGTCCATACGAGGCAGCTCCTGTTGGTCCATACGAGGCAGCTACTATTGGTCCCATACGAGGCAGCTACTATTGGTCCATACGAGGCAGCTGCTATTGGTCCATACGGGGCAGCTCCTATTGGTCCATACGAGGCAGCTCCTATTGGTCCATACGAGGAAGCTACTATTGGTCCCATACGAGGCAGCTACTATTGGTCCATACGGGGCAGCTTCTATTGGTCCATACGAGGCAGCTCCTATTGGTCCATACGAGGCAGCTCCTGTTGGTCCATACGAGGCAGCTACTATTGGTCCCATACGAGGCAGCTACTATTGGTCCATACGAGGCAGCTGCTATTGGTCCATACGAGGCAGCTGCTATTGGTCCATACGAGGCAGCTCCTATTGGTCCCATACGAGGCAGCTCCTATTGGTCCATACGAGGCAGCTGCTATTGGTCCATACGGGGCAGCTCCTATTGGTCCATACGAGGCAGCTCCTATTGGTCCATACGAGGCAGCTCCTGTTGGTCCATACGAGGCAGCTACTATTGGTCCCATACGAGGCAGCTCCTATTGGTCCCATACGAGGCAGCTGCTATTGGTCCCATACGAGGCAGCTGCTATTGGTCCATACGGGGCAGCTCCTATTGGTCCATACGGGGCAGCTCCTATTGGTCCATACGGGGCAACTCCCGTCAAGAAGTGAGGAAAATTTAGGACAGCATTCATAGGAATAAGAGAAATCGAATAGGACTTGAGTTGAAGTGACAGTGTGACGATGTTGTGTATGGGAGCCAGTTCATGTTGGGCCATGTTGTGTATGGGAGCCAGTTCATGTTGGGCCATGTTGTGTATGGGAGCCAGTTCATGATGGGACATGTTGTGTATGGGAGCCAGTTCATGTTGGGCCATGTTGTGTATGGGAGCCAGTTTATGTTGGGCCATGTTGTGTATGGGAGCCAGTTCATGTTGTGTATGAGAGCCAGTTTATGTTGGGCCATGTTGTGTATGGGAGCCAGTTCATGTTGTGTATGAGAGCCAGTTCATGTTGGGCCATGTTGTGTATGGGAGCCAGTTCATGTTGGGCCATGTTGTGTATGGGAGCCAGTTCATGATGGGACATGTTGTGTATGGGAGCCAGTTCATGTTGGGCCATGTTGTGTATGGGAGCCAGTTTATGTTGGGCCATGTTGTGTATGGGAGCCAGTTCATGTTGGGCCATGTTGTGTATGGGAGCCAGTTCATGATGGGACATGTTGTGTATGGGAGCCAGTTCATGTTGGGCCATGTTGTGTATGGGAGCCAGTTTATGTTGGGCCATGTTGTGTATGGGAGCCAGTTCATGTTGTGTATGAGAGCCAGTTTATGTTGGGCCATGTTGTGTATGGGAGCCAGTTCATGTTGTGTCATGTTGTGTATGAGAGCCAGTTCATGTTGGGCCATGTTGTGTATGAGAGCCAGTTCATATTAGACCATGTTGTGTATGGGAGCCAGTTCATGTTGGGCCATGTTGAGTATGAGAGTCAGTTCATGTTGGGCCATGTTGTGTATGGGAGCCAGTTCATGTTGGGCCATGTTGTGTATGAGAGTCAGTTCATGTTGGGCCATGTTGTGTATGAGAGTCAGTTCATGTTGGGCCATGTTGTGTATGAGAGCCAGTTCATGTTGGGTCATGTTGAGTATGAGAGCCAGTACATGTTGTGTATGGGAGCCAGTTCATGTTGGGCCATGTTGTGTATGAGAGCCAGTTCATGTTGGACCATGCTGTGTATGGGAGCCAGTTTATGTTGGGTCATGTTGAGTATGGGAGTCAGTTCATGTTGGGCCATGTTGTACATGGGAGCCAGTTCATGTTGGGCTATGTTGTGTATGAGAGCCAGTTCATGTTGTGTATGGGAGTCAGTTCATGTTGGACCATGTTGTGTATGAGAGCCAGTTCATGTTGGGTCATGTTGAGTATGTGAGCCAGTTCATGTTGGGCCATGTTGAGTATAAGACTCTGTACAACATGACGTCATCTGGGTGGAGTAATCCAATCATTTTTGCTTGAGATGATTTAAGTACTCAAATAAATGTAATTAAACCTTACTAGTCCATGCTAGTTAACTAGTCTTTATCACTAGGGTCAACAGCAACATCTACGGACATTGAGAGACAACCTTGACCTTTCCTAGAGGATGCAGGTAAGATATATCAAGAAACCGGTTCCCCGCTCACCAGGACCCACGAAAGTTCACTCCTTGCGGTTGCCTGTAAACCCCCGAAAAGCTAAACCAAGTTATTTTTGGCTTGTATCCAAGCTGGTTCAAGTTTACTGCCCAGACAGGAGACAGTTGACTACCTAGTTTACTATAGATAATGAGCTGAGGCAGTTAGTTGTCTCTCCTGCAACGTTTGTGCAGTAATTGAGCGGATAGTGTTCTCTCTTTCAACTTGCCATCATCAGTTGTGGACAAAAAGTAGCTGACATTTGAGGTAGTGTCATATATGGCTTTTTTGCTCTCAAGGCTTTGGCAGGGAGGTCTGCGTTCTTGGGGTTGATAGCCCCAGACCGAGGATGGTCTAGACTAGATATTATCTTACCTGCTTGTGGTCTGGACCGCGGGTGGCCTAGAGTCATGGTACTCCAAATTCCCACAATTTGTGGGAATAGGGTTAGGTCCTGCCTCTCGACTGTCAATCAACTGGTGTACAGGTTCATGTGCCTACTAGGTTCCTATCCAACCCTTCCTCCGAATAGACAGTACGTTTTAATACTAAATGTAATAAGTACATTCCTGACTGTCTGCATAGTACATATATACACTTAATTGTGCCGTTATATTTACCTGTCCATATATAATATTCTCCTCATTTTCTGTTAATATATTTAAAATTTATAGGTTGAAGTTTTCGTGTTTAATTCAAGATACAAAAGTTTTAAATATAAATAATATATTTTTCAGTTTTATTAAACAATAGAAATTGTATTCAAATTTGAAAATATCTTGAGTTACTTTATAATTTATTGAAAGATTTTAGTTTTATAAAATTGTAATATCTATATAGCTACTAGCAGCACCCGGCCACAGCAACCTTCCCTGTCCCCCCAGGCCTTCCCCCTCACCCGTCTCCTCGGCCTCCCAACCATTCCCCACTCCACCGTCCCCTTTTCCTTCCCCTTCCCACCATTCCCCTGTCCCTTTGTCGTCCCCACCATTCTCCATTCCCCCATCCCCTCGTCCCCACCATCCCAAACTCCCCCGTCCCCTCGTCCATTACTTTACCACACAGCGCGTTTGGGAAAATGCCAAACTGACAGTGCACACCAAGGCACAAGTCTACATGGCATGTGTGGTGAGTACACTTCTCTACGGCTCGGAATCCTGGACCCTGCGCTCTCGCCAGGAGAGACGGCTTTCACATGCGGAACCTGAGACGCATCCTTGACATCACGTGGAAAGACCACGTCATCAACAACACAGTACTCGAGAGAACAGGAGTCCCTTCAATGTTCACTCTTCTGAAACAGAGACGCATGCGATGGCTGGGACATGTCACACGCATGGTCGATGGCCGCATACCGAAGGACCTCTTGTATGGAGAACTGGCATCAGGAAGGAGACCCACCGGAAGACCTCAGCTGCGTTTCAAAGACGCCTGCAAACGCGACCTCAAGCAGATGAGCATCTACATCAACGCTTGGGAGGCAGCAGCTGCGGACAGATCTGCCTGGAGATGCAAAGTGCAGAAGGGACTCCAGCAATTCGAGGATGAACTGAAGAGGCAGGCGGAGGATAATAGACTTCAGAGGAGGTCTCGACCACTGTCAGACGCACCCGCTTCGGCGTTTATCTGCACTCGCTGCAGTCGGGACTGTCATTCTCGGGTTGGCCTTCACAGCCACAGCAGGCGCTGCATCCAACTACACTACAACAACTAGACACCCAGGGCACAACTCCATAACTCCACGGGATTGACGGATGCCTACTACTACTATAGGTCCAAGGACTGAACCCTGCGTGACTCCACTGGTGACGTCTCGCCAATCCGAGACCTCACCCCTCACAGTGACTCGCTGTCTTCTGTTGCTTAGGTACTCCCTCATCCAATAGAGTACCTTCCCTTTCACTCCTGCCTGCATCTCCTGCTTTTTCACTAGCCTCTTGTGTGGTACTATGTCAAAGGCTTTCTGACAATCCAAAAATATGCAGTATGCCCACCCCTCTCTTTCTTGCCTGATTTTTGTCGCCTGGTCGTAGAATTCAATTAATCCGTGAAGCAGGACTTGCCATCCCTGAACCCATGTTGATGCTGTGTTACAAAGTTCCTTCGCTCCAGATGCTCCACTAGCTTTCTTCGCACAATCTTCTCCATCAGCTTTCATGGTATGCAGGTTAGGGACACTGGCCTGTAGTTCTCAGGCCAGTGTCCCTAAGCCTGTCTATCCCCCTTCTTGTATATCGGGACTACACTATTTCCAAATTCTTGGCAGTTCCCCTGTTGCCAGTGATTTGTTATACACTATGGAGAGTGGCAGGCACAGTTCTGCTCCTTCCCTTAGTATTCAAGGGCAGATTCCATCTGGGCCTATAGCCTTTGTCACATCCAACTCTAGTAAACACTTCCTTACTTCCCCGCTGGTAATCTCAAACTCCTCCAGTGGTTCCTGGTTAACTATTCCCTCTCTTATCTCTTGAATTTCTCCTTGCTGTAAGGTGAAGACCTGAAATTTCTTATTGAGTTTCTCGCACACTTCCTTGTCGTTTGTAGTGAATCCTTCTGCCCCTATCCTTAATTTCATTACCTGTTCCTTTACTGTTGTTTTTCTCCTGATGTGGCTGTGCAGCAATTTAGGTTGAGTCATTGTCTTGCTTGCGATGTCATTTTCGTATTGTCTTTCTGCCTCTCTTCTCATCCTGACATATTCATTCCTGGCATTCTGGTATCTTTCTCTGCTCTCCAGTGTCCTGTTATTCCTATAGTTTCTCCATGCCCTTTTACTTTGCTGCTTAGCTAGCCTACATCTCTGATTAAACCATGGGTTTCTCATCTTCATTTCACTGTTTTCCTTTTGGACTGGGACAAACTTGTTTGCTGCTTCCTTGCACTTTTGCGTGATGTAGTCCATCATATCTTGGGCCGTCTTTCCCCTGAGCTCTGTTTCCCATGAAACAGATCTGTTTCTGAATACAATATCTGTTAGGAATTTTCTTATCTTCTCATAGTTTCCCTTTCGGAATGCCAGCCTTTTGTTTTCAGGTCCCTTCCTTGCGTACTTTAACCCTTCTTCGACCAGATACTCAAACGCCAGTACACTGTGGTCGCTCAGTACCTGTGTCGCCTTGTTCGTGTTCCATCCGTGTTTAACTCTCTTTATCAACCTTGTCAATTCCTCAGAGAATTTTGTATGTGGTGATCTTTTCTCTCCTAACTCTTTTGTCTTCCAGCGACGTGAGGAGCAATGCACGCATCATGTCCTCGTAACTCATGCCTCCTAGTATCGTGGCATACTTTTGTCCCTTCTTCATATTCGTCTTATGCTTGACACTGAATGGACACCATGCTGGTGCTGCATATTCCGGGATTGGTCTTACATATGTGGTATGCAATGTTCTGAATGATTCCTTACACAAGTTTCTAAGGGCAGTTCTGATGTTAGCCAGCCTCGCATACGCCGCTGATGATATTTTTATGTGGGCTTCAGGGGACAGGTTTGGCATGATATCAACTCCTAGATCTTTCTCTCTGTCCGTTTCATGAAATACTTCATCTCCCATTCGGTATCCTGTGTCTGGCCTCCTGTTTCCACCGCCTAGTTACATCACCTTGCATTTACTCGAGTTGAACATTTCTAGCCATTTGTTGGACCATTTCTTTGTGCTTTGTGGACATTTCTTGTATGACCTAGTCCGATTGTACTCACCTAATTGTGCTTGCGGGGGTTGAGCTCTGACTCTTTGGTCCCGCCTCTCAACTGTCAGTCAACTGGGGAGATAGTGGTCTAAGCTGTATGTGGTCTGGACCGAGTGTGGTCTGGACCGAGTGTGGTCTAGACCGAGTGTGGTCTAGACCGAGTGTGGTCTAGACCGAGTGTGGTCTGGACCGTGTGTGGTCTAGACCGAGTGTGGTCTAGACCGAGTGTGGTCTAGACCGAGTGTGGTCTAGACCGAGTGTGGTCTGGACCGAGTGTGGTCTAGACCGAGTGTGCTCTAGACCGAGTGTGGTCTGGACCGAGTGTGGTCTAGACCGAGTGTGGTCTGGACCGAGTGTGGTCTAGACCGAGTGTGGTCTAGACCGAGTGTGGTCTAGACCGAGTGTGGTCTAGACCGAGTGTGGTCTAGACCGAGTGTGGTCTAGACCGAGTGTGGTCTGGACCGAGTGTGGTCTAGACCGAGTGTGGTCTAGACCGAGTGTGGTCTGGACCGAGTGTGGCCTAGACCGAGTGTGGTCTAGACCGAGTGTGGTCTGGACCGAATGTGGTCTAGACCGAGTGTGGTCTAGATCGAGTGTGGTCCGAACCGAGTGTGGTCTAGACCGAGTGTGGTCTAGACCGAGTGTGGTCCGAACCGGGTGTGGTCTAGACCGAGTGTGGTCTAGACCGAGAGTGGTCTAGACCGAGTGTGGTCTAGACCGAGTGTGGTCTAGACCGAGAGTGGTCTAGACCGAGTGTGGTCTAGACCGAGTGTGGTCTAGACCG
This sequence comes from Procambarus clarkii, assembly GCF_020424385.1. Taxonomy (NCBI): domain Eukaryota; kingdom Metazoa; phylum Arthropoda; class Malacostraca; order Decapoda; family Cambaridae; genus Procambarus; species Procambarus clarkii. The sequence goes on along the minus strand of NC_059576.1, from coordinate 5,782,453 downwards.
AGTGTGGTCTAGACCGAGTGTGGTCTGAACCAAGTGTGGTCTAGACCGAGTGTGGTCTAGACCGAGTGTGGTCTGGACCGAGTGTGGTCTAGACCGAGTGTGGTCTAGACCGAGTGTGGTCTGGACCGAGTGTGGTCTAGACCGAGTGTGGTCTAGACCGAGTGTGGTCCGAACCAAGTGTGGTCTAGACCTAGTGTGGTCTAGACCGAGTGTGGTCTAGACCGAGTGTGGTCTGGACCGAGTGTGGTCTGGACCGAGTGTGGTCTAGACCGAGTGTGGTCTGGACCGAGTGTAGTCTAGACCGAGTGTGGTCTGGACCGAGTGTGGTCTAGACCGAGTGTGGTCTGGACCGAGTGTGGTCTAGACCGAGTGTGGTCTAGACCGAGTATGGTCTGGACCGAGTGTGGTCTGGACCGAGTGTGGTCTAGACCGAGTGTGGTCTGGACCGAGTGTGGTCTAGACCGAGTGTGGTCTGGACCGAGTGTGGTCTAAACCGAGTGTGGTCTGGACCGAGTGTGGTCTGGACCGAGTGTGGTCTGGACCGAGTGTGGTCTAAACCGAGTGTGGTCTGGAACGAGTGTGGTTTGGACCGAGTGTGGTTTGGACCGAGTGTGGTCTGGACCGAGTATGGTCTAGACCGAGTGTGGTCTAGACCGAGTGTGGTCTGGACCGAGTGTGGTCTGGACCGAGTGTGGTCTAGACCGAGTGTGGTCTGGACCGAGTGTGGTCTAGACCGAGTGTGGTCTGGACCGAGTGTGGTCTAGACCGAGTGTGGTCTAGACCGAGTGTGGTCTGGACCGAGTGTGGTCTAGACCGAGTGTGGTCTAGACCGAGTGTGGTCTGGACCGAGTGTGGTCTACCGAGTGTGGTCTACCGAGTGTGGTCTGGACCGAGTGTGGTCTAGACCGAGTGTGGTCTAGACCGAGTGTGGTCTAGACCGAGTGTGGTCTAGACCGGACCGAGTGTGGTCTGGACCGAGTGTGGTCTAGACCGAGTGTGGTCTAGACCGAGTGTGGTCTGGACCGAGTGTGGTCTAGACCGAGTGTGGTCTGGACCGAGTGTGGTCTAGACCGAGTGTGGTCTAGACCGAGTGTGGTCTGGACCGAGTGTGGTCTGGACCGAGTGTGGTCTGGACCGAGTGTGGTCTGGACCGAGTGTGGTCTAGACCGAGTGTGGTCTGGACCGAGTGTGGTCTAGACCGAGTGTGGTCTAGACCGAGTGTGATCTAGACCGAGTGTGGTCTAGACCGAGTGTGGTCTGGACCGAGTGTGGTCTGGACCGAGTGTGGTCTAGACCGAGTGTGGTCTAGACCGAGTGTAGTCTAGACCGAGTGTGGTCTGGACCGAGTGTGGTCTAGACCGAGTGTAGTCTAGACCGAGTGTGGTCTGGACCGAGTGTGTTCTAGACCGAGTGTGGTCTGGACCGAGTGTGTTCTAGACCGAGTGTGGTCTAGACCGAGTGTGTTCTAGACCGAGTGTGGTCTGGACCGAGTGTGGTCTAGACCGAGTGTGTTCTAGACCGAGTGTGTTCTAGACCGAGTGTGGTCGAGTGTGGTCTGGACCGAGTGTGGTCTAGACCGAGTGTGGTCTGGACCGAGTGTGGTCTAGACCGAGTGTGGTCTAGACCGAGTGTGGTCTGGACCGAGTGTGGTCTGGACCGAGTGTGGTCTGGACCGAGTGTGGTCTGGACCGAGTGTGGTCTAGACCGAGTGTGGTCTGGACCGAGTGTGGTCTGGACCGAGTGTGGTCTAGACCGAGTGTGATCTAGACCGAGTGTGGTCTAGACCGAGTGTGGTCTGGACCGAGTGTGGTCTGGACCGAGTGTGGTCTAGACCGAGTGTGGTCTAGACCGAGTGTAGTCTAGACCGAGTGTGGTCTGGACCGAGTGTGGTCTAGACCGAGTGTAGTCTAGACCGAGTGTGGTCTGGACCGAGTGTGTTCTAGACCGAGTGTGGTCTGGACCGAGTGTGTTCTAGACCGAGTGTGTTCTAGACCGAGTGTGTTCTAGACCGAGTGTGGTCTGGACCGAGTGTGGTGAATGTGCTGGGCCACATGACGGGGGGGGGGGACACATGACCCCCCACAACATAGTAGGGGGGGGGGCTCGTCCTCCTGCATGACCACATCAACATAGCATGGGCAACAACATGCAACCATGTCAAGAGTTGCAAGCAAGTGTATGTTGGGAGATGCAAGTATGATGGTCCATGGCCGACTGGTCCATGGCCGACTGGTCCATGGCCGACTGGTCCATGGCCGACTGGTCCATAGCCACCTGGTCGTGATGGACCACCAGAAAGCACCTATATGAAGCGATGGACCACCAGAAAGTACCAATATGAAGCGATGGACCACCAGAAAGTACCAATATGAAGCGATGGACCACCAGAAAGTACCAATATGAAGCGATAGACCACCAGAAAGTACCAATATGAAGCGATGGACCACCAGAAAGTACCAATATGAAGCGATAGACCACCAGAAAGTACCAATATGAAGCGATGGACCACCAGAAAGTACCAATATGAAGCGATGGACCACCAGAAAGTACCAATATGAAGCGATAGACCACCAGAAAGTACCAATATGAAGGGATAGACCACCAGAAAGTACCAATATGAAGCGATGGACCACCAGAAAGTACCAATATGAAGCGATAGACCACCAGAAAGTACCAATATGAAGCGATAGACCACCAGAAAGTACCAATATGAAGCGATGGACCACCAGAAAGTACCAATATGAAGCGATGGACCACCAGAAAGTACCAATATGAAGCGATGGACCACCAGAAATTACCAATATGAAGCGATGGACCACCAGACTGGTCCATGGCCGACTGGTCCATGGCCGACTGGTCCATGGCCGACTGGTCCATGGCCGACTGGTCCATGGCCGACTGGTCCATGGCCGACTGGTCCATGGCCGACTGGTCCATGGCCGACTGGTCCATGGCCGACTGGTCCATGGCCGACTGGTCGTGATGGACCACCAGAAAGTACCAATATGTTGAGACGAACAACGGGTACTGTGACGGATACAGCGTGGGCGTGACGGATACAGCGTGGGCGTGACGGATACAGCGTGGGCGTGACGGATACAGCGTGGGCGTGACGGATACAGCGTGGGCGTGCCAGATACATAGGGCGTGCCGGAGCAGCGTGCCGGATACATAGGGATACAGCGTGCCGGATACAGCTAGCGTGACCAGACACCATTACAGCGCCAACATACGTGACTTGCTCGACTGTATCAAATGTTCGTCGCCTTCTCCTTCCTGGAAGGTATCCGGCTCCCTCCGGAACACCAGTCGACCCGAACACCAGCTGTAAATTTAAAACCCTGGGAGTTAGCCAACTGTTGTGGGCAGCATCCCTCATGAGGCAGAAACAAATGGGCAAAGTTTCTTTCACCCTGAATGCCCCTGTTACCTAGCAGTAAATAGGTACCTGGGAGTTAGTCAGCTGTCACGGGCTGCTTCCTGGGGGTGGAGGCCTGGTCGAGGACCGGGCCGCGGGGACACTAAAGCCCCGAAATCATCTCAAGATCTCAAGATAGCATCCTGTGTGTGTGGTGGGTCAGTAGTGGTAAGGTTGACGAGCCTCTTTGAGCAAGCAATCCTCCTTACAGAACGTCACATTTTAATGTTTACTCCGCCTAAAGGCCCAAAAAATCGCCGTATTAAAACAATGGAAGCGGCTGGCGAAAGTGACGTACTATCCCGTTTTCTATTTTGGGTCCTCTGGTAGGTTAGGATAAGGGCACTTTAGTACGACAGTTTCTAGACGTTGGGAAAACCTTATGAGGACGGGCTGTGTTGAGAGCGCGAGGCCAAATTGGCAATAATCCCTTAAAAACTGTCTAAGGATGTTGTTGTTGTTTAAGATTTGCTATATGGAACAAAAAGTTCCAAGTAGCACGGGCTATGGTGAGCCCGTCCTGTCTAAGGAAATTTTGAGCTACAAGGTATACTATTCTATTTGTTTTGGACCATATTTTATGGGGGAGAAAACAGTGGTGGAAGGTGTGGTTCAAGACGCCAGTCTTGGCCACCAGTAACTCCTCTGAGTTGTTTTAAATGATTCAACTTTAAGAATTATATGTTATTAATAACTTGGAATTCCCAGGAAGTAAAGATAATGAATTACTGACAATAATAATTTGTTTAACAGGCAGAGGAGTTGTGTTTCTTATTTGCGTGTACATGAGAGGTTGAGTGACTTGTAACAAAAGAAAGTCATTGAAATAAATGAAAACTTTTAAGAAATCCTGTTCAACAAATTGTTAATATTAATGTTTTAAACAAGACAATTGAACAATAAGATGAAATGTGAACATGAAATTCTAAAGTTTGTTTCATTTTCTCCAACAGTTTCCAGTTCAGCTCCAAAGTCCAGAAATTTCTGCTTCCAAATTAAGCTGCTTTGTCCAATTAATTAACTACATCTCAAAATTATCTAAATAAATCTACTGCAACATTTCTAACTTCAGTTTGTCTCATGTCTCACAAGATGTTAGTAAATCTTAGAGAAAACGTATCACCAGTTTAATCAATGGTATTCGAAAAAAAGTCATCTGAAGGTACTAAACGTCTGTTTTCTGGTGTTTTAAGACCCATCACGTCTGTGTTCATGTCTGGGGAATAGTTACATTGTCGACATCACTTTTAAAAATGTTCAGAATGATGTCAAAGGCTTTTATGTTATCAATCATAACATGAACTGTGTTGCCAGATTACTGTAATTAGGTGCTTCAAGTGGCGTAAATATGAGGAGGAATCTGTGTTAATATTAGTCAACAGCTCCACTCAACCTCACATAATTCTTCAAAATAATTATTTTGAATTTTTGAAAAACAGACAAATTTCATCCGAACGTTCAAGAACTCGTTTAAGGACAAAACCTGTACTAAGCCAACGAGCATTGGCGCAACTAACATTGTTGTAATAAACATTGGTGCAACGAGCATAGTTGCAATGAACATTGTAGCAACAAATATTTCGTTCTGGAAGGTCAAAGGTTCTAGAAGATCTAAACCTTCTGGAAGGTCAAAGGTTCTGGAAGGTCTAAACCTTCTGGAAGGCCAAAGGTTCTGTACGGTCAATGGTTCTGGAAGCTCAAAGGTTCTGCAAGGTCATTGCTGTGGAAAATTTCACTCATGTTAATATTATTATTATCTAAGGAATGTATTATTCCATATCATATCTATATATCAGAATCAATATCTATTGAACATATCTACTGTATCTACATCAGCATCCTGCATGACCATTGGCCAAGTACACTATTGGGCTTAATGCCTATATAATATGGCTTGGGGTAATCAAAAATATTGCTGGAACCAAAGTTATAGCTTCCAGTGACGTCATTACAAAATCCTGAATAAAGAACAAAAGGTACTATCAGGTACTGCCAATAATCCTTAAATCCACTAAGCAATTGTCTTGTGATATAACTTTATTACAACAATCAGTCTAAATAAAAGAAATGATCATTGTGTAAACATTGCCGGCACCTTGACAGACGCCGGTGGGGCAGAGGCGAAGTATCTGGCAGCCTCGTGTTTACATCCAGGAGTGTACTCGTGTGTAGGGCTGGAGACTCCTTTTTCGGCGAGATATTACACACAAACTTATCAGAATCTTTAGTGATAGCTCGCTAAATACTAGGAGTGTCTGAACTATAAAAAGGGAGGAATTCCTGGTACATATATATCCAAAATTAAGAGTGCGGAGGACCACTGGCTTGGGAGACCCCATCACCACCTCATCTACCAAGTGAGACGCAACAACGTGTACTCCATATCTGAGCAAGCAACTAGACACATTCACAGCAACTCTGTGACATCAAATCAACATCATCAAGCTGCCATTTCATCATTAAAATGTCGAGCCTTGTCTCAGCAAGAGAGACATCATCTGACTACTGCCAGCTAGGCTCCGGTTCTCAATTTCAGGATAAGTTATTAATTGTTTTAGAGCATAGACTGGCCAATTAACATGCTTTATTACATTAATACTTCCTTATTTAAATTGAGAGTCTTTAGGCAACGAGGCACTGCCTCATCATCAGTAAGTTCAGACCTACTCATGCAGTAACTGAGCTTATATTGCTGAGTATTCATAAAACCAGAATTGCCATATCCATAAATCTTAATTTATCAGTTAGTTTATTTTATTGCATATAATTTTGTTACGCAAATTTCCATTTATATTTGTGTAATTATACGTTTTATGCAACAACACAGATTTTCATAGGGCTAGGCTGGGCTGTATTTAGTTCAGGTCCTAGATGGTGAACCTTACCAGTGCATACAGTCATAGAGCTGTTTTATCTTATCCTTGTTTACATTTACAAGTCAAATGTGTGGGTGTTCCCCCAGGTGAACATTGTTCTGGAGTTTATGAGCCAGATCAGCCTTCAGGACCCTCCCTGCTACAACCCATTTCCACTATCAAGGTCACAGAAGAGTGGACTTACAATCCAGTATAAGAACCTTGCATGTAGCTAAGAGTTTTTAGTTTTGTACTTTATCAACAGTTACTGAATATTATTTAATTTTAGAGTCATAATTCTAGTAACCACATATTGGTTCCTGTGTGTAGTAAAAATGTTACTATATTATTGTACCCGGATGGATGCTCGCTTGACTGTCTCGTTTAGATGCTCGCATGACTGTTTTGTTGTTGTCAGATCAGCTGTGTCGTGCCTGTGTACAGGTTAGTTGAATGTTAACTCCTAGTTTATTTTCTATTTGTTCTAGCTTTAGTCATGTACAGTTTGCTTATTATTATATATATAGTTTAAGCACTGTTTATTCATTATAAGTATTGTATATTATATGGCTTGTGTTATTGCAGGTTGTAACTGTACTGTAATTATTTGCTCAATAAAGCCACATGTCTGGCAATGATTCTCCATTACCTCACTGTGTAATTCTCCTCTTCGTCAATAATCCTGATATATTCCCCCACAATTGGTTCTGCAAGGTGTTATCCATGGCCAGAGTTGTCAACACTGTGGTGTTATCCAGGGCCAGTGTTGCCCACACTGTGGTGTTATCCATGGCCAGTGTTGCCCACACTGTGGTGTTATCCAGGGACAGTGTTGCCAACACTGTGGTGTTATCCATGGCCAGAGTTGCCAACACTGTGGTGTTATCCATGGCCAGTGTTGCCAACACTGTGGTGTTATCCAGGGACAGTGTTGCCCACACTGTGGTGTTATCCATGGCCAGTGTTGCCCACACTGTGGTGTTATCCAGGGACAGTGTTGCCAACACTGTGGTGTTATCCATGGCCAGTGTTGCCCACAGTGTGGTGTTATCCATGGCCAGTGTTGCCAACACTGTGGTGTTATCCATGGCCAGTGTTGCCCACACTGTGGTGTTATCCATGGCCAGTGTTGCCCACACTGTGGTGTTATCCATGGCCAGTGTTGCCCACACTGTGGTGTTATCCATGGCCAGTGTTGCCAACACTGTGGTGTTATCCATGGCCAGTGTTGCCCACACTGTGGTGTTATCCATGGCCAGTGTTGCCCACACTGTGGTGTTATCCATGGCCAGTGTTGCCCACACTGTGGTGTTATCCATGGCCAGAGTTGCCAACACTGTGGTGTTATCCATGGCCAGAGTTGCCAACACTGTGGTGTTATCCATGACCAGTGTTGCCAACACTATTGTGTTATCCATGGCCAGTGTTGCCAACACTGTAGTGTTATCCATGGCCAGTGTTGCCCACACTATAGTGTTATCCATGGACAGTGTTGCCAACACCGTGGTGTTATCCATGGACAGTGTTGCCAACACTGGTGTTATCCATGGACAGTGTTGCCAACACTGTAGTGTTATCCATGGCCAGTGTTGCCAACACCGTGGTGTTATCCATGGACAGTGTTGCCAACACTGTGGTGTTATCCATGGGCAGTGTTGCCCACACTGTGGTGTTATCCATGGACAGTGTTGCCAACACCGTGGTGTTATCCATGGACAGTGTTGCCAACACTGTGGTGTTATCCATGACCAGAGTTGCCAACACTGTGGTGTTATCCATGGCCAGAGTTGCCAACACTGTGGTGTTATCCATGGCCAGTGTTGCCAACACTATTGTGTTATCCATGGCCAGTGTTGCCAACACTGTAGTGTTATCCATGGCCAGTGTTGCCCACTCTATTGTGTTATCCATGGACAGTGTTGCCAACACCGTGGTGTTATCCATGGACAGTGTTGCCAACACTGTGGTGTTATCCATGGCCAGAGTTGCCAACACTGTGGTGTTATCCATGGCCAGAGTTGCCAACACTGTGGTGGTATCCATGGCCAGTGTTGCCAACACTGTGGTGTTATCCATGGCCAGAGTTGCCAACACTGTGGTGTTATCCATGGCCAGAGTTGCCAACACTGGGGTGTTATCCATGGCCAGTGTTGCCAACACTGGGGTGTTATCCATGGCCAGTGTTGCCACCACTGTGGTGTTATCCATGGACAGTGTTGCCAACACCGTGGTGTTATCCATGGACAGTGTTGCCCACACTATTGTGTTATCCATGGACAGTGTTGCCAACACCGTGGTGTTATCCATGGACAGTGTTGCCAACACTGTAGTGTTATCCATGGTCAGTGTTGCCAACACTATTGTGTTATCCATGACCAGTGTTGCCAACACTCTAGTGTTATCCATGGCCAGTGTTGCCCACACTATTGTGTTATCCAGGGACAGTGTTGCCAACACTGTGGTGTTATCCATGGCCAGAGTTGCCAACACTGTGGTGTTATCCATGGCCAGTGTTGCCAACACTATTGTGTTATCCATGGCCAGTGTTGCCAACACTGTAGTGTTATCCATGGCCAGTGTTGCCCACTCTATTGTGTTATCCATGGACAATGTTGCCAACACCGTGGTGTTATCCATGGACAGTGTTGCCAACACTGTGGTGTTATCCATGGCCAGAGTTGCCAACACTGTGGTGTTATCCATGGCCAGAGTTGCCAACACTGTGGTGGTATCCATGGCCAGTGTTGCCAACACTGTGGCGTTATCCATGGCCAGAGTTGCCAACACTGTGGTGTTATTCATGGCCAGAGTTGCCAACACTGGGGTGTTATCCATGGCCAGTGTTGCCAACACTGGGGTGTTATCCATGGCCAGTGTTGCCACCACTGTGGTGTTATCCATGGACAGTGTTGCCAACACCGTGGTGTTATCCATGGACAGTGTTGCCCACACTATTGTGTTATCCATGGACAGTGTTGCCAACACCGTGGTGTTATCCATGGACAGTGTTGCCAACACCGTGGTGTTATCCATGGACAGTGTTGCCAACACTGGTGTTATCCATGGTCAGTGTTGCCAACACTATTGTGTTATCCATGACCAGTGTTGCCAACACTCTAGTGTTATCCATGGCCAGTGTTGCCCACACTGTGGTGTTATCCATGGACAGTGTTGCCAACACTGTGGTGTTATCCATGGCCAGTGTTGCCCACACTGTGGTGTTATCCATGGACAGTGTTGCCAACACTGTGGTGTTATCCATGGCCAGTGTTGCCCACACTGGGGTGTTATCCATGGACAGTGTTGCCAACACTGTAGTGTTATCCATGACCAGTGTTGCCAACACTGTAGTGTTATCCATGGACAGTGTTGCCAACACCGTGGTGTTATCCAGGGCCTCATTAACATATTTCATTACCAACCACAACAACCTCGTTGGTCATCAGAGAGAGCGAGAGTCAGCACATGGTGACGTCACGAGCACACGTGGATGTGTCACCAGCTCTCTGGCCTAATTCAACACTTTACACAACATAACACAACTATTGATACAACATATTTCAACAGTTTATACAATATAATACAAATATTTACACAACATAGTATTACAATTTATATAACTAAAGGTGACTATGGGCCCACCTAGTATGGGCCCACCTAGTATGGGCCAGTGTAGTATGGGCCCACCTAGTATGGGCCCACCTAGTATGGGCCCACCTAGTATGGGCCCACCTAGTATGGACCCAGCTAGTATGGGCCCACCTAGTAGGGGCCAGTGTAGTATGGGCCCACCTAGTATGGGCCCAGCTAGTATGGGCCACCTAGTATGGGTCCAGCTAGTATGGGTCCAGCTAGTATGGGCCCACCTAGTATGGGCCCAGCTAGTATGGGCCCACCTAGTATGGGCCCAGCTAGTATGGGCCAGTGTAGTATGGGCCCACCTAGTATGGGTCCACCTAGTATGGGCCCACCTAGTATGGACCCAGCTAGTATGGGCCCACCTAGTAGGGGCCAGTGTAGTATGGGCCCACCTAGTATGGGCCCAGCTAGTATGGGCCACCTAGTATGGGTCCAGCTAGTATGGGTCCAGCTAGTATGGGTCCAGCTAGTATGGGCCCACCTAGTATGGGCCCAGCTAGTATGGGCCACCTAGTATGGGCCCAGCTAGAATGGGCCCACCTAGTATGGGCCCAGCTAGTATTGGCCACCTAGTATGGGCCCAGCTAGTATGGGCCCACCTAGTATGGGCCCAGCTAGTATGGGCCCACCTAGTATGGGCCCAGCTAGTATGGGCCCACCTAGTATGGGCCCAGCTTGTATGGGCCACCTAGTATGGGCCCAGCTAGTATGGGCCCACCTAGTATGGGCCCACCTAGTATGGGCCCAGCTAGTATGGGCCCACAGACGAGAGTGTATATCAACAGGACCCAGCACAGTGTGGGCGGTATGGTATTCCCTTCAGAGGGTTCAGGTTTTTAGGGTTTGGCCCCCTGAACGGTTCACGTTCGGGGGGGGGGGGATCCTGGCGGTCGGCCTGTCTCGGTTCGTTCCCGTGTCCACGGAATGGACGATCGACGCCGACTCATTCATTTGGCTCTGCCAGACGTTCAGGCGCCCGGATGTGGACCTGCTTCGCGTCGTCGGCGTGGACGAGGCGTCTTTCGGTCTATGGAGCGCCGTTCCCCGACTGCAAGGCCGTTGGGGTCAGTGCCTTTCGGCAGGACAGGTCGAGGTGGGCGTACCTGTACCTCTTTTCCCCGATTTCAGCTGTTGTTCCAGGTCCTGGCTCGCTTGGAGACATTCCAGGGGAGAGTAATCCTGTTGGCCTCTTAGTGGCCGGCTCAGCCTTAGTTTCAGGCGCTGCTTGCTCGGTGTCCGAACCAAGAGGTTTTCCTGCGGCTCCGCGTCTTTCAGCAGATCAGTCCAGTCTATCACGGTGCTGGTTCGATCTTCTCCTCGAGTCTTAACGTTTGGTCTTATTGACTCTGGTCTGTCACCGTGTGTATGGTGATCAGGTGGCTTAATTGATGGTGTCCCACCTGCGGCTTTGTCTCGGCGGCAGTATGAATTTTCCTGGCGGTCCTTTTCTTTTTCTCGCTTCGTAGATATTCTTCGCTCTCGGTTCAGGTTGTCTTGTCCTTTCTCTCGTGGTTGTGTCAGGATCGTCATCTTATGCCGAATACTGCCGCCTCGTATCGTGCGGCGCTGGCGGAGCCACTACTGCTGGCTTTCGGTATTGATTTTACTTCAGCGCCATTTTGCAAGCTGTCTCGTGCACTATTTCATCTCCGGCTTGCTCATGCACTGTTTGAGCCGTCTTGGTCTTTGGATCAGGTGCTTTCCTTTTTCTCTTCTCAGTTTGTTGTGGCCCCTTCGCTTCAGGATTGATTTTCTAAGGCTGTTTTCCTATTGGCATTGGCCTCTGGGGGTCGTGTCGGGAAGCTTCATGTTCTCCTCCGGCGCAGGGGTTTCTACTTTTTTGGCCCTCGTGATTAGTTTGTTCGCTTGCAGCCGTCTCATTATTTTCTGGCAAAGAATGAGACGGCTGCGTTCCGGAGGGGTCCTTGTGTTGTTGATGCTTGGTTGGTCAGGCTGGGGGTGCATCATGTGTCGTGTCCGGTTGCGGCGCTTTGCCGTTATTTGCGCTCCACGGCTTCTGTGTCCGGGAACGCGCTGTGGGTTGATCCGGTTTTCCTTCTTCCCTGTTCCAGGGTGCGGGTCTCTCAGGTCGTCCGCAGGGTTATTCGGTCCAGCCAACCTGCGGTCTATCCCCCGTGCCCACGACGTTCGTAAGTTTGCTGCTCTTGCTGCCGTCTTTGGCAACATGTCTTGGGCTGACATTCGGGCACGGGGATTTTGGTGGTCGAACAGGATCGTGGCTGTGCGTTACCTAGTTAATGTTCCTGGGTTTCGTCGGGCCTGTGTCGCTTTGGGTCAGCAGTTGCAGCCAGTTGTCTCAGCTTCGCGTTGAGGAGCGAGCAACGACCAATTCGCGGGTAAGTTCCTCTTGTTTTCGTCTTTTGGTAAGTAGCTCCGGAGAGCCGACTGGGCTCACCCCAGAAAACCAGCATTGAATGTAATGAAACGCCATTTTCTGGGTGAGACCCGGAGGCTCCCCGACAGCTCTCACTCCCTCTGGTCGGCGGTTTTTCGCGTGTTTTTGATATCCAGCCTCCGAACTGGGGTCTTGGAGAGCCGGCGCGAGGGGTCTAGGACTCCCCTTTCCCCCTCCTCGAGCTGCGCAGACGTTCGGCTCTCAGTAGCAATTTCTTAACCAGAATAGTGGTTTGTTTTGGGATGCTTACCTTTCTGGGTGCCTGACCCGGTCGATGGCAGACATAGAATGCTTCCAACCACACGGGGGTTTCTATAGGCCATTGCTCCCCTTGCCTCTCTGAGGGGGCCAGGTTCTGGCTCGTGGTCCCCAGTAGGCCTAAAAACTCCATTCACACTGACTGATGCCAAAGTCTAATATTAGCAATATCAGACTTGATAGCTCCGGGGAGCCTCTAGGTATCTCTCAGAAAATAGCTTTTCATTGCATTCAACGCTGTTTTTTTTGGCTCGAACAACTCATCAGTGACTCATAAATAAATTTTAAATAAACGTAAATAAGACTGACGTGATTGAAGAAAGACGTACAGTTACATTTTCACTCGTAAGTGAAAATGTAACTGCTTGACGAGTTGTGATCCTGGGCCAGATTCACGAAAGCACTTACGCAAGCACTTGCGAACGTGTACATCTTTCCTCAATCTTTAATGGCTTTGGTTACATTTATTAAACAGTTTACAAGCATGAAAACGTCCCATTCAACTGTTGTTATTGTTATAAACAGCCTCCTGGTGCTTCGGAGCTCATTAACTGTTTAATAATTGGGAACAAAGCCGCCAAAGATTGAGAAAAGATGTACAGGTTCGTAAGTGCGTTTGTGAATCTGGCCCCCTGATCTTTAAGGAGTGTGGGGGTCTTGAATTGTTATTACCCTATCCCAACTCTTGTCATCACTAGTTGGCACCCAAGTCTTTGTTACCACTAGGGACTTGTAAGTGTATTATAAGTGGTGAGAATAGCTCAGCCTCCCTGGGCATGACAGGCCCTGGGACCTGACAGCTTAGTGGACAGCGCTTCGGGTTTGTAGTCCTGAGGTTCTGTTCGATCTCCGGTGGAAGCGGAAATAAATTGGCAGAGTTTCTTTCACTCTGATGCACCTGTTCATCTAGCAGTAAATAGGTACCTGGGAGTTAGACAGCTGCTTCCTGGGGATGTGTAACAAAAAAGACCTGGTCGAAGACCGGGCCGCGGGGACGCTAAGCCCCGAAATTATCTCAAGATAACCTAGTAAGGACCTAGTAAGGATCAACAGAAGAGGGGTGTGTATCAACAAGACCCACCTAGTATGGACCCACCTAGTATGGGCCCACCTAGTATGGACCCACCTAGTATGGGCCCACCTAGTATGGGCCCACCTAGTATGGACCCACCTAGTATGGACCAACCTAGTATGGGCCCACCTAGTATGGGCCCACCTAGTATGGACCAACCTAGTATGGACCAACCTAGTATGAACCCAGCTAGTATAGACCCACCTAGTATGGGCCCACCTAGTATGGACCAACCTAGTATGGACCAACCTAGTATGGACCCAGCTAGTATAGACCCACCTAGTATGGACCCAGCTAGTATAGACCCACCTAGTATGGACCCACCTAGTATGGGCCCACCTAGTATGGACCAACCTAGTATGAACCCAGCTAGTATAGACCCACCTAGTATGGGCCCACCTAGTATGGACCCACCTAGTATGGACCCACCTAGTATGGACCAACCTAGTATGGACCCAGCTAGTATAGACCCACCTAGTATGGACCCACCTAGTATGGACCAACCTAGTATGGACCAACCTAGTATGGACCCAGCTAGTATAGACCCACCTAGTATGGACCCAGCTAGTATAGACCCACCTAGTATGGGCCCACCTAGTATGGACCAACCTAGTATGAACCCAGCTAGTATAGACCCACCTAGTATGGGCCCACCTAGTATGGACCCACCTAGTATGGACCCACCTAGTATGGACCAACCTAGTATGGACCCAGCAAGTATAGACCCACCTAGTATGGACCCACCTAGCATGGACCCACCTAGTATGGACCCATGGACCCACAGGGGTCGCCTCGTGTTGGAAATTAAATGATTCAAGTAATATAAATCAAATAATTCATGTCCTCATTTCACCCACCAAACGTCTTCCTGATGCACTGAATAGAATTGTCCCCCGTAGCTTAATAGGGAGCTCCTATTACCTCCCTTGTTCTCACACTGTGTATACCAGCACCACTTTGCAACGCTGTGTGTCGCTGTGGGTTGTATGCAATCTTTCCTTATTGTCGGCTCTCATTGTGTTCCAAAGTGTTGATCACGTCAGTGTGGCATTGTTGATCGGTTGGTTTAACGGGGTTCCGGTTGTCTCTATAATGGTCACTACTTCACAGTGATCAACAATGGTTCCCTCCACTGTACGTGGGGAGGGAACCTACCCTCCACTGTACGTGGGGAGGGAACCTACCCTCCACTGTACGTGGGGAGGGAACCTACCCTCCACTGTACGTGGGGAGGGAACCTACCCTCCACTGTACGTGGGGAGGGAACCTACCCTCCACTGTACGTGGGGAGGGAACCTACCCTCCACTGTACGTGGGGGGAACCTACCCTCCACTGTACGTGGGGAGGGAACCTACCCTCCACTGTACGTGGGGGGGAACCTACCCTCCACTGTACGTGGGGAGGGAACCTACCCTCCACTGTACGTGGGGGGGAACCTACCCTCCACTGTACGTGGGGGGGAACCTACCCTCCACTGTACGTGGGGAGGGAACCTACCCTCCACTGTACGTGGGGGGGAACCTACCCTCCACTGTACGTGGGGAGGGAACCTACCCTCCACTGTACGTGGGGGGGAACCTACCCTCCACTGTACGTGGGGGGGGAACCTACACTCCACTGTACGTGGGGAGGGAACCTACCCTCCACTGTACGTGGGGGGAACCTAGAGCCCCCACTGTACGTGGGGAGGGAACCTAGAGCCCCACTGTACGTGGGGGAACCTACCCTCCACTGTACGTGCAGGGAACCTAGGCCTCCACTGTACGTGGAGGGTCCTAGAGCCCCACTGTACGTGGGGGAACCTACCCTCCACTGTACGTGGGGGAACCTACCCTCCACTGTACGTGCAGGGAACCTACCCTCCACTGTACGTGCAGGGAACCTACCCTCCACTATACGTGCAGGGAACCTAGGCCTCCACTGTACGTGGAGGGTCCTAGAGCCCCACTGTACGTGGGGAACCTACCCTCCACTGTACGTGGGGGGGGACCTATCCTCCACTGTACGTGCAGGGAACCTACCCTCCACTGTACGTGCAGGGAACCTACCCTCCACTATACGTGCAGGGAACCTACCCTCCACTGTACGTGCAGGGAACCTAGGCCTCCACTGTACGTGGTGGGTCCTAGAGCCCCACTTGAAACCGAACCTGTTGAAAAAAACAAACCCGTTTTTTCTCTCAGTGATCCACGAGAATGTAGGCCTAACTTCACTGTTAAAGAAGTGTTAAGTCTTAACACTTCTCTTGTGTTCTTTAAGTCTGTCATTCAGTGTACGGCCAGTTTCACCAAAGTATTGGAGAGGACAAGACGAACAGGAAATAGAGTAGACACCAGCAGCATTAGAAGCAGGAGGAGCAGTGTGAACTAGAGGGCTTCGAAGAGTGTTAGTTTGTCGAAAGGTGAGTTTAATGAGGACGAAAGATATTAGTAAGTTTTGTATACAAATATGAAGGGAAGGCATAGTACAGTGCTAGTAGTGTTGGAAGCAGGTTTAGGATGAAAGAAATTTCGTTTAGCTTGAGAGTAGGCACAGTTGATAAAATGCAAAGGGTTATCTTCTTGAGGTTATCTTGAGATGATTTCGGGGCTTTAGTGTCCCCGCGGCCCGGTCCTCGACCAGGCCTCCACCCCCAGGAAGCAGCCCGTGACAGCTGACAGCTGACCCCCAGGTACCTATTTTACTGCTAGGTAACAGGGGCATAGGGTGAAAGAAACTCTGCCCATTGTTTCTCGCCGGCGCCTGGGATCGAACCCAGGACCACAGGATCACAAATCCAGCGTGCTGTCTGCTCGGCCGACCGGCTCCCCCATTGGTAACCAAGGGGAGAGAGGGTAACCAAGGGGAGAGAATGATTTGTAGATAAAGGCAATTTCAGAATCAAGAAACTGAGGGTCGCTGATGCGTAGAGCGCGGAGGAAGAGAGAGACGAGGACACTTTTCTTAACAGAAGGAGGATGGTAAGAAAAGAAGTGAATGTACATGCCACTGTGCATGGGTTTGCGGTAGACAGAGAAAGAGAACCTGGACACGGAGCTGTGAACGTGAACGTCAAGAAAAGGAAGGAGGGAATTAGATTCCAATTCAACTTTGCAATGAATAGAAGGAGCCAGATTGTTAAGAGAGGCGAGGAAAGGGTGGAAAAGACTAAGGTCATGAGGCCATAAAGCAAAAATGTCATCAACATAGCGAAGCCAGAGAGAGGGACGAGTATCAATAGAAGGAAGAAGAACAGTTTCGAAGTATTCCATGTAGAAATTAGCAAGAACAGGGGAGAGAGGGGAACCCATAGCGACGCCGAAAGTTTGAGTGTAATATTTACCGTTGAAAGAGAAAGAGTTAGAGTCAACACAGAGTCTAATGAGATCGAGGAAAACGTCAGTGGGAAGTGGGAGAGGAAGGAGGCCCTCTGACGCCTTCTGTCTAAGGAAAGAGAGAACGTCATCGAGCGGAACATTAGTGAACAGAGAGTCGACATCAAGACTAAGCATCTTACAAAAGGGTTGCAGGCGCAGTCTTTCTATGAAGTCCTGAGAGTGACGAAGCTGGGCAGGGGAAAAAGTGCCAAGGTAAGGTGTCAGGGTTTTAGCGAGCCAGGAGGCAAGAGGATAGCTGACAGAGCCCCGTGAAGAAATGATAGGACGAAGAGGAACACCAGGTTTATGAGTCTTAGGAAGACCATAGAAGTAAGGAAGAGAAGGGCAGATGACACGGAAACGTTTAATGAGATCAAAGTCAGGAGGGCAAAGACTAGAGAGCTGTCTTAGTTTGCGGTTAAAGGAAGTTTTGAGGCGATCCAAAGGGTTAGAAGTCAGAGGGGCATATGTGCAGGAGTCAGAGAGCAAGACATCTTTCTGGAGATAGTCCTCACGGTCAAGGACAACCACCGAATTGCCTTTGTCGGCAGGAAGGATAAGAAAAGATTTATTAGATTTCAGGGAGGCAAGGGCAAGCTGGAAGCGACGAGGAAGGTGTTATTATTATTATTAACATCTTTATTGACAAAATTAATTACAATTTTGCCTAATCTGAGGATTTTGATAGTCTTATTAAATTGAGGATAATGCTAGTATTCACTGTCACGCAGGACAGAGGGTCATACATAAGACAATAGGCCTAAACTGTAGGCTGAAGCACATATATATCATGGTTACAATCAATGTTTTAATGTGTGGATATGTGAAAACAACTTTCTATTGTGCACTGCCACACAAGTGCAGGGATGGGTTCATAAGTGATACAGCTTAGAATATAAGTAGAAATTGTTCTTCATTCTTTAAAATGGACAAGCAAATTTTGGGTAAATTGTTAGGATGTCGTCCAGAACACCTGAGTCAATAAAATAGTTACACAGTTGGTGGTACAATAGGCCAGGAGGTCTAAAGTCCTTTACGGTTTCACATTCATCAATATAGTGTTCTAGTGAATGCATTAAAGGTTTATCACAGAGTTTACAATCTGAATATTCTGGTAGTGGCTCAGCCTCACTAACCTGCCAGATGTGTCTATAGCCAAGGCGAATTCGCGCGATTACTACATCACATTGCCTGGTCCGGTTACTGTGCTGACCATACAAATACCTATTATTACAGAACTTGTCATAACTTTTAATACTGCAGCTTTCAGGTCTCTGTGCATTTCTTAGTTCTTCTAAATCTGAATTAATTTCTTTAATTTGTATGTTTCTAATAACTGCATTAGATAGTCCAAAATCATAATCAATGTTTTCTTTCCTGCAAGCCTCATTGGCCAATTGATCTACAAAGTCATGTTTTTCAACTCCAACATGGGATGGGATCCACACAAATTTTATACAAGAATTATTATCATTGGCAAAAATTACATTCCATTTAATATTACAAGCTACTTCCGACATACATTGTGATGGGTTATTTAAGGACTGCAGAGCACTTTTAGAGTCACAGAAAATAACTCCACCACCATTGAGCTTAAGGTATTCAGTGGCTAGATAAATACCCAGGAAACAAGCCGTCAAGAACGGGGATAAGGGCCCCTCTAGAGGCAGACGGTCCGAAAGAGTACTAGAGTTTGAATTGACAAACTTGACAAAGGAACTAATGAGGTTAATGCCACAGCGTGGGCCAGGGGAGGTAGCACAAGACAGACCAAGTCCAAGAAGTTCTTGCTGGTGCTTAGAAAGAGGAGAAGATGATAGGTTGGTAACACAGGCAGAGAGAGAGAGTATTTGGCCCAAGTGTGGGCCAAATATTTGTGTAGTGTGAGGAGTGGTGAGCAGTGTTGTGTAGTGTGAGGAGTGGTGAGCAGTGTTGTGTAGTGTGAGGAGTGGTGAGCAGTGTTGTGTAGTGTGAGGAGTGGTGAGCAGTGTTGTGTAGTGTGAGGAGTGGTGGGCAGTGTTGTGTAGTGTGAGGAGTGGTGAGCAGTGTTGTGTAGTGTGAGGAGTGGTGGGTAGTGTTGTGTAGTGTGAGGAGTGGTGGGTAGTGTTGTGTAGTGTGAGGAGTGGTGAGCAGTGTTGTGTAGTGTGAGGAGTGGTGAGCAGTGTTGTGTAGTGTGAGGAGTGGTGGGCAGTGTTGTGTAGTGAGAGGAGTGGTGAGCAGTGTTGTGTAGTGTGAGGAGTGGTGAGCAGTGTTGTGTAGTGTGAGGAGTGGTGGGCAGTGTTGTGTAGTGTGAGGAGTGGTGGGCAGTGTTGTGTAGTGTGAGGAGTGGTGGGCAGTGTTGTGTAGTGTGGAGGAGTGGAGGAGTGGTGGGCAGTGTTGTGTAGTGTGAGGAGTGGTGGGCAGTGTTGTGTAGTGTGAGGAGTGGTGGGCAGTGTTGTGTAGTGTGGAGGAGTGGAGGAGTGGTGGGCAGTGTTGTGTAGTGTGAGGAGAGGTGAGCAGTGTTGTGTAGTGTGAGGAGTGGTGGACAGAGAAGAGGTGAGCAGTGTTGTGTAGTGTGAGGAGTGGTGGGCAGTGTTGTGTAGTGTGAGGAGTGGTGGGCAGAGGAGAGGTGAGCAGTGTTGTGTAGCGTGAGGAGTGGTGGGCAGTGTTGTGTAGTGTGAGGAGAGGTGAGCAGTGTTGTGTAGTGTGAGGAGTGGTGGGCAGAGAAGAGGTGAGCAGTGTTGTGTAGTGTGAGGAGTGGTGGGCAGTGTTGTGTAGTGTGAGGAGTGGTGGGCAGTGTTGTGTAGTGTGAGGAGAGGTGAGCAGTGTTGTGTAGTGTGAGGAGTGGTGGGCAGAGAAGAGGTGAGCAGTGTTGTGTAGTGTGAGGAGTGGTGGGCAGTGTTGTGTAGTGTGAGGAGTGGTGGGCAAAGGAGAGGTGAGCAGTGTTGTGTAGTGTGAGGAGTGGTGGGCAAAGGAGAGGTGAGCAGTGTTGTGTAGTGTGAGGAGTGGTGGGCAGTGTTGTGTAGTGTGAGGAGTGGTGGGCAGTGTTGTGTAGTGTGAGGAGAGGTGAGCAGTGTTGTGTAGTGTGAGGAGTGGTGGGCAGAGAAGAGGTGAGCAGTGTCAAATGCGATGGGAAATAGAATATCGCATAGATCACTGGGAAGAGAAGAAGACAGAAGCGGTGATGTTGACGCCTTAGCAAAGCCTCGTCAACTTGCAAGGAGGAGGAGGGAATAAGTTCTTGAAGAAGGCTGGCATGTTCAGGACAAGGAGAACCCGAAGTGTTGAACGGGAGAAAGTGAGATAGCGAAAGAGGGAGAACTTACTCAGCAAGACTGTCTTTAAGAAACCTGAGCTGGTTCTTTCGACGATTGGCGGCAAGAAGGGAAGACTAGAAGGCGAGAGAAGGATGTTTTAAAAGGGTGGAAGAGCATCGAAGATTTTAAACAATCATTCATTCTCAGTGATTCATTCCTCTCAATGTTTGCTGATGATGCAAAAATTATGAGAAGAATCAAGAGAGATGAAGATAGACAGAGACTACAGGACGACCTGGACAAACTGGAGGAATGGTCTAGAAAATGGCTGCTAAAGTTCAACTCAGGAAAGTGTAAAGTAATGAAATTAGGCGAAGGAAGCAGGAAGCTGAACACAAGGTACCATCTGGGAGGTGAAATCCTGCAAGAGGCAAATAGAGAGAAAGATCTGGGGGTTGATATCACACCGAACCTGTCCCCAGAGGCCCACATCAAAAGGATATCATTAGCTTCATATCCTGGATTGACCAACATAAGAACTGCCTTTAGAAACTTGTGTAAGGAATCGTTCAGGACCCTGTATACCACCTATGTCAGACCAATCCTGGAGTATGCAGCTCCAGCCTGGAGTCCACACCTAGATAAACGCAAAACAAAGTTAGAGAAGATTCAAAGGTATACCGCCAGACTAATCCCTGAACAGAGAGGTATGAGCTACGAGGAAAGGTCGTAGAGGACACAGGTGGAAGCAGTACAAGAGGACACAGGTGTAAGCAGGACAAGAGGACACAGGGGGAAGCAGGACAAGAGGACACAGGTGGAAGCAGGACAAGAGGACACAGGTGTAAGCAGGACAAGAGGACACAGGTGGAAGCAGTACAAGAGGACACAGGGGGAAGCAGTACAAGAGGACACAGGTGGAAGCAGTACAAGAGGACACAGGTGGAAGCAGTACAAGAGGACACAGGGGGAAGCAGTACAAGAGGACACAGGTGGAAGCAGTACAAGAGGACACAGGTGGAAGCAGTACAAGAGGACACAGGGGGAAGCAGTACAAGAGGACACAGGTGGAAGCAGTACAAGAGGACACAGGTGGAAGCAGTACAAGAGGACACAGGGGGAAGCAGTACAAGAGGACACAGGGGGAAGCAGTACAAGAGGACACAGGTGGAAGCAGTACAAGAGGACACAGGTGGAAGCAGTACAAGAGGACACAGGGGGAAGCAGTACAAGAGGACACAGGGGGAAGCAGTACAAGAGGACACAGGTGGCAGCAGGACAAGAGGACACAGGTGGCAGCAGGACAAGAGGACACAGGTGGAAGCAGTACAAGAGGACACAGGTGGAAGCAGTACAAGAGGACACAGGTGGAAGCAGTACAAGAGGACACAGGGGGAAACAGGACAAGAGGACACAGGGGGAAACAGGACAAGAGGACACAAGAGGACACAAGGGGAAGCAGGACAAGAGGACACAGGTGGAAGCAGGACAAGAGGACACAGGGGGAAGCAGGACAAGAGGACACAGGGGGAAACAGGACAAGAGGACACAGGGGGAAGCAGTACAAGAGGACACAGGTGGAAGCAGGACAAGAGGACACAGGTGGAAGCAGGACAAGAGGACACAGGTGGAAGCAGGACAAGAGGACACAGGTGGAAGCAGTACAAGAGGACACAGGTGGAAGCAGGACAAGAGGACACAGGTGGAAGCAGGACAAGAGGACACAGGGGGAAGCAGGACAAGAGGACACAGGTGGAAGCAGGACAAGAGGACACAGGGGGAAGCAGGACAAGAGGACACAGGGGGAAGCAGTACAAGAGGACACAAGAGGACACAGGGGGAAGCAGTACAAGAGGACACAAGAGGACACAGGGGGAAGCAGTACAAGAGGACACAGGGGGAAGCAGTACAAGAGGACACAAGAGGACACAGGTGGAAGCAGTACAAGAGGACACAAGAGGACACAAGAGGACACAAGAGGACACAAGAGGACACAGGGGGAAGCAGGACAAGAGGACACAGGGGGAAGCAGTACAAGAGGACACAAGAGGACACAGGGGAAGCAGTACAAGAGGACACAAGAGGACACAGGGGGAAGCAGTACAAGAGGACACAGGGGGAAGCAGTACAAGAGGACACAAAAGGACACAGGTGGAAGCAGTACAAGAGGACACAGGTGGAAGCAGTACAAGAGGACACAGGTGGAAGCAGGACAAGAGGACACAAGAGGACACAGGTGGAAGCAGGACAAGAGGACACAAGAGGACACAAGGGGAAGCAGGACAAGAGGACACAGGTGGAAGCAGGACAAGAGGACACAGGTGGAAGCAGGACAAGAGGACACAGGGGGAAGCAGGACAAGAGGACACAGGTGGAAGCAGGACAAGAGGACACAGGTGGAAGCAGGACAAGAGGACACAGGTGGAAGCAGGACAAGAGGACACAGGTGGAAGCAGGACAAGAGGACACAGGTGGAAGCAGGACAAGAGGACACAGGGGGAAGCAGTACAAGAGGACACAGGTGGAAGCAGTACAAGAGGACACAGGGGGAAGCAGTACAAGAGGACACAAGAGGACACAAGGGGAAGCAGGACAAGAGGACACAGGTGGAAGCAGTACAAGAGGACACAAGAGGACACAGGTGGAAGCAGTACAAGAGGACACAAGAGGACACAGGTGGAAGCAGGACAAGAGGACACAGGTGGAAGCAGTACAAGAGGACACAGGGGGAAGCAGGACAAGAGGACACAGGTGGAAGCAGGACAAGAGGACACAGGTGGAAGCAGGACAAGAGGACACAAGAGGACACAAGGGGAAGCAGGACAAGAGGACACAGGTGGAAGCAGGACAAGAGGACACAAGAGGACACAAGGGGAAGCAGGACAAGAGGACACAGGTGGAAGCAGTACAAGAGGACACAAGAGGACACAGGTGGAAGCAGGACAAGAGGACACAAGAGGACACAGGTGGAAGCAGTACAAGAGGACACAGGTGGAAGCAGTACAAGAGGACACAGGTGGAAGCAGGACAAGAGGACACAGGTGGAAGCAGTACAAGAGGACACAGGTGGAAGCAGGACAAGAGGACACAGGTGGAAGCAGGACAAGAGGACACAGGTGGAAGCAGTACAAGAGGACACAGGTGGAAGCAGTACAAGAGGACACAGGTGGAAGCAGGACAAGAGGACACAGGTGGAAGCAGGACAAGAGGACACAGGTGGAAGCAGGACAAGAGGACACAGGTGGAAGCAGGACAAGAGGACACAGGTGGAAGCAGTACAAGAGGACACAGGTGGAAGCAGTACAAGAGGACACAGGTGGAAGCAGTACAAGAGGACACAGGTGGAAGCAGGACAAGAGGACACAGGTGGAAGCAGGACAAGAGGACACAGGTGGAAGCAAGACAAGAGGACACAGGTGGAAGCAGGACAAGAGGACACAGGTGGAAGCAGTACAAGAGGACACAGGTGGAAGCAGACAAGAGGACACAGGTGGAAGCAGGACAAGAGGACACAGGTGGAAGCAGGACAAGAGGACACAGGTGGAAGCAGGACAAGAGGACACAGGTGGAAGCAGGACAAGAGGACACAGGTGGAAGCAGGACAAGAGGACACAGGTGGAAGCAGTACAAGAGGACACAGGTGGAAGCAGGACAAGAGGACACAGGTGGAAGCAGGACAAGAGGACACAGGTGGAAGCAGGACAAGAGGACACAGGTGGAAGCAGGACAAGAGGACACAGGTGGAAGCAAGACAAGAGGACACAGGTGGAAGCAGAGGACACAGGGGGAAGCAGTACAAGAGGACACAGGTGGAAGCAGGACAAGAGGACACAGGTGGAAGCAGGACAAGAGGACACAGGTGGAAGCAGGACAAGAGGACACAGGTGGAAGCAGGACAAGAGGACACAGGTGGAAGCAGGACAAGAGGACACAGGGGGAAGCAGTACAAGAGGACACAGGTGGAAGCAGTACAAGAGGACACAGGTGGAAGCAGTACAAGAGGACACAGGTGGAAGCAGGACAAGAGGACACAGGTGGAAGCAGGACAAGAGGACACAGGTGGAAGCAGTACAAGAGGACACAGGTGGAAGCAGTACAAGAGGACACAGGGGGAAGCAGTACAAGAGGACACAGGTGGAAGCAGGACAAGAGGACACAGGGGGAAGCAGTACAAGAGGACACAGGGGGAAGCAGTACAAGAGGACACAGGTGGAAGCAGTACAAGAGGACACAGGTGGAAGCAGTACAAGAGGACACAGGGGGAAACAGTACAAGAGGACACAGGTGGAAGCAGTACAAGAGGACACAGGTGGAAGCAGGACAAGAAGACACAGGGGGAAGCAGGCAACACAGACGAGTAGGACAAGAGGGAGCAGGAATGTAGGGAAAAACTAGTACCCTGTACCCTGTACCCAGTACCCTGTACCCAGTACCCAGTACCCTGTACCCAGTACCCTGTACCCAGTACCCAGTACCTTGTACCCTGTACCCTGTACCCAGTATACCCAGTACCCTGTACCCTGTACCCTGTACCCTGTACCTTGTACTCTGTACCCTGTACCCAGTACCCTGTACCCTGTACCCTGTGCCCTGTATACCCAGTATACCCAGTACCCTGTACCCAGTACCCTGTACCCTGTACCCTGTACCCTGTACCTTGTACCCTGAACCCTGTACCCAGTACCCTGTACCCTGTACCCTGTATACCCAGTACCCTGTACCCTGTCCCCTGTACCCAGTACCCTGTTCCCAGTACCCTGTACCCTGTACCCTGTCCCCTGTACCCAGTACCCTGTTCCCAGTACCCTGTACCCTGTACCCTGTACCCAGTACCCTGTACCCTGTACCCTGTACCCAGTACCCTGTACCCAGTATACCCAGTACCCTGTACCCTGTACCCTGTACCCAGTACCCTGTACCCTGTACCCTGTACCCAGTACCCTGTACCCTGTACCCTGTACTCAGTACCCTGTACCCAGTACCCTGTACCCTGTACCCTGTACCCAGTACCCAGTACCTCGTACCCAGTACCCCGTACCCAGTACCCTGTACCCTGTACCTTGTATCCTGTACCCTGTACCTTGTACCCTGTACCCCGTACCCAGTATCCCATACCCTGTACCCTGCACCCTGTACCCAGTACCCTGTACCCTGCACCCTGTACCCAGTACCCTGTATCCAGTACCCTGTACCCAGTACCATGTACCCTGTACCCAGTACCCAGTACCCAGTACTCTGTACCCAGTACCCTGTACCCTGTACCCAGTACCCTGTACCCTGTACCCTGTACCCAGTACCCTGTACCCTGTACCCAGTACCCAGTACCCTGTACCCTGTACCCAGTACCCAGTACCCCGTACTCAGTACCCTGTACCCTGTACCCAGTACCCTCTACCCAGTACCCTGTACCCTGTACCCAGTACCCAGTACCCAGTACCCTGTACCCTGTACCCAGTACCCTGTACCCTGTACCCAGTACCCTGTACCCAGTACCCAGTACCCAGTACCCTGTACCCTGTACCCTGTACCCAGTACCCTGTACCCTGTACCCAGTACCCTGTACCCTGTACGGGCGGTCAACAAGAGGAATGACCTGGAATATGAAGGGTTGGAAGCCACCTCCAGCCCCACCTCTAAGGCCAGACTGGACAAGATATTTCAACACGAGGATAGTTAATTATAAGGCAAGAGTTACAAGGCCAGTAGACGGGGGACCAGGAGCTGGACCTCACTCTCCAGGACTTACACTTAGACCACTCCAGGGTCTGGTAGCTGAGCGGACAGCGCGCTGGCAAGTCATTCTGTGGCCCTTGTTCGATTCCCGGACCAGGCAGAAATATATTGGCAAAGTTTCTTTCTCCCTGATGGGTCTGTTACTTGGCAGTAAATAGGTACTTGGGAGTTAGACAGCTGTCACGGGCTGCTTCCTGGGTATGTGTGTGTGTACTCACCTAGTTGTACTCACCTAGTTGTGTCTGCAGGATCGAGCATTGACTCTTGGATCCCGCCTTTCGAGCATCGGATGTTTACAGCAATAACTCCTGTCCCATTTCCCTATCATACCTGGTTTTAAGCTATTAATAGTATTTGCTTCCACAACCTGTTCCTGAAGTGCATTCCATTTTCCCACTACTCTCACGCTAAAAGAAAACTTCCTAACATCTCTGTGACTCATCTGAGTTTCCAGCTTCCACCCATGTCCTCTCGTTCTGTTACTATTCCGTGTGAACATTTCGTCTATGTCCACTCTGTCAATCCCTCTGAGTATTTTATACGTTCCTATCATGTCCCCCCTCTCCCTTCTTCTTTCTAGTGTCGTAAGGCACAGTTCCCTCAGGCGCTCCTCATACTCCATCCCTCGTAGCTCTGGGACGAGTCTCGTTGCAAACCTCTGAACCTTTTCCAGTTTCTTTATATGCTTCTTCAGATGGGGACTCCATGTTGAGGCGGCGTGTGTGTGTGTGTGTGTGTGTGTGCTCACCTATTTGTGCTTGCGGGGGTTGAGCTTTGGCTCTTTGGTCCCGCCTCCCAACTGTCAATCAAATGATGTACAGGTTCCTGAGCCTACTGGGCTCTATCATATCTACATCTTAAACTGTGTATGGAGTCAGCCTCCAGCATGTGTGTGTGTGTGTGTGTGTGTGTGTGTGTGTGTGTGTGTGTGTGTGTGTGTGTGGAAGAAAAATTAGTTAGTAGTTAGTAACAGTTGATTGATTGACAGTTGAGAGGCGGGCCGAAAGAGCCAGAGCTCAACCCCGCAAGCACAACTAGGTGAATACACTACTAGATAACTACTACTAGGTAACTAAACTCCCCTCATAAGATCAGTCATAGTCAAGTATACCCAAGAAGGTATATCAAATCACAGTCTGTTATACCCAGGAAGGTATATCGGGTCATAGGTTCTCATTTGCGGCCTAATACAAGTCAAGCATGTCATTGAGAAAGCAATAGGGTTGTTATA
>NC_059576.1:5730238-5752738 GCF_020424385.1 Procambarus clarkii | reverse complement strand
GTAGTTATCACAGCAGAACACAGTAGTCGTGTAGTTATCACTGTAGGACACAGTAGTCGTGTAGTTATCACAGCAAGACACAGTAGTCGTGTAGTTATCACAGCAAGACACAGTAGTCGTGTAGTTATCACTGTAGGACACAGTAGTCGTGTAGTTATCACAGCAAGACACAGTAGTCGTGTAGTTATCATAGCAGAACACAGCAGTAGTCGTGTAGTTATCACAGCAAGACACAGTAGTCGTGTAGTTATCACAGCAGAACACAGCAGTAGTCGTGTAGTTATCACAGCAAGACACAGTAGTCGTGTAGTTATCATAGCAGAACACAGCAGTAGTCGTGTAGTTATCACAGCAAGACACAGTAGTCGTGTAGTTATCACAGCAAGACACAGTAGTCGTGTAGTTATCACAGCAAGACACAGTAGTCGTGTAGTTATCACAGCAGAACACAGCAGTAGTCGTGTAGTTATCACAGCAGAACACAGCAGTAGTCGGGTAGTTATCACAGCAAGACATAGTAGTCGTGTAGTTATCACAGCAGAACACAGCAGTAGTCGTGTAGTTATCACAGCAGAACACAGCAGTAGTCGTGTAGTTATCACAGCAGAACACAGCAGTAGTCGGGTAGTTATCACAGCAAGACACAGTAGTCGTGTAGTTATCACAGCAGAACACAGCAGTAGTCGTGTAGTTATCACAGCAGAACACAGCAGTAGTCGGGTAGTTATCACAGCAAGACATAGTAGTCGTGTAGTTATCACAGCAGAACACAGCAGTAGTCGTGTAGTTATCACAGCAAGACACAGTAGTCGTGTAGTTATCACAGCAGAACACAGCAGTAGTCGTGTAGTTATCACAGCAAGACACAGTAGTCGTGTAGTTATCATAGCAGAACACAGCAGTAGTCGTGTAGTTATCACAGCAAGACACAGTAGTCGTGTAGTTATCACAGCAGAACACAGCAGTAGTCGTGTAGTTATCACAGCAAGACACAGTAGTCGTGTAGTTATCACAGCAGAACACAGCAGTAGTCGTGTAGTTATCACAGCAGAACACAGCAGTAGTCGGGTAGTTATCACAGCAAGACATAGTAGTCGTGTAGTTATCACAGCAGAACACAGCAGTAGTCGTGTAGTTATCACAGCAGAACACAGCAGTAGTCGTGTAGTTATCACAGCAGAACACAGCAGTAGTCGGGTAGTTATCACAGCAAGACATAGTAGTCGTGTAGTTATCACAGCAGAACACAGCAGTAGTCGTGTAGTTATCACAGCAGAACACAGCAGTAGTCGTGTAGTTATCACAGCAGAACACAGCAGTAGTCGTGTAGTTATCACAACAGCAGGGTAGTTCTTGGTACTGGTACAAGTAGAGAGGAGGTCATTACACAAGACGCTCAGCCACAGAGCTCACTATTATGTAACATCTCTTCTTGTACAGTCATCATTCGTTACGTGTTCACATTTATACAGCTCTTGGTGTAGCACTCGCGAGTCACAGCTAAATGGTCCCGGGTTCGATTCCTCGGGTTACGGTGAGTTGTTTTCTTACACATGAATGTTCTTAGACCTGATGCCTCTGTTCACCTAGCATTCAATAAGTACCTGAGAGCTATACGACTGCTGTGGGCTACACTCCACTCACCTGGGCACTAGGAGACTCGAACTCTGGACCCCAGGTGTGAGCGAGGCCCAAGCTCTATAGACCGAGCTATTGAGTGGCCTTAATAAGGAAAGTGTGTATTACAGCTTACTGTGGGCGGTAACCTGGGGGCTGCCAGCGGTGGGTTCAGGCACGACAGTATTTTTTTTTATTTTCTACCACAGACGTGCCCGGACATTTACAATGCTAACCAGCATATATACATTTTCTTCTGTCCTCCATGGACAGGGTTAGAGATGTGTTAAACATATAGTTCAGGGGTTTATTGAACACTCAACCACAGAAGGTGATTGTAGTGCGTTTAAAATGCTAAGCTAACCTACATACGTAAATACATAGATACACAGATTTACGTATGCCCTACATAAAGTGTTTGATGTGTCTTTTACATAGTGTCATTAATGTGCATTTACAAAGGTGAAATGTAATTCTGATCAGCTTCCATATATACTTTATACACATACATATACATACACACACATATATTCATACATATACATATATACATACATATATACATATATACACATACACATGCATTCACATACATTTGTCTCATTTACTCTGACAGGATGAGATAGCTGATAGAGAAACTAGTGTGCAATTAAGCACTTAATCACTGAAGGCGATTAAGTTGCTTTTACAAGCTCAGGTTATATACTTACATCACATACATACATTGTATAATTGATACATTACATGGTTAATCTTGGGTACAAGTCCAATATATCATCAAGTGTTCCAGTACTCATATAGTACTTACACAGTTCAGCATACCTTAGCCCAGGAGGGCGAAAGTCAGTCAATATGGGACATTCTACAATATAATGTTCAAGAGAGTGCATGTTTTCTCTTTCACAAAGTTGACACATTGTGTACTCGACATTTGGGTTTTGAGAAAGCTGCCAGATACGTCTATATCCCAGGCGTATTCTGGCCACTATAACATCACATTGCCGGGTTCTTGTTCTATTAGTCCCATATGTGAATGTCTCCTCACGATATCTAATCATAATATTTAATGCTACAACTTTCAGGTCTTTGTGAATTTGTTTGGTCGATGAGATCTTCATTAGATATTTGTTTAAGTATTCTCTTTGTCAGTGCTAATGAAACACCCATATCAATTTCTACCACTGGTTTTCTACAGGCTGTCTTAGCAAGCATATCAACAGTGTCATGCCTTGAGATGCCAACATGTGATGGTATCCATAGGAATTTAATTTCAAATCTGTTTTGTTTAGCAGCTAAAACATTCATTCGAATATCACTGACTATTTTCTGGGTGTCACTACTATGTGCGTTCAATGCCAGGAGTGCACTCTGCGAGTCCCAGTATATAAGTCCACTGCCTTTGTCTTTTAAAAATTATGTGGCAAGGTATATGCCTGCAAGTTCAGTTTGAGTTGTACTTGCCCAGTCATTGACGCGCTTCATTGCTGTATGTACGAGAGAAGATTGTTCAAATATGTTACATGCACATCCGGTACATCGTCCACCTTCTTCTACAGAGCCGTCGGTATAGCACTGATACACATCGTTACCCATACTCTGAGTACTTTCAGTGATGCTGCACAGTCTTAACTGTTTTAATAATGTAGTGTGCACACTATCTTTCTTGGGCGCATTTACAAAATCAACTGATAGATCCCAGTTATCCCATGGAGTAATTGGCTGATTAGTCATTAGTTGAGTTGGGTACATATTTAATATTTTGATGGAGTTGGCTACCTTGTAGAACCAATATACATAATCAGATTTCGTTCTTCTTCTATAGACCTCAGGTGAGTGCAGCATATTAGAAAGTTTAGCTTGAAACTTCATGTGTTGTCTAGATCTACTCAATGCCTTCACGCCGAAAACTGTGCTAATAGACAAAATTCTCTCACTTATGGTAGGTAATTTTAACTCTGCTCTCATATTAACTATTCTCGTGGACTTTGGAGCCCCAAGGATGAGACGCATAGCTTCATTTTGCAAGGTTTCAAGAGATTTCAGCTCTTTGTCAGTATACAGTGTGAGATGTAGAGCATTGTAGTCAATCACAGAGCGTATAAATGATACATAAAACATTCTAGCAAGTCTCACGTTAAGTCCATGATTGACACCAACAAGGACCCGCAAGGGCTTTAATCACTCCCAAAGAAGAAAGGTACCCAGGGTCGTTAATGGGGACACCAAGGTATCTGTAAGACTCGCAGTTCTCAAGTGCTCGCCCATCTATATGATAATTGGGTGGTGGAATACCACATGGAATGAGGGCACGAGTTTTCTGTACAGAGATAAGGAGGCCACATTCCTCGGCTCTAGTAGCAAAAGCGTCGAGCAGAACTTGCATTCTAGGCTCGGTGGCAGCCTGTAAACATATATCATCAGCATAACAAATGACAGCGTCTTCATTATTAGTTGGAAGATCTTTAATAAGTTTATGCATCAGAACGTTGAACAACAAGGGGCTGAGGACCCCTCCTTGTGGAGTTCCCAGTTCAAAGTGTTTGCTCTCTGTGCTTTTAACACCATTAAACAAAACATATGCTGTTCGATTAGACAAATAGCCCTTTATCCATTTCAGTAATTTTCCTTGTATTCCCAGCTCGGCAAGCTGTTCCAGTATGATTTCTCTGTTTGCTGTATCAAAATCTGCTGCTAGGTCGATGAAGACTGCTTGAGGGGAAGCTTCAATATGTGCGAAATACTCAGCAAAACAGTGTTGTGTACTGAGCCCAGGCATAAATCCAAACAGTTGGGGTGACAGGTGCCCCTGTATACGATACATGAGTCGGTTAAGAACAACACGTTCAAGCACTTTACAAACACACGATGTTAGAGATATGGGTCTATAATTATCTGAGTGTGGTTTGGGGATGGGAACAATGACACTCTTTGTCCAAGCATCAGGTAATACTCCTTCACGTAAACTCATTCTGAACAACACTAATAGTGGATTACAGAGACAGAGGAACTGCCAGCCTTACCTTGAGGTGTTTTCGGGATTTAGCGACCCCGCGGCCCGGTCCTCGACCAGGGGCCTCCTTTTCCACAAGCAGGAATCACCGCCGCGGAAAACAATGACAGGAAGCCGGTAACGACCTTGTGGTGGTCCAAGCACCTTCACAAACACGCATCACCGCCAAACTGCCGGAAGTCCGCCCCCTAAAACATCACAATGACAGCCACGTGCATATGGATCACTTAGAATAACTGGTGTTAGCCGCTTCGAGACGGGGGTGAGGTGCTGGTGTCCCCTTGGAGGCGACATGTCCTTCCCAGGGGCTGTCTGCTGCCCCTGACGGTCACTGTTGTCTGCTGCCCCTGACGGTCACTGTTGTCTGCTGCCCCTGACGGTCACTGTTGTCTGCTGCCCCTGACGGTCACTGCTGTCTGCTGCCCCTGGCGGTCACTGCTGTCTGCTGCCCCTGACGGTCACTGCTGTCTGCTGCCCCTGACGGTCACTGTTGTCTGCTGCCCCTGACGGTCACTGCTGTCTGCTGCCCCTGACGGTCACTGCTGTCTGCTGCCCCTGACGGTCACTGCTGTCTGTGGCCCCTGACGGTCACTGCTGTCTGCTGCCCCTGACGGTCACCACCTGTCTGTGGCCCCTGACGGTCACTGCTGTCTGCTGCCCCTGACGGTCACTGCTGTCTGTGGCCCCTGACGGTCACAGCTGTCTGTGGCCCCTGACGGTCACTGCTGTCTGCTGCCCCTGACGGTCACCACCTGTCTGTGGCCCCTGACGGTCACTGCTGTCTGCTGGCCCTGACGGTCACTGTTGTCTGCTGCCCCTGACGGTCACTGCTGTCTGCTGCCCCCTGACGGTCACTGCTGTCTGCTGCCCCTGACGGTCACTGCTGTCTGCTGCCCCTGACGGTCACTGCTGTCTGCTGCCCCTGACGGTCACTGCTGTCTGCTGCCCCCTGACGGTCACTGCTGTCTGCTGCCCCTGACGGTCATGCTGTCTGCTGCCCCTGACGGTCACTGCTGTCTGCTGACCCTGACGGTCACTGCTGTCTGCTGACCCTGACGGTCACTGCTGTCTGCTGCCCCTGACGGTCACTGCTGTCTGCTGCCCCCTGACGGTCACTGCTGTCTGCTGCCCCTGACGGTCACTGCTGTCTGCTGCCCCTGACGGTCACTGCTATCTATGGCCCCTGACGGTCACTGCTGTCTCCTGCCCCTGACGGTCACTGCTGTCTGCTGCCCCTGACGGTCACTGCTGTCCGCTGCCTCTGACGGTCACTGCTGTCTGCTGCCCCAGACGGTCACTGTTGTCTGTGGCCCCTGACGGTCACTGCTGTCTGTGGCCCCTGACGGTCACTGCTGTCTGCTGCCCCCTGACGGTCACTGCTGTCTGTGGCCCCTGACGGTCACTGCTGTCTGCTGCCCCTGACGGTCACTGCTGTCTGCTGCCCCTGACGGTCACTGCTGTCTGCTGCCCCTGACGGTCACTGCTGTCTATGGCCCCTGACGGTCACTGCTGTCTTCTGCCCCTGACGGTCACTGCTGTCTGCGGCCCATGACGGTCACTGCTGTCTGCGGCCCCCTGAGGGTCACTGCTGTCTGCGGCCCCTGACGGTCACTGCTGTCTGCTGCCCCCTGAGGGTCACTGCTGCCTGCGGCCCCTGAGGGTCACTGCTGTCTGCGGCCCCTGACGGTCACTGCTGTCTGCGGCCCCCTGAGGGTCACTGCTGTCTGCGGCCCCTGACGGTCACTGCTGTCTGCTGCCCCCTGAGGGTCACTGCTGTCTGCGGCCCCTGAGGGTCACTGCTGTCTGCGGCCCCTGACGGTCACTGCTGTCTGCGGCCCCCTGAGGGTCACTGCTGTCTGCGGCCCCTGACGGTCACTGCTGTCTGTGGCCCCTGACGGTCATTGCTGTCTGCTGCCCTTGACGGTCACTGCTGTCTGCAGCCCTTGACCGTCACTGCTGTCTGTGGCCCCTGACGGTCACTACTGTCTGCTGCCCCTGACGGTCACTGCTGTCTGTGGCTCCTGACGGTCACTGCTGTCTGCTGCCCCTGACGGTCACTGCTGTCTGTGGCTCCTGACGGTCACTGCTGTCTGCTGCCCCCTGAGGGTCTCTGCTGTCTGCGGCCCCTGACGGTCACTGCTGTCTGTGGCCCCTGACGGTCACTGCTGTCTGCTGCCCCTGACGGTCACTGCTGTCTGTGGCTCCTGACGGTCACTGCTGTCTGCTGCCCCTGACGGTCACTGCTGTCTGCTGCCCCTGACGGTCACTGCTGTCTGCTGCCCCTGAGGGTCACTGCTGTCTGTGGCTCCTGACGGTCACTGCTGTCTGCTGCCCCCTGACGGTCACTGCTGTCTGCTGCCCCTGACGGTCACTGCTGTCTGCTGCCCCTGACGGTCACTGCTGTCTGCTGCCAGGAACACTACCCAGGAACACTACCCCAGGAACACTACCCAGGAACACTACCCAGGAACACTACCCAGGAACACTACCCAGGAACACTACCCAGGAACACTACCCAGGAACACTACCCAGGAACACTACCCAGGAACACTACCCAGGAACACTACCCAGGAACACTACCCCAGGAACACTACCCAGGAACACTACCCAGGAACACTACCCAGGAACACTACCCAGGAACGCTACCCCAGGAACACTACCCCAGGACCACTACCCAGGAACACTACCCAGGAACACTACCCATGAACACTACCCATGAACACTACCCAGGAACACTACCCCAGGAACACTACCCAGGAACACTACCCAGGAACACTACCCCAGGAACACTACCCAGGAACACTACCCCAGGAACACTACCCAGGAACACTACCCAGGAACACTACCCAGGAACACTACCCAGGAACACTACCCAGGAACACTACCCAGGAACACTACCCAGGAACACTACCCCAGGAACACTACCCAGGAACACTACCCAGGAACACTACCCAGGAACACTACCCAGGAACACTACCCAGGAACACTACCCAGGAACACTACCCAGGAACACTACCCAGGAACACTACCCCAGGAACACTACCCAGGAACACTACCCAGGAACACTACCCCAGGAACACTACCCAGGAACACTACCCAGGAACACTACCCAGGAACACTACCCAGGAACACTACCCAGGAACACTACCCAGGAACACTACCCAGGAACACTACCCAGGAACACTACCCAGGAACAGGAACACTACCCCAGGAACACTACCCAGGAACACTACCCAGGAACACTACCCAGGAACACTACCCAGGAACACTACCCAGGAACACTACCCAGGAACACTACCCCAGGAACACTACCCCAGGAACACTACCCCAGGAACACTACCCCAGGAACACTACCCCAGGAACACTACCCAGGAACACTACCCAGGAACACTACCCAGGAACACTACCCAGGAACACTACCCAGGAACACTACCCCAGGAACACTACCCAGGAACACTACCCAGGAACACTACCCCAGGAACACAACCCCAGGAACACTACCCAGGAACACTACCCAGGAACACTACCCAGGAACACTACCCAGGAACACTACCCAGGAACACTACAATACACCCAGGAACACTACCCAGGAACACTACCCAGGAACACTACCCAGGAACACTACCCAGGAACACTACCCAGGAACACTACCCAGGAACACTACCCAGGAACACTACCCAGGAACACTACCCAGGAACACTACCCAGGAACACTACCAGGAACACTACCCAGGAACACTACCCCACGAACACTACCCACGAACACTACCCACGAACACTACCCAGGAACACTACCCAGGAACACTACCCAGGAACACTACCCAGGAACACTACCCAGGAACACTACCCAGGAACACTACCCCAGGAACACTACCCAGGAACACTACCCAGGAACACTACCCAGGAACACTACCCAGGAACACTACCCAGGAACACTACCCCAGGAACACTACCCCAGGAACACTACCCAGGAACACTACCCAGGAACACTACCCCAGGAACACTACCCCAGGAACACTACCCAGGAACACTACCCAGGAACACTACCCCAGGAACACTACCCAGGAACACTACAATACCAGGAACACTACCCAGGAACACTACCCAGGAACACTACCCAGGAACACTACCCAGGAACACTACCCAGGAACACTACCCAGGAACACTACCCAGGAACACTACCCAGGAACACTACCCAGGAACACTACCCAGGAACACTACCCAGGAACACTACCCAGGAACACTACCCAGGAACACTACCCAGGAACACTACCCAGGAACACTACCCCAGGAACACTACCCAGGAACACTACCCAGGAACACTACCCAGGAACACTACCCAGGAACACTACCCCAGGAACACTACCCAGGAACACTACCCCAGGAACACTACCCCAGGAACACTACCCCAGGAACACTACCCCAGGAACACTACCCAGGAACACTACCCACGAACACTACCCAGGAACACTACCCAGGAACACTACAATACACCAGGAACACTACCCAGGAACACTACCCAGGAACACACCCCAGGAACACTACAATACACCAGGAACACTACCCAGGAACACTACCCAGGAACACTACCCCAGGAACACTACCCAGGAACACTACCCAGGAACACTACCCAGGAACACTACACCAGGAACACTACAATACACCAGGAACACTACCCCAGGAACACTACCCCAGGAACACTACCCAGGAACACTACCAGGAACACTACCCAGGAACACTACCCAGGAACACTACCCAGGAACACTACCCCAGGAACACTACCCCAGGAACACTACCCAGGAACACTACCCAGGAACACTACCCAGGAACACTACCCAGGAACACTACCCAGGAACACTACCCAGGAACACTACCCAGGAACACTACCCAGGAACACTACCCAGGAACACTACCCAGGAACACTACCCAGGAACACTACACCAGGAACACTACCCAGGAACACTACCAGGAACACTACCCCAGGAACACTACCCAGGAACACTACCCAGGAACACTACCCAGGAACACTACCCAGGAACACTACCCAGGAACACTACCCACGAACACTACCCAGGAACACTACCCAGGAACACTACCCCAGGAACACTACCCAGGAACACTACCCAGGAACACTACCCAGGAACACTACCCACGAACACTACCCAGGAACACTACCCAGGAACACTACCCAGGAACACTACCCAGGAACACTACCCAGGAACACTACCCAGGAACACTACCCAGGAACACTACCCAGGAACACTACCCAGGAACACTACCCAGGAACACTACCCAGGAACACTACCCAGGAACACTACCCCAGGAACACTACCCAGGAACACTACCCAGGAACACTACCCAGGAACACTACCCCAGGAACACTACCCAGGAACACTACCCAGGAACACTACCCAGGAACACTACCCAGGAACACTACCCCAGGAACACTACCCAGGAACACTACCCAGGAACACTACCCAGGAACACTACCCCAGGAACACTACCCAGGAACACTACCCAGGAACACTACCCCAGGAACACAACCCCAGGAACACTACCCAGGAACAATACCCAGGAACACTACCCAGGAACACTACTACACCAGGAACACTACCCAGGAACACTACCCCAGGAACACTACCCACCAGGAACACTACCCAGGAACACTACCCAGGAACACTACAACACTACCAGGAACACTACCCAGGAACACTACAATAGGAACACTACCCAGGAACACTACCCAGGAACACTACCCCAGGAACACTACCCCCAGGAACACTACCCCAGGAACACTACCCAGGAACACTACCCAGGAACACTACCCCAGGAACACTACCCCAGGAACACTACCCCAGGAACACTACCCAGGAACACTACCCAGGAACACTACCCAGGAACACTACAACACTACCAGGACACTACCCAGGAACACTACCCAGGAACACTACCCAGGAACACTACCCAGGAACACTACCCAGGAACACTACCCCAGGAACACTACCCAGGAACACTACCCACGAACACTACCCAGGAACACTACCCAGGAACACTACCCAGGAACACTACCCAGGAACACTACCCAGGAACACTACCCAGGAACACTACCCCAGGAACACTACACCAGGAACACTACACCAGGAACACTACCCAGGAACACTACCCAGGAACACTACCACTACCCCAGGAACACTACCCAGGAACACTACCCAGGAACACTACCCAGGAACACTACCCAGGAACACTACCCAGGAACCAGGAACACTACCCAGGAACACTACCCCAGGAACACTACCCAGGAACACTACCCAGGAACACTACCCAGGAACACTACCCAGGAACACTACCCAGGAACACTACCCCAGGAACACTACCCCAGGAACACTACCCAGGAACACTACCCAGGAACACTACCCAGGAACACTACCCAGGAACACTACCCAGGAACACTACCCAGGAACACTACCCAGGAACACTACCCAGGAACACTACCCAGGAACACTACCCAGGAACACTACCCAGGAACACTACCCAGGAACACTACCCACGAACACTACCCAAGAACACTACCCAGGAACACTACCCAGGAACACTACCCAGGAACACTACCCAGGAACACTACCCAGGAACACTACCCCAGGAACACTACCCAGGAACACTACCCAGGAACACTACCCAGGAACACTACCCACGAACACTACCCAGGAACACTACCCAGGAACACTACCCAGGAACACTACCCCAGGAACACTACCCCAGGAACACTACCCAGGAACACTACCCAGGAACACTACCCAGGAACACTACCCAGGAACACTACCCAGGAACACTACCCAGGAACACTACCCAGGAACACTACCCCAGGAACACTAGGAACACTACCCAGGAACACTACAATACCCAGGAACACTACCCAGGAACACTACCCAGGAACACTACCCAGGAACACTACACAGGAACACTACCCAGGAACACTACCCAGGAACACTACCCAGGAACACTACCCCAGGAACACTACCCAGGAACACTACCCAGGAACACTACCCCAGGAACACTACCACTACCCAGGAACACTACCCCCAGGAACACTACCCAGGAACACTACCCAGGAACACTACCCAGGAACACTACCCAGGAACACTACCCAGGAACACTACCCAGGAACACTACCCAGGAACACTACCCAGGAACACTACCCAGGAACACTACCCAGGAACACTACCCAGGAACACTACACCAGGAACACTACCCAGGAACACTACCCAGGAACACTACCCAGGAACACTACCCAGGAACACTACCCCAGGAACATTACCCAGGAACACTACCCAGGAACACTACCCAGGAACACTACCCAGGAACACTACCCAGGAACACTACCCAGGAACACTACCCAGGAACACTACCCAGGAACACTACCCCAGGAACACTACCACCAGGAACACTACCCAGGAACACTACCCAGGAACACTACCCAGGAACACTACCCAGGAACACTACCAGGAACACTACCCAGGAACACACTACCCAGGAACACTACCCAGGAACACTACCCAGGAACACTACCCAGGAACACTACCCAGGAACACTACAAGGAACACCAGGAACACTACCCAGGAACACTACCCAGGAACACTACCCAGGAACACTACCCAGGAACACTACCCAGGAACACTACCCAGGAACACTACCCAGGAACACTACCCAGGAACACTACCCAGGAACACTACCCAGGAACACTACCCAGGAACACTACCCAGGAACACTACCCAGGAACACTACCCAGGAACACTACCCCAGGAACACTACCCAGGAACACTACCCAGGAACACTACCCAGGAACACTACCCAGGAACACTACCCAGGAACACTACCCAGGAACACTACCCAGGAACACTACCCAGGAACACTACCCAGGAACACTACCCAGGAACACTACCCAGGAACACTACCCCAGGAACACTACCCAGGAACACTACCCAGGAACACTACCCCAGGAACACTACCCAGGAACACTACCCAGGAACACTACCCCAGGAACACTACCCAGGAACACTACCCAGGAACACTACCCAGGAACACTACCCAGGAACACTACAATAGGAACACTACCCAGGAACACTACCCAGGAACACTACAATAGGAACACTACCCAGGAACACTACCCAGGAACACTACCCAGGAACACTACCAGGAACACTACAATAGGAACACTACCCAGGAACACTACCCAGGAACACTACCCAGGAACACTACCCACGAACACTACCCAAGAACACTACCCAGGAACACTACCCAGGAACACTACCCAGGAACACTACCCAGGAACACTACCCAGGAACACTACCCCAGGAACACTACCCCAGGAACACTACCCAGGAACACTACCCAGGAACACTACCCAGGAACACTACCCAGGAACACTACCCAGGAACACTACCCAGGAACACTACCCAGGACCACTACCCAGGAACACTACCCAGGAACACTACCCAGGAACACTACCCAGGAACACTACCCAGGAACACTACCCAGGAACACTACCCAGGAACACTACCCAGGAACACTACCCAGGAACACTACCCAGGAACACTACCCAGGAACACTACCCAGGAACACTACCCCAGGAACACTACCCCAGGAACACTACCCAGGAACACTACCCCAGGAACACTACCCAGGAACACTACCCAGGAACACTACAATAGGAACACTACCCAGGAACACTACCCAGGAACACTACAATACACCAGGAACACTACACTACACCAGGAACACTACCCCAGGAACACTACCCAGGAACACTACACAGGAACACTACCCAGGAACACTACCCAGGAACACTACCCCAGGAACACTACCCAGGAACACTACCCAGGAACACTACCCAGGAACACTACCCAGGAACACTACCCCAGGAACACTACCCAGGAACACTACCCAGGAACACTACCCCAGGAACACTACCCAGGAACACTACCCAGGAACACTACCCCAGGAACACTACCCAGGAACACTACCCCAGGAACACTACCCAGGAACACTACCCAGGAACACTACCCCAGGAACACTACACAGGAACACTACCCAGGAACACTACCCAGGAACACCAGAATACACAGGAACCAACATCAACCACATATCAGATGTTACCCCAACCCTACTGGACTTTAAAGGATCCATAGACAACATGCCCATGTGTTACGAACCCGATTCCATCGTCGGAGCATGGAGCAGGGACGTCAACGCCATCTGTGAGTCCGCTCCTGAAACCCCCACAACATGGACGACGCCATCTAGTGGTGACAGGATTATACCAGCAAGAGGCGCTAGATTCCTGTCCTAGTCAGCTGGAGAGGTAGCTGGTGCTGACCTCTGGTGAGGTGGTACCTAGAACATCAGCGCCATCTATTATAGGAGGAGTTACATGTCTATGTCAGAGTCCGTAAGTAATGTTTCCTAGTGTCCCATGTACTGACCAGTGTATTGATGACGTGTCTGTATCCACAGAGTCGACGTAGGGCTGCTGTGGTACGAGGACAGTCAGTCTACCCAGGGCAGCCAATAGCTCTCTACTCCAGTCTGCTTTACGGAAGTAGTGAGCTGTCGCCGCAGAAGAACTGTGAAGTGTTCTACTGTCTGCCTGTGAAGTGGCAGTGACGGGATTCGGCGTACCCGGGACTGGCTGACGGAAGAGACGACTGACAGTAAGGTGCTACGGAGGAGTGTAACCAGCGAGTTGCAAGAAGCTCCTGCCAGGGGTTCGCTACCCTTGTATTTGTACGTGAAGAGGCCCAGCAGCGCGAGGCTGATGTTCTCTGCCAGCTCCAGGCTGGAGAGTGATTGTGGGCGTGCACGAAGAGCACCTAGTGAGACTGTGTATAGGCTGGCCCGTGGCCAGGGTAGACTCGTTGGTGTTTCCCAGTACTGGTTGAAGACGGTACTGTGTGTTGAGGAAATGTGGTAGCTGACAAGACTGCATCGATTGAGCATAGAGGAGCACTTAGTGTCCTATGAGAGAGACACTTGTGTTCATATTAAGTGTAGTAATACTTCCTTTAGGATTATATATATATGAGGTGATGGGAAAGTGTTTATATGTAAATATATTGATTTTTGATGAAGTGTCGTATTCAATGCACTTCCCCCATTGTGTTGTACTTGCATTACCGACCTCACTCCTTGAAAGCCACTACTAATTTGGGGCCGGATACCAGAACTTTAGTTCCACCAGCAAAGAACCTGGTTGCGACCCATTGTGGCCGTAACATCATGCAATCTGCAGCAGGCACAGACTCCTGGAACTATATATTCATCAAGCAGTGCAAAGTACCACTCTCACAGAACCTGTCCTCTTAAAAATAACGTCGTTTTTGGCTGTGTATTAGTATAGCCGAGAGTGGACATAATTTGAAAATGAAAAAAATTGAAAATTAATTTGGGATTTTTTTTTTAACAGTAAGTTAAAGATCCTCTGATAGGTTAGGTGGGCAGGAAATTGCTATAAAGTTTGAAAACGTTATGAAAAACGTTAAGTGAAAGTTTCCTCTTCTAACCTTACCGAGTAAGCCGGACGACTCAAACAGAAAACGGAACAGTACGTCACTTTTGTGAGTCGATTTCATTTCAAATTCCGTCCAAATTTGGTCATAGTGCGCATATGAGCCAAAAGTGACGTTATTTTTAAGAGGACAGGTTGCTCAGGCCCTAAACACCTTTAGAGACGGAGCCTAAATACTGGTGTCATCCTTCACATACTAGAAACAGCAAAGATCGCGCCACATCACAAAGGAAGTAGTAAAGCCTCGTGGTGAGGTTTACTACCTCCTTTGTGATCTCCTGCGTGGTAGATGATCCCAATCATCTACTGGGAAGAGCTCAGTCCCCCAAGGTACCGTACTTGCGGTACGTTTTCTCATCCTAATATCAGACATAAACAAGGATACAAACTTCAGCACTGTATCATCATTTGCAGATGATCTTAGGATTTTCCTGGGAGTAGAGAATATAGAGGACACAGCAAACCTCCAATCTGATATTAATCGGGTCTTTCAATGGGCCACAGTTAAAAACATAATGATTAATGAAAATAAGATCTAGCTCTGGCGCTATAAAAAAAACGAAAATGTAAAACCGGAAACCATATATAAAACGGAATCAAATCATACTATAGATTGAAAAAGCTATGTAAAGGATCTAGGTGTAATAATGTCGGAAGACCTAACCTGTATAGAACACCTTAAAGTAGCTGTCACAACTCCAGCTTGATTGCACGATTGCAGTACCCCCCCCCCCCACCCGTGAGGAAACGGTAAAACACTCGCTTGGGGCTTCATGAGCACTTTGCCCCGGGTTCATATCCTGAACGGGAGGATTGACTTAACTA
Organism: Procambarus clarkii; assembly: GCF_020424385.1. Taxonomy (NCBI): domain Eukaryota; kingdom Metazoa; phylum Arthropoda; class Malacostraca; order Decapoda; family Cambaridae; genus Procambarus; species Procambarus clarkii. The sequence goes on along the minus strand of NC_059576.1, from coordinate 5,736,726 downwards.
TAGTGAACAAATCCACAAAGCCGTGACGAGGATTCGAACCTGCGTCCGAGAGCATCCCAGACGCTGCCTTAATCGACTGAGCTACGACATGGTAAAAGGAGTTGAAACCGAAGTTCTACTGAACTTACTGATGCATTACGCAATTGTGATTTCTGTGTGTAATGTAGTTAACTATAGTCTCTGTTCACCCAGCAGTGAATGGGTACCAGATTGTTAAACTATTCGGTGAATCGTATTCCTTGAAAAATTAAAATTAAGGACCTGCCTGGAACGCTACGCGTACTAGTGGCTGTACAAGAATGTAACAACTCTTGTACAAAAATAAAAATAAAAATAAATAACGACTAGAAGAAAAATGAGAGATTGGATAACAAGGACCTTCCAAACAAGAGATGCTATACCAATAATGATACTCTTCAAGACACTGGTGCTCTCTAGGGTGGAATATTGTTGCACTCTAACAGCCTCATTCAGAGCCGGAGAAGTGCTGCTGATTGCTGACCTATAGAGCGTGCGAAGATTCTTTACCGCTTGAATCCATTCTTTAAGTTATCTTAAATTATTGGGACCCATTCAAAAATCCTAATCTGTATTCTCTTGAGCGCAGGAGGGAGAGATATATAATAATTTACGCATGGAAAATAGTAAAGGGGCTGGACCCAAACCTGCACAAAAAATAAAACGTGAGACCAGAAGGTATGGCAGGATGTGCAGAGTATGGTCGAAAATAGACGTCATTTGAAAATAACAAAAATTTTAAATAAATTTTGGATTTTTTTTTCCAAAACAGCAAGTTAATTATCCTCTGGTAGGTTCAGAGTGCAGGAAGTTATCCTAAGTTTCAAAACGTCATGAAACCGTTAATTGAAAGTTTCCTCTCCTAACTTAACCGAGTAAGCCAGACGACTCAAACAGAAAACGGGACAGTACGTCACTTTTGTGACGCACTGTGACGTCACTTTTGTGAGTCGATTTCATTTAAAATTACGTATATTTTAGGTATAACGCGTATACGAACGAAAAAGACGTTATTTTTAAGAGGACGGACTGCTATTGTACCCTGAGAGAGAACTCTATCAGCGTCAGCGGCCCGAGATTGTTCAACACGCTTCCACTACACATAAGGGACATAACTGGCCGACCCCTCACAGTGTTCAAGAGAGAACTGTCAACATCAGAGGCCCGAGACTGTTCAACATGCTTCCACTACACATAAGGGGCATAACTGGCCGACCCCTCACAGTGTTCAAGAGAGAACTGTCAACATCAGAGGCCCGAGACTGTTCAATACGCTTCCACTACACATAAGGGGCATAACTGGCCGACCCCTCACAGTGTTCAAGAGAGAACTATCAACATCAGAGGCCCGAGACTGTTCAACACGCTTCCACTACACATAAGGGGCATAACTGGCCGACCCTTCACAGTGTTCAAGAGAGAACTATCAACATCAGAGGCCCGAGACTGTTCAACACGCTTCCACTACACATAAGGGACATAACTGGCCGACCCCTCACAGTGTTCAAGAGAGAACTATCAACATCAGAGGCCCGAGACTGTTCAAAACACGCTTCCACTACACATAAGGGACATAACTGGCCGACCCCTCACAGTGTTCAAGAGAGAACTATCAACATCAGAGGCCCGAGACTGTTCAACACGCTTCCACTACACATAAGGGATCCCCCTCCCTTTTCAGCTCGTTGTCGTCGTGAGGGAACTTGATGGGCGGCTGCCGGAGTGTGATGTCCCATGGGACAGTCCTCTGTCCTTTTGAAACCTTATGCTCCTTCTGCCATCTTCGCAAATTGTGCTGGAAGTCTTTTCCTTATCTAGACATCTTCTGTTTTGAAGCCCGGGTGTTATGGGAGGCACACTCTCTCACCCGTAGAACTGGGGTACCCAATGTCACTAGCGAGGGGACACTTTTATTGTCAATCCTCCTTTCGTCACTGAACCCGATCTCGACGGACTGACGGTTCTTAAGATAGTGATTGTTGGGTGTATACTCACGACGCATCCCTGGGGGAGCCGCAGCCTGTCTCATGTTGAATGTTATATCTTCTAATTGTGGCTCCATGGTGGGTATGGGGGCTCATTCGTGAATGAAAGTATTACCTCCTCGTTTCTATGTCGCTAAATAGTGATTCTCTTATAACTTATCAGGCTCCTGGTGAAGGGCGACCAAGCCCCCGAGTCTTACTGTGTTGGAAGACCGAGCTCTGTAGCCCCCGCTACACTGGGCCCAGACAGACTACTACCCCCTCCTTCCCTCCCTTCTCTGTGGTAGGGTCGAGCCCCAAGCCCCCAGGGGTGACTACCTCGTCCCCTGGCACGGCTCCATTTCTCATTGTGACTACTGCACCTTTTAACCCCTCTCTCTCTGGGGGTTCTCAATTCCGTCCCCACCACAGCCGCACTCACATGATCCCTCCCCATACTAATACGTATCATGCCTTGTTTGGTCCCGCTACATGGGCTAAATACTTTGATCTCAACCATCTGGACTCTATACTGTTATGATCTTAGCCTGCAGGAGAAACGAGTCTCCCTCCTTGAGAGTTATTCATCAAGCCTGACCTGATTAGAAGGTCTAGCAAATATTGAGGTAATAACCCATATGTAAAATAGTTGCTTGGATATGTATAACAATTTGAGATTATGGGCAATGAAGAAGAACACAGATAAATGACTGGCTAGGAGATGTGGACATTTTGCTGGAGGCGTGAGGCTCGCTTCTGGAAGGGCTTTGACCTCACTTGAGTGCCAGACATCGCAGGGGAAAAGCCGCGCTCCGTTGAGCTCCCGTCAGAAGGGAACCCCTAGTGATATATCTCGAAGAGAAGAGAAGTGTGCAGACGTACCAGCTGTGGAACCGAGCTGGGAACGTTGTGGTCTCAAGTCCTGGTCGACGAAGTGTTTATTAAATCGCCCAGAGGCATTATTGTGGGCCGTGGAAGCGCGGTGACCAGACGCCGTCAGAGGGAAAGCGCCCTCGACCAGTTAATCTGTGGTAAGCACGATATACGCCAGTTCATAGTGATTGCTTGTAGTTGGTCGTGTGCCCAGCGACAGTAGCGATGTTTATTTATAAGTTAGACATGTTTTAATAAGGCAGAAGGCCTGAAATAAGAGAGTGGAGAGGGAGAAACACGGAGCGACGTCCGTCCCCTCTGAGCTCTGACAGACGACTGAGGGAGCCCGGCTCCTGACGGAGGAAGACCCTCCCAGCGAGTGAGGACCGCCGCCAGGCGAGGTGGAGTATGGACCCGCCCAAAACGGGGGAGTCCACTCTCACTGTATGTAGAGGACAGATAGAGGTTTGAGGCAAGCATATTGTGTGATTATTTTTGTTTATGTGTTAAAGAGGAACATTTTATTGGAGTGTCGATGGGTTGCAGGTTTGTCCTTTGGGGAAGAAGTTGCTGAGAACTTCGAAGCCAGCCTAGATGAGGTAATTGATGAGACTCCAAGGTAGTGAAGCAGAGGACCTCGAGCTGGGAGGAGAAGCAGTGAAGAGGAGTGTCACATGCTTCTGTAGAGGTGGAGAAGCACCATAGTTGCTCGAGGAAACTTCATGGTGTAGCAGCCAAGAGAGCTGTGGAGGAACCTAGCAGAAGGGTGAAGCACCTTAGTTGCTCGAGAAAACTTCATGATTGCAGCCTGGAGGAGCTGCAGAGGATCCTGGTAGTGAAGCCCGGAAGAACCTGAAGAAATCAGGGTAGTGAACTTCCAGAGGTGGAAGGGAGTTCTGGTGGATTACTTGTAGGGAGTTGATAGTGTTTGGTTGTCATTAGTGTGCAAGACGCAGTGAGAGGTGAGTGGTTGTTTGCATTCTTATGTTAAGGAGTGTTTTGTACTGAAGTTTAGAGTTACAGTCGTAGGCTGGATTACCTACAGATGTATGCGTTCCAGGACTGACAGTGATCGATTGATCATTGTTGTGTATCAATGAACATTTATACTGATATATGTTATTGCATTCAAATGCTGATTTTCTTTGTACACATTTATAGATACATATATATATTCTCTTGTTGATGGTGCAACAGTGTATGTAGACTTGATCAACTTGAGGAGGTTGATAGTATCAGGTGGTGAACCAGGAGATAGGATACCACTTGATAAGCTGATGGTAGAGTTCTGGTTGTGTTGGAGAGCAACCTGATTGTAATAGTATAGAGTATAGGATTCATTATTATTATATGTGTGTATGTATTGTGTATGTGCTCTGTCCAGTAAATGTATTCCAATTTGCCGGTGTTTGCCCTTGTCCTAGTGAGGCTTCCCAGGAGGTAGTAAAGAAGGAGAGAGAGAGAGAAAGAGCCAAGAACCACTGCTGTGGACAGGGTAAAAGGTAATACTAATAAGTCAAAAGGGGATTGAGGAGATCATATCACCTAAGGAGAGAGTGGGGAGTCACAGCGGCTCGAGTGGGTGTGTGCACGTGACAACGAGGCTGAGTGTTGGAGCCGCATCCCCTAAACATGTGACGTGGAGCCCCTCTCCAAGAGCCAGAAGCGCCTAGTGTGACCTCCTAGTGAAGTATAAGCACTCTACCGAGTTGTGGGTTGGGTTGTCCGTAGAGAAGGATCAACGACGACAACACCAACCAACCCACAAGACTATAATAATACCTCCTGGCCATTTCTCCCTCCATAAACATCTTGTTGATTCGGTAGATGCCTCTGTTACTTTTAACCCCACCCATCTCGGGACACTTGTCGTCGCTGCTCCTTCTCAGGATGCAGCTACTCGCTTAGCCGCATTGTCCTGCATTCGGGAGACCCCCTGTCCGGGTCTCCAAAAACGCTCTGTTAAATGCCAGTGCTGGCACTTTTCTCCTCCCGCACCTTGTTGCAACTTGTGTTAGGGACCTCAATGAGTGCCATGAGGATATTAAACATATCCTCGAAGTCCAAGGCCATTCAGTTCCCCAGGTGAACACGTTCACTTGACCCCCTCGTGGTCGCCGTCAGCACCTTCGAGTTGTGAAAATTACCTTTGATAGTAGGGCCCCTTCCACCCTCTATAATTCTTGCTGGTGCCAGATGTTCCGTTCTGGAGTACATTCCTTCTCCTAGATTTTGCAATAAGTGCAGGAAGTTCGGGCATGGTGTCCTTAAATGCTCAAGTACTGTGACTCTATGCCCCCATGTGTGGGGACGAAGGCCACTCTAAGACTGAGTGCTCTTCTCCCCAGGCCTGCTGCCTCAATTGCGGTGAGGCTCACCCTACCTTCTCCCGCACGTGTATTCACTACAAACTTGAGGAAGTTGTTCTCAACGTGAAACACCGGGATCATTTTTCTTTTCCTGAAGCGAGACGCCAAGTCCGCGGTCTCAACCCTTTGACTGGTGTATCTTATGCTCGCGTGTTGCGTTCTACCTCTCCTTGTCCTTCCCACCATCCTCAGTCACACAACCGTTTCCAAGTCTTAGACCCAGACACGCCCACCGCCTCCTCCCCTGTTCCTTTCCGTTCTGTCCCGAAGGATCTCCCTCCTGGTTCTCCATCTGGAGTTTCCCCCCTTCCTACCCAGTCTGCCATGTCTCCTGTGTCTTCTTTCCCATCTCCCCCCGATCCTTCTTCTCCCCCCCCCCCAGTCTCTTGGCCCTCCACGCCGCCTGTTTGTCCAGGCTGATGTCCATAATCCTCCCAGCAATCTTCATGTTGTTCGCTCCCGTTCTTTTTCTCCTGTTAAGACAATTGAGTCTGGTGGCCATTACGTTGTTGCTGGAACACCTATCTCTCTGAGTCAGAAACGTAAGCCTCGCTCCCCTCCTTCCTCCTCTCCGGCAGGTAAGAAGGCATCGCTTTCTTTCTCGCCCCCACCTCTGACTCTATCGCTCCGTCCCCTCCTATTTCGGTGATCGGGCCCCCTGTCCTAGCCATGAAAGTTTCTATAGCACCTGATTTCCTCTCGGTTGCTGCCCTTGCTGAGGTATGCTCCCCAGTTTCTGCCCCCTCCCCCTATTCCTGTTGTCCTTGACCGCTCCTCTAGGTTGTCTCCTCCTCCCCGTTCTCCAGACCCCATCCGTCCGCCTCTAGTCTGTCCTCCCGCTCCCTTCACACCATCCTTACTAAGTTTACTCAGGCCCCCTAACCCTGATTTTGCTGACCCTGATCCTGATCCTGAGCTTATTCAATGTGCTGTGTACTTCTTAATCTTTGTTTCTTCATTGTTCTCTGTTGCTGTCCTTTCTCTTTTTGACAATGTCTGTTCTTCAATGTAATATTCGTGGATTTTATGCCAACTTACACAGTTTTCACCACTTTGTCTTTGTCTCCAGGAGCCGATGGTTGCTGCTCGTCCTGGTTATTCCTTTTTCTCCTCAACCCCGCCCACCCACTTGGGCTGGACGGTAGAGCGACGGTCTCGCTGCATGCAGGTCGGAGTTCAATTCTCGTCCAAGTAGTTGGGCACCATTCCTTCTCCCCGTCCCATCCCAAATCCTTATCCTGACCCCTTCCCAGTGCTATATAGT
>NC_059576.1:5654977-5730138 GCF_020424385.1 Procambarus clarkii | reverse complement strand
TTTCCGTATCCGTTCCGTTGTGTTCCGGGTCGGCGCCGTTGTCTCCGACACTCTTGGGACCCGTTAACATGATCACCCTGGAAACAAATGATATAATTCTTTACTTTCATTCAGAATATATTTTTGGAGCAATATACTGGCTGAATTCCTGGGACGTTAATGTGTAGAAATTAGCTGCTATAAGTGTATAATTTGCCTGCTTTCAAGTGTATAATTTGGCATCTTTGGTGAGAAATGCAGCATGAATTATTGTTTCATGTTAACCGTACTTTGCTGAAGCTTTAGTGCACAGCTATCAATTACGTGAAATTGGAAGGAGTAATATGAGTAATTCGGACGACGAAAGTTAAGGCTGAGTAAAGGAGATGAGTAATGGGTAATGCCCAGGTACTCCAAGACCGCCAGGTCCCTCCAAGACTACCAGGTCCCTCCAAGACCACCAGGTCCCTCTAAGACAACCAGGTCCCTCCAAGACCACCAGGTCTCTCCAAGACAACCAGGTCCCTCCAAGACAACCAGGTCCCTCCAAGACAACCAGGTCCCTCCAAGACCACCAGGTCCCACAAGACTACCAGGTCCCTCCAAGACTACCAGGTCCCTCCAAGACAACCAGGTCCCTCCAAGACTACCAGGTCCCTCCAAGACTACGAGGTCCCTCCAAGACTACCAGGTCCCTCCAAGACTACCAGGTCCCTCCAAGACCACCAGGTCCCACAAGACTACCAGGTCCCTCCAAGACCACCAGGTCCCACAAGACAACCAGGTCCCTCCAAGACTACCAGGTCCCTCCAAGACTACCAGGTCCCTCCAAGACAACCAGGTCCCTCCAAGACTACCAGGTCCCTCCAAGACCACCAGGTCCCTCCAAGACTACCAGGTCCCTCCAAGACCACCAGGTCCCTCCAAGACTACCAGGTCCCTCCAAGACCACCAGGTCCCACAAGATTACCAGGTCCCTCCAAGACCACCAGGTCCCTCCAAGACCACCAGGTCCCTCCAAGACAACCAGGTCCCTCCAAGACTACCAGGTCCCTCCAAGACCACCAGGTCCCTCCAAGACCACCAGGTCCCTCCAAGACCGCCAGGTCCCTCCAAGACAACCAGGTCCCTCCAAGACTACCAGGTCCCTCCAAGACTACCAGGTCCCTCCAAGACCACCAGGTCCCACAAGACTACCAGGTCCCTCCAAGACCATCAGGTCCCTCCAAGACCACCAGGTCCCTCCAAGACAACCAGGTCCCTCCAAGACTACCAGGTCCCTCCAAGACTACCAGGTCCCTCCAAGACTACCAGGTCCCTCCAAGACTACCAGGTCCCACAAGACTACCAGGTCCCTCCAAGACCACCAGGTCCCTCCAAGACTACCAGGTCCCTCCAAGACCACCAGGTCCCACAAGACTACCAGGTCCCTCCAAGACAACCAGGTCCCTTCAAGACAACCAGGTCCCACAAGACTACCAGGTCCCTCCAAGACCACCAGGTCCCTCCAAGACTACCAGGTCCCTCCAAGAGTACCAGGTCCCTCCAAGAGCACCAGGTCCCACAAGACTACCAGGTCCCTCCAAGACAACCAGGTCCCCCCAAGACAACCAGGTCCCTCCAAGACAACCAGGTCCCTCCAAGACAACCAGGTCCCTCCAAGACCGCCAGGTCCCTCCAAGACCGCCAGGTCCCTCCAAGACAACCAGGTCCCTCCAAGACAACCAGGTCCCTCCAAGACAACCAGGTCCCTCCAAGACCGCCAGGTCCCTCCAAGACAACCAGGTCCCTCCAAGACAACCAAGTCCCTCCAAGACAACCAGGTCCCTCCAAGACAACCAGGTCCCTCCAAGACAACCAGGTCCCTCCAAGACAACCAGGTCCCCCCAAGACAACCAGGAAGCCTATATGTCCCACTAACACCCTTGGACACCCCTCCAAGACCTCCACAACCTCTCCAAGATCCCCACGACCTCTCCAAGACCCCCACGACCTCTCCAAGACCCCCACGACCTTTCCAAGACCCCCACGACCCCTCCAAGACCCCCCACGACCTCTCCAAGACCCCCACGACCTCTCCAAGACCTCCACGACCTCTCCAAGACCCCCTCGACCTCTCCAAGACCCCCCGACCCCTCCAAGACCCCCACGACCTCTCCAAGACCCCCATGACCCCTCTAAGACCTTTACAACCCCTCCAAGACCCTCACGACCCCCTCCATGACCCTGGCGACCCTTCCAAGACCCCACAACCCCTCCAAGACTCCCACGACCTCTCCAAGACCCCCATGACCCTCTAAGACCTTTGCAACCCCTCCAAGACCCCCACGACCCCTCCAAGACCCCCACGACCTCTCCAAGACCCCCCATGACCCCTCTAAGACCTTTACAACCCCTCCAAGACCCTCACGACCCCTCCATGACCCTCGCGACCCTTCCAAGACCCCACAACCCCTCCAAGACCCCCATGACCCCTTCAAGACCCCAACGATCCCTCTAAGACCCCCACGATTCACTCCAAGAACCTCTACGACCCCTCCAAGACCCCCACAACCCCTCCAAGACCCCTGCACGTCCCTCTAAGACACTTGCACATTCCTCCAAGACCCCACGACCCCTCCAAAACCCCAACGATCCCTCCAAAACCCCCACGATTCACTCCAAGACCCCACAAACCCTCCAAGACCCCCACAAACCCTCCAAGACCCCCACGACCCCTCCAAAACCCCAACGATCCCTCCAAAAACCCCACAAAGCCTCCAAGATCTCCCACGACCTCTGCAAGACCCCCACGACTCACTTCAAGATCCCCACGACCCCTCCAAGACCCCCACGACCCCTCCAAAACCCCAACGATCCCTCCAAGACCCCGACGCCTCACTCCAAGACCCTCTCGACCCCTCCAAGACCCCCACGACCCCTCCAAGACCCCCACAACCCCTCCAAGACCCCCACAACCCCTCCAACCCCCACCCCCAAGACCCCACAACCCCTCCAAAACCCCCACAACCCCTCCAAGACCCCCACAACCCCTCCAAGACCCCCACAACCCCTCCCCTCCAAGACCCCCACAACCCCCTCCAAGACCCCCCACCCTCCCCTCCAAGACCCCCACCCCCTCCAAGACCCCCACAAGACCCCTCCAAGACCCCCACATCCCCTCCAAGACCCCCCACATCCCCTCCAAGACCCCCTACATCCCCTCCAAGACCCCCTACATCCCCTCCAAGACCCCCCACACATCCCCTCCAAGACCCCCTACATCCCCTCCAAGACCCCCACATCCCCTCCAAGACCCCCTACATCCCCTCCAAGACCCCCTACATCCCCTCCAAGACCCCCTGCACGTCTTCAAAGGACTTACGCGAACGGGACGACGATGAGGAGGTTGAGGGCAGCAGCGAAGAAGAACTGGGCCGAGGGGAAGTGGGCCACGGTGTTGGAATATATTCCCTGGTAGACCCCGTACGCCACCAGGGGCATCAGGCCGTTCAACGAGGCCATTACTGCTGTCACGTGACCTGCCGGAGAGAGAGGGGGGGGCGGGGTTATAGATGGGTTATAAAGTTGTAGTTTAACGAAGCTGTTTGTGCTGTTATGTGAACTGGAGCGTGAGAGGTGAAGCTTTCTCATAAGCTGATGGGAAGCTTATACCCTGAGTGACAGTGTATGTATCCTGAGTGACAGTGTGTGTATCCTGAGTGACAGTGTATGTATCCTGAGTGACAGTGTGTGTATCCTGAGTGACAGTGTATGTATACTGAGTGACAGTGTGTATATCCTGAGTGACTGTATCCTGAGTGACAGTGTATGTATCCTGAGTGACAGTGTATGTATCCTGAGTGACAGTGTGTATACCCTGAGTGACAGTGTGTATACCCTGAGTGACAGTGTATGTATTCTGAGTGACAGTGTGTGTATCCTGAGTGACAGTGTATGTATCCTGAGTGACAGTGTGTATACCCTGAGTGACAGTGTGTATACCCTGAGTGACAGTGTATGTATTCTGAGTGAGTGTATGTATCCTGAGTGACAGTGTATGTATCCTGAGTGACAGTGTATGTATACTGAGTGACAGTGTGTGTATTCTGAGTGACAGTGTATCTATTCTGAGTGACAGTGTGTATACCCTGAGTGACAGTGTATCTATTCTGAGTGACAGTGTGTGTGTGTATCCTGAGTAACAGTGTATCCTGAGTGACAGTGTATGTATGCTGAGTGACAGTGTATGTATCCTGAGTGACAGTGTGTATTCCCTGAGTGACAGTGTGTATACCCTGAGTGACAGTGTATGTATCCTGAGTGACAGTGTGTATACTCTGAGTGACAGTGTGTATACCCTGAGTGACAGTGTATGCATCCTGAGTGAGTGTATGTATCCTGAGTGACAGTGTATGTACCCTGAGTGACAGTGTATCTATTCTGAGTGACAGTGTGTGTGTGTATCCTGAGTGACAGTGTGTGTGTATCCTGAGTGACAGTGTATGTATCCTGAGTGACAGTGTATATATCCTGAGTGATACTGTATCCTGAGTGACAGTGTATGTATCCTGAGTGACAGTGTATATATCCTGAGTGACAGTGTATCCTGAGTGACAGTGTATCCTGAGTGACAGTGTATTCTGAGTGACAGTGTATCCTGAGTGACAGTGTATGTATCCTGAGTGACAGTGTATGTATACTGAGTGACAGTGTGTGTATTCTGAGTGACAGTGTATCTATTCTGAGTGACAGTGTGTATACCCTGAGTGACAGTGTATCTATTCTGAGTGACAGTGTGTGTGTGTATCCTGAGTAACAGTGTATCCTGAGTGACAGCGTATGTATCCTGAGTGACAGTGTATGTATCCTGAGTGACAGTGTGTATACCCTGAGTGACAGTGTGTATACCCTGAGTGACAGTGTATGTATCCTGAGTGACAGTGTGTATACCCTGAGTGACAGTGTGTATACCCTGAGTGACAGTGTATGCATCCTGAGTGAGTGTATGTATCCTGAGTGACAGTGTATGTACCCTGAGTGACAGTGTATCTATTCTCAGTGACAGTGTGTGTGTATCCTGAGTGACTGTGTGTATCCTGAGTGACAGTGTATGTATCCTGAGTGACAGTGTATATATCCTGAGTGACACTGTATCCTGAGTGACAGTGTATGTATCCTGAGTGACAGTGTATATAGCCTGAGTGACAGTGTATCCTGAGTGACAGTGTATCCTGAGTGACAGTGTATCCTGAGTGACAGTGTATCCTGAGTGACAGTGTATCCTGAGTGACAGTGTATCCTGAGTGACAGTGTATTCTGAGTGACAGTGTATCCTGAGTGACAGTGTATGTATCCTGAGTGACAGTGTACTCCCTAAGAATGGCATCCTTAACCAAATATATACCAATTATGTCTCCTCCAAGGAATATCTCTTCACTAAAGATTAACAAGGCAATTATTCTTGTATTAAAAAGCCACTTGTACTTGTATTAAAAAGCCACTTGTACTTGTATTAAAAAGCCACTTGTTCTTGAATAAAAAGCCACTTGTTCTTGTATTAAAAAGCCACTTGTTCTTGAATTAAAAAGCCACTTTCTTGTATTAAAAAGCCACTTGTTCTTGTATTAAAAAGCCACTTGTTCTTGAATAAAAAGCCACTTGTATTAAAAAGCCACTTGTACTTGTATTAAAAAGCCACTTGTATTAAAAAGCCACTTGTATTGTATTAAAAAGCCACCTGTACTTGTATTAAAAAGCCACTTGTACTTGTATTAAAAAGCCACTTGTACTTGTATTAAAAAGCCACTTGTACTTGTATTAAAAAGCCACTTGTACTTGTATTAAAAAGCCACTTCTTCTTGTATTAAAAAGCCACTTGTTCTTGAATTAAAAAGCCACTTGTACTTGTATTAAAAAGCCACTTCTTCTTGTATTAAAAAGCCACTTGTACTTGTATTAAAAAGCCACTTCTTCTTGTATTAAAAAGCCACTTGTACTTGTATTAAAAAGCCACTTCTTCTTGTATTAAAAAGCCACTTGTACTTGTATTAAAAAGCCACTTGTACTTGTATTAAAAAGCCACTTGTATTAAAAAGCCACTTGTCTTGAATTAAAAGCCACTTGTACTTGTATTAAAAAGCCACTTCTTCTTGTATTAAAAAGCCACTTGTACTTGTATTAAAAAGCCACTTGTACTTGTATTAAAAAGCCACTTGTACTTGTATTAAAAAGCCACTTGTACTTGTATTAAAAAGCCACTTGTACTTGTATTAAAAAGCCACTTGTACTTGTATTAAAAAGCCACTTGTACTTGTATTAAAAAGCCACTTGTACTTGTATTAAAAAGCCACTTCTTCTTGTATTAAAAAGCCACTTGTACTTGTATTAAAAAGCCACTTGTACTTGTATTAAAAAGCCACTTCTTCTTGTATTAAAAAGCCACTTGTACTTGTATTAAAAAGCCACTTGTACTTGTATTAAAAAGCCACTTCTTCTTGTATTAAAAAGCCACTTGTTCTTGAATTAAAAAAATCCCTTATACCTGTAATAATAACCCCCCCCCTAGTAGTTAACAAGCGTCTTGTACCCACCTTTCTCTTGCTTGCTAACAAGCTTGGTGGCAGAGGACCTGAGGGCGATGATGTTAGCGTTGGCCAGCAGGCCGAGGGGCGGCCCCACCCACAGCAGGTAGCCCCTACCAGAGGTCACCAGCCCGTAGCACAGGTACTCTAGCATGATAGACACGGTCCCTAGGACCACTAAGGCCAGGTCCGAGAAGTTCAGCAGGTTGGAGAGTGTAGGCACCAGGGACAGGGAGCCTGGTGGGTGAGAGGTCATATTAGGGACCAGGGACAGGGAGCCTGGTGGGTGAGAGGTCATATTAGGGACCAGGGACAGGGAGCCTGGTGGGTGAGAGGTCATGTTAGGGGCCAGGGACAGGGAGCCTGGTGGGTGAGAGGTCATGTTAGGGGCCAGGGACAGGGAGCCTGGTGGATGAGAGGTCATGTTAGGAACTAGGGACAGGGAACCTGGTGGGTGAGGGGTCATGTTAGGGGCCAGGGACAGGGAGCCTGGTGGGTGAGGGGTCATGTTAGGAACTAGGGACAGGGAGCCTGGTGGGTGAGAGGTCACGTTAGGGGCCAGGGACAGGGAGCCTGGTGGGTGAGGGGTCATGTTAGGGACCAGGGACAGGGAGCCTGGTGGGTGAGAGGTCATGTTAGGGGCCAGGGACAGGGAGCCTGGTGGGTGAGAGGTCATGTTAGGGGCCAGGGACAGGGAGCCTGGTGGGTGAGGGGTCATGTTAGGGACCAGGGACAGGGAGCCTGGTGGGTGAGGGGTCATGTTAGGGACCAGGGACAGGGAGCCTGGTGGGTGAGAGGTCATGTTAGGGACCAGGGACAGGGAGCCTGGTGGGTGAGAGGTCATGTTAGGGACCAGGGACAGGGAGCCTGGTGGGTGAGAGGTCATGTTAGGGACCAGGGACAGGGAGCCTGGTGGGTGAGAGGTCATGTTAGGGACCAGGGACAGGGAGCCTGGTGGGTGAGGGGTCATGTTAGGGGCCAGGGACAGGGGACAATAGTCAGGAACCTCTGGCCATTTAGACCAGAATTATATTACAACTGTAAGTGCTGACAGACCTCCTTGAAGACACCATCCACTACTTCAATATTGTCCAATATATTTGTGCTCCGTCCTCGACCTACTCTCGGGAATCAGGGGTTCGATCCCCGAACGGGAAGGGAATTGTTAGCCACGTCTTCATTGCCCAGAATGATTAAACTGTCATACACACTTGTGTGGAAATAGACATTCCAGTTACCTGGGCTGTAGGAGACTCAAATCGCGAACCCCACGAGTGTTGGTAGAGCTGTGGCCTCTAACACGCTTGGGTCCGCGGTTCGAGTCTGCTATAGAGCCCAGGAGAGTGGACAGAGCAGAGTGGTAGAGGCAGAGCTCACCCAGAGCGGCGACCAGGGTCCTGTACGACATCCAGAAGCTGTAGTCGTCTCCCTCCCACAGCAACACCCGCCGCACGAACATGTACATGAAGAACCCTGGAAATACGACACAGGTATCGTCACTACCGCTGGTCACCTTGCGCCTGGCGGCCCGCTGGGAGTCAAACGACGCTGCGTACGCATTGCGTCTGTTGCGTTAGCTGCGCGTGACGGTGTTGTGAGCGGTTATATTGACCAGAGTGCCGTGAGGAGGTCGAACACGGTCATTACAACACTGGCGCCGCCCACACACCTGTACTGACCTCTCAGGGCTGTGAACCTGGCGCAGTCACAGCGGTCCAACACGGTCATTACAACACTGGCGCCGCCCACACACCTGTACTGACCTCTCAGGGTTGTGAACCTGGCGCAGTCACAGCGTAGTTTGACCCCCACACGAGGTCATCAATGTATCACTAAACAATTGTTGATCAAAATTATACTCCAAATGTGACATTTCAGTATATCGTGAGAGACGTGTTGACCTCAGAATATTGTCCAAGTATTCCTTTATGCTCACAAATTATCCAATATCTCAATTATAACAAGGAACTACACAACACGACCTGTAGTCATCAAATACTTGAGTGTCCCCTTACGAAACCCCTTCATCTTGCCTCCACCAAGGCGGCTGAGTGTACTAAAGAGCTCACGAGGCGGGAAGCACTAGAGGAAGGTGTCTCTGACAGCTCTCTTCTCACGCCTCTAAAAATGTCTGATAGAAACCGAGTCGCCGAGATGAAAGAAAGATGTAAAGGTTTCGCAGGTGGCCCTCGTGGGCCCTGGTGACCTACCTCTGGCCACTCGGCGGATCATGTTGGCCACAATGACGGCCACAATGACAACGCGGGTGTTTCCCTCACGGCGTTTTAACGCCGTCTTGTACACATCAACCAAGTGCTTCGGTCTGAAGAAATCCTTCGCCATCTGCCAGACAGTAATATCCTCCTTCTTGAGTCCCTGGTCCGCATCAGGGCCGCTTCTGGCCCGAAACGACTCATCCATAAACGGGCCATGAGTCTCGGCGATAAAGAACGCCACATACAGTATCGCGGCGAGATACGCTATCAACAACAGCAACAGTCCGCCGTTGTCGTTTCCCGTAGCGATGAAGAACCCGCAGAGGAGAGTACCCAGGGGTCCTCCGAGGTACCACAGGGAGTTGTTGGTACTCACCCTGGAGGTGTGAGTCTTGAGGGAACTCAGGTCGCTGGTATAGCAGGTACCCATGGCCAGGAAGCAGGCGTTCCCGCCCCCCAGGGCCTCCAGGAACGTCACCAAGAACAGCACTTCGACCGGCCACCACGACATGTAATTATAGAGCAGGTAGCCGCCGGCGTAGCACGCGTGCGCTGTCAGGGTGATGAGTAGAGGCACCTGGTGAGTAAGATAGTGTGAGCATGGTGAGTAAGTGTGAGCATGGTGAGTAAGTGTGAGAATGGTGAGTAAGATAGTGTGAGCATGGTGAGTAAGATAGTGTGAGCATGGTGAGTATGATAGTGTGAGCATGGTGAGTAAGATAATGTGAGCATGGTAAGATAGTGTGAGCATGGTGAGTAAGGCAGTGTGAGGGTGGTGAGTAAGATAGTGTGAGGGTGGTGAGTATGATAGCGTAAGCATGGTAAGATAGTGTGAGCATGGTGAGTAAGATAGTGTGAGCATGGTGAGTAAGATAGTGTGAGCATGGTGAGTAAGATAGTGTGAGCATGGTGAGTATGATAGTGTGAGCATGGTGAGTATGATAGTGTGAGCATGGTGAGTAAGATAATGTGAGCATGGTGAGTAAGATAGTGTGAGCATGGTGAGTAAAATAGTGTGAGCATGGTGAGTATAGGCACAGTGTGAGGATGGTGAGTAAGATAGTGTGAGCATGGTGAGTAAGATAGTGTGAGCATGGTGAGTATAGGCACAGTGTGAGGATGGTGAGTAAGATAGTGTGAGCATGGTGAGTAAGATAGTGCGAGCATGGTGAGTAAGATAGTGTGAGCATGGTGAATAAGATAGTGTGAGGGTGGTGAGTAAGATAGTGTGAGCATGGTGAGTAAGATAGTGTGAGCATGGTGAGTAAGATAGTGTGAGCATGGTGAGTAAGATAGTGTGAGCATGGTAAGATAGTGTGAGGGTGGTGAGTAAGATAGTGTGAGGGTGGTGAGTAAGATAGTGTGAGGGGTGGTGAGTAAGATAGTGTGAGTATGGTGAGTAAGATAGTGTGAGTATGGTGAGTAAGATAGTGTGACTATGGTGAGTAAGATAGTGTGAGGATGGTGAATAATAATTAAAGAATGTAAACAATGAACAATACTTTAACACGCGGACATGAGTAAAAGGACATGAGTCCGTTGATGATTCATCTGAGTAATCCAGGAAACATCTGATTCATACCTTCAGCACAAAGTTACGTGAATGAGTAAAAAATTAATAATTCTGAACTTTGATGAAAAAAACACGAGATTGTACCAGTAATGTTAATTGTGACCTCTGGGGTCATGACCTCTGGGGTCGTGACCTCTGGGGTCATGACCTTGGTGTGACCTCTGGGGTCGTGACCTTGGTGTGACCTCTGGGGTCATGACCTTGGTGTGACCTCTGCGGTCATGACCTTGGTGTGACCTCTGGGGGTCCTGACCGTGGTGTGACCTCTGGGGTCATGACCTTGGTGTGACTTCTGGGGTCATGACCTTGGTGTGACCTCTGGGGTCATGACCTTTGTGTGACCTGTGGGATCATGACCTTGGTGTGACCTCTGGGGTCGTGACCTTGGTGTGACCTCTGAGATAGTGACCGTAGTGTGACCTCTGGGGTCATGACCTTAGTGTGACCTCTGGGGTCATGACCTTGGTATGACCTCTAGGGTCATGACCTTGGTGTGACCTCTGGTGTCATGACCTTAGTGTGACCTCTGGAGTCAAGACCTGGGTGTGACCTCTGGTGTCGTGACCTTGGTGTGACCTCTGGGGTCATGACCTTGGTGTGACCTCTGGTGGCATGACCTCTGGGGTCATGACCTTGGTGTGACCTCTGGGATAGTGACCGTAGTGTGACCACTGGGGTCATGACCTTAGTGTGACCTCTGGGGTCAAGACCTGGGTGTGACCTCTGGGGTCAAGACCTGGGTGTGACCTCTGGGGTCATGACCATGGTGTGACCTTTGAGGTCATGGGCTTGGTGTGACCTCTGGTGTCATCACCTCTGGGGTCATGACCTTGGTGTGACCTCTGGGGTCATGACCTTGGTGTGACCTCTGGGGTCATGACCGTGGTGTGACCTCTGAGGTCATGACTGTGGTGTGACCTCTGGGGTCATGATCAACAACAAACACATAATCACCCCCAACAAACACATAATCACCCCAACAAACACATAATCACACCAACAAACACATAATCACCACCAACAAACACATAATCACCCCCAACAAACAAATAATCACCCCCAACAAACACATAATCACCCCAACAAACACATAATCACACCAACAAACACATAATCACCACCAACAAACACATAATCACCCCCAACAAACAAATAATCACCCCCAACAAACACATAATCACTCCAACAAACACATAATCACACCAACAAACACATAATCACCCCAACAAACACATAATCACCCCCAACAAACACATAATCACTCCAACAAACACATAATCACACCAACAAACACATAATCACCCCAACAAACACATAATCACCCCCAACAAACACATAATCACTCCAACAAACACATAATCACACCAACAAACACATAATCACCCCAACAAACACATAATCACCCCCAACAAACACATAATCACTCCAACAAACACATAATCACACCAACAAACACATAATCACCCCAACAAACACATAATCACACCAACAAACACATAATCACCACCAACAAACACATAATCACCCCCAACAAACAAATAAACACCCCAACAACAATAATCACTCCAACAAACACATAATCACCCCAACAACAAACACATAATCACTCCAACAAACACATAATCACACCAACAAACACATAATCACCCCAACAAACACATAATCACACCAACAAACACATAATCACCCCAACAAACACATAATCACCCCAACAAACACATAATCACACCAACAAACACATAATCACCCCAACAAACACATAATCACCCCAACAAACACATAATCACCCCCAACAAACACATAATCACACCAACAAACATATAATCACCACCAACAAACACATAATCACCCCAACAAACACATAATCACCCCCAACAAACACATAATCACCCCCAACAAACACATAATCACTCCAACAAACACATAATCACCCCAACAAACACATAATCACCCCAACAAACACATAATCACCCCAACAAACACATAATCACCCCCAACAAACACATAATCACCCCAACAAACACATAATCACCCCAACAAACACATAATCACCCCAACAAACACATAATCACCCCAACAAACACATAATCACCCCAACAAACACATAATCACCCCCAACAAACACATAATCACCCCCAACAAACACATAATCACCCCAACAAACACATAATCACCCCAACAAACACATAATCACCCCAACAAACACATAATCACCCCAACAAACACATAATCACCCCAACAAACACATAATCACCCCCAACAAACACATAATCACCCCAACAAACACATAATCACCCCAACAAACACATAATCACCCAAACAAACACATAATCACCCCAACAAACACATAATCACCCCAACAAACACATAATCACCCCAACAAACACATAATCACCCCAACAAACACATAATCACCCCCAACAAACACATAATCACCCCAACAAACACATAATCACCCCAACAAACACATAATCACCCCAACAAACACATAATCACCCCCAACAAACACATAATCACCCCAACAAACACATAATCACCCCCAACAAACACATAATCACCCCAACAAACACATAATCACCCCAACAAACACATAATCACCCCAACAAACACATAATCACCCCAACAAACACATAATCACCCCAACAAACACATAATCACACCAACAAACACATAATCACCCCAACAAACACATAATCACCCCAACAAACACATAATCACCCCAACAAACACATAATCACCCCAACAAACACATAATCACCCCAACAAACACATAATCACCCCAACAAACACATAATCACCCCAACAAACACATAATCACCCCCAACAAACACATAATCACCCCAACAAACACATAATCACCCCAACAAACACATAATCACCCCAACAAACACATAATCACCCCAACAAACACATAATCACCCCAACAAACACATAATCACCCCCAACAAACACATAATCACCCCCAACAAACACATAATCACCCCCAACAAACACATAATCACCCCCAACAAACACATAATCACCCCCAACAAACACATAATCACTCCCAACAAACACATAATCACCCCCAACAAACACATAATCATCCCCCAACAAACACATAATCACCCCCAACAAACACATAATCACCCCCAACAAACACATAATCACCCCCAACAAACACATAATCACCCCCAACACATAATCACCCCCAACAAACACATAATCATCCCCCAACAAACACATAATCACCCAAACAAACACATATCACCCCCAACAAACACATAATCATCCCCCAACAAACACATAATCACCCAAACAAACACATATCACCCCCAACAAACACATAATCACCCCCAACAAACACATAATCACCCCCAACAAACACATAATCACCCCAACAAACACATAATCACCCCAACAAACACATAATCACCCCCAACAAACACATAATCACCCCCAACAAACACATAATCACCCAAACAAACACATAATCACCCCCAACAAACACATAATCACCCAAACAAACACATATCACCCCCAACAAACACAAAATCACCCCAACAAACACATAATCACTCCCAACAAACACATAATCACCCAAACAAACACATATCACCCCCAACAAACACATAATCACTCCCAACAAACACATAATCACCCAAACAAACACATAATCACTCCCAACAAACACATAATCACCCCAACAAACACATAATCACCCCCAACAAACACATAATCACTCCCAACAAACACATAATCACCCCCAACAAACACATAATCACTCCCAACAAACACATAATCACCCCCAAACACATAATCACCCAAACAAACACATAATCACTCCCAACAAACACATAATCACTCCCAACAAACACATAATCACCCAAACAAACACATAATCACTCCCAACAAACACATAATCACTCACAACAAACACATAATCACCCCAACAAACACATAATCACCCCAACAAACACATAATCACTCCCAACAAACACATAATCACCCAAACAAACACATAATCACTCCCAACAAACACATAATCACCCCAACAAACACATAATCACTCCCAACAAACACATAATCACCCAAACAAACACATAATCACTCCCAACAAACACATAATCACTCACAACAAACACATAATCACCCAAACAAACACATAATCACTCCCAACAAACACATAATCACTCACAACAAACACATAATCACCCCAACAAACACATAATCACCCCAACAAACACATAATCACCCCAACAAACACATAATTACTCCCAACAAACACATAATCACCCCAACAAACACATAATCACTCTCAACAAACACATAATCACCCCAACAAACACATAATCACCTCCAACAAACACATAATCACTCCCAACAAACACATAATCACTCCCAACAAACACATAATCACCCCAACAAACACATAATCACCCCAACAAACACATAATCACTCTCAACAAACACATAATCACCCCAACAAACACATAATCACTCCAACAAACACATAATCACCCAAACAAACACATAATCACCCCAACAAACACATAATCACCCCAACAAACACATAATCACTCCCAACAAACACATAATCACCCCAACAAACACATAATCACTTCCAACAAACACATAATCACCCCAACATACACATAATTACTCCCAACAAACACATAATCACCCCAACAAACACATAATCACTCCCAACAAACACATAATCACCCCAACAAACACATAATCACTCCAACAAACACATAATTACTCCCAACAAACACATAATCACCCCAACAAACACATAATTACTCCCAACAAACACATAATCACCCCAACAAACACATAATCACCCCAACAAACACATAATCACCCCAACAAACACATAATTACTCCCAACAAACACATAATCACCCCAACAAACACATAATCACCCCAACAAACACATAATCACTCCAACAAACACATAATCACTCCCAACAAACACATAATCACTCCCAACAAACACATAATCACCCCAACAAACACATAATCACTCCAACAAACACATAATCACTCCAACAAACACATAATCACTCCAACAAACACATAATCACTCCCAACAAACACATAATCACTCCAACAAACACATAATCACTCCAACAAACACATAATCACTCCAACAAACACATAATCACTCCCAACAAACACATAATCACTCCAACAAACACATAATCACTCCAACAAACACATAATCACTCCCAACAAACACATAATCACTCCCAACAAACACATAATCACTCCAACAAACACATAATCACTCCAACAAACACATAATCACCCCAACAAACACATAATCACTCCAACAAACACATAATCACTCCAACAAACACATAATCACTCCAACAAACACATAATTACCCCAACAAACACATAATCACTCCAACAAACACATAATCACTCCAACAAACACATAATCACTCCAACAAACACATAATCACTCCCAACAAACACATAATCACTCCAACAAACACATAATCACTCCAACAAACACATAATCACTCCCAACAAACACATAATCACTCCCAACAAACACATAATCACTCCAACAAACACATAATCACTCCAACAAACACATAATCACCCCAACAAACACATAATCACTCCAACAAACACATAATCACTCCAACAAACACATAATCACTCCAAAACAAACACATACAACAAACACATAATCACTCCAACAAACACATAATCACTCCAACAAACACATAATCACCCCAACAAACACATAATCACTCCAACAAACACATAATCACTCCAACAAACACATAATCACTCCAACAAACACATAATCACCCCAACAAACACATAATCACCCCAACAAACACATAATCATTCCCAACAAACACATAATCACCCCAACAAACACATAATCACCCCAACAAACACATACCCCCGGAACCAAGCACACAGGGAACAAAGAACAAAGACACTGCTCACCTTGCGGCCGTACTTGTCGCTCCAGGCACCGAGGAAGATGCCCATAAAGGCGGGCACCAGCGACATGAGGATGGCGTTGTACACCGAGAACTTTGTGAAGGCCTGTTGAGCCACGATGGTCTCCTCCTCGTAGGCTGTCATGTTCCCACACACCTGCAGGGGGCATGGGCACGCTCAGTGGGGCAGGGAATGGGTATGTTCAGTCGGGCAGGGCATGGGTATGTTCAGTGGGGCAGGGCATGGGCACGCTTAGTGGGGCAGGGCACGTTCAGTGGGGCAGGGCATGGGCACGCTTAGTGGGGCAGGGCACGTTCAGTGGGGCAGGGTATGGGCACGCTTAGTGGGGCAGGGTATGGGCACGCTTAGTGGGGCAGGGTATGGGCACGCTCAGTGGGGCAGGGCATGGGCACGCTCAGTGGGGCAGGGCATGGGTACGCTCTGTGGGGCAGGGCATGGGCACGCTCAGTGGGGCAAGGCATGGGCACGCTTAGTGGGGCAGGGCATGGGTACGCTCAGTGGGGCAGGGCATGGGTACGCTCAGTGGGGCAGGGCATGGGTACGCTCAGTGGGGCAGGGCATGGGTACGCTCAGTGGGGCAGGGCATGGGTACGCTCAGTGGGGCAGGGTATGGGCACGCTTAGTGGGGCAGGGTATGGGCACGCTTAGTGGGGCAGGGTATGGGCACGCTCAGTGGGGCAGGGCATGGGCACGCTCAGTGGGGCAGGGCATGGGTACGCTCTGTGGGGCAGGGCATGGGCACGCTCAGTGGGGCAAGGCATGGGCACGCTTAGTGGGGCAGGGCATGGGTACGCTCAGTGGGGCAGGGCATAGGTATGTTCAGTGGGGCAGGGCATGGGCACGCTCAGTGGGGCAGGGCATGGGTACGCTCAGTGGGGCAGGGCATGGGTACGCTCAGTGCGGCACATGGGTACGCTCAGTGGGGCAGGGCATGGGCACGCTTAGTGGGGCAGGGCATGGGCACGCTTAGTGGGGCAGGGCATGGGTACGCTCAGTGGGGCAGGGCATGGGTACGCTCAGTGCGGCACATGGGTACGCTCAGTGGGGCAGGGCATGGGCACGCTTAGTGGGGCAGGGCATGGGCACGCTTAGTGGGGCAGGGCATGGGCACGCTTAGTGGGGCAGGGCATGGGCACGCTTAGTGGGGCAGGGCATGGGCACGCTTAGTGGGGCAGGGCATGGGTACGCTCAGTGGGGCAGGGCATGGGCACGCTTAGTGGGGCAGGGCATGGGTACGCTCAGTGGGGCAGGGCATGGGTACGCTCAGTGGGGCAGGGTATGGGCACGCTTAGTGGGGCAGGGTATGGGCACGCTTAGTGGGGCAGGGTATGGGCACGCTCAGTGGGGCAGGGCATGGGCACGCTCAGTGGGGCAGGGCATGGGTACGCTCTGTGGGGCAGGGCATGGGTACGCTCAGTGGGGCAGGGCATGGGCACGCTTAGTGGGGCAGGGCATGGGCACGCTTAGTGGGGCAGGGCATGGGCACGCTCAGTGGGGCAGGACATGGGCACGCTTAGTGGGGCAGGGCATGGGCACGCTCAAACAACATTTAGGCAAAACTTTCTTAAAAGCAAAATGGAAAATAAAATGCGTTTTTCCTTATCATTGAAAAAGCTTTATTTTTCTTTAAGAATCAAGAAATCAAAACAACCCCGACTAAAACTAGGCAAGAACGTGTAAAGAGACCAACCTCCTCCGGCAGGCCGAGCTTGACGGAGCATATCTTGTTGAGCTGAATGTTCTCGGAGAAGATGAGCATGGCCTGGTTACATGCTCCGTCGAGGAGCATGACGGGCTCCAGGGTGGCCAGCCTGACAGCGTTCACCCAGCCCCACACCACCCGGGCCGCCGGCTTCCACGCTGCCTCTGGCGCGCAGGTCTTCTCCCCCGTCATCACACTCGATGCTCCTGTGTCTTCCTGGGGTCCAGACATTACTATTATTAGTATTATTATTAGTATTCTTATTAGTATTATTTTTGTACTTGTTATTGGTACCCATTTTCCCATTTTTGTTGAGTGGGGAGCCATACTTCTGGGGCCAGATTCACGAAAGCACTTACGCAAACACTTACGAACCTGTACATCTTTTCTCAATCTTTGGCGGCTTTGTTTACAATTATTAAACAGTTAATGAGCTCTGAAGCACCAGGAGGCTGTTTATAACAATAACAACAGTTGATTGGCAAGTTTTCATGCTTGTAAACTGTTTAATAAATGTAACCAAAGCCGTCAAAGATTGAGGAAAGATGTACACGTTCGTAAGTGCTTGCGTAAGTGCTTTCGTGAATCTGGCCCCAAGTCAATAACAGTGTGCAAAAAATAATGCAAGAATTTATTTTCAAATTACAGGACTCCCATTAGGGTGTTGTAAATGCTAGATGTACTGTCTGGTAATGTTTGGGTGAGAGTGCTTCGGCTAGGATTAGTCTCCTTTTATCAGTGTTAGAGGCAGACACAGTGATCTTGCTGCAGTGTCAACACCGTTGCTGGAGTGAGGAGTGGCGATTTGGGCGCCATCTTTGGACCTGCCCTCCAACTCCTAGACATTACGTGAGACGAAAATAACGCCATCTGTTGGTGGAGGTGTGGCGTCTATGAGAGGCTCCTGGGGCCAGATTCACGAAAGCACTTACGATCCTGTACATCTTTTCTCAATCTTTGGTGGCTTTGTTTACAATTATTAAACAGTTTACAAGCATGAAAACTTCCCAATCAACTGTTGTTATTGTTATAAACAGCCTCCTGGTGCTTCGGAGCTCATTAACTGTTTAATAATTGTAAACAAAGCCGCCAAAGATTGAGAAAAGACATACAGGTTCGTAAGTGCTTTCGTGAATCTGGCCCCTGTTTCGTACCTCAGTGAGGCGGTGAGGTCGATGACGATGACCTCTGGTGGTGACGTAAAGATATCAACGCCATCTAGGTTGTTCATTCCATTACAATTTCGGTTCCTCGGTGAAAGATTGTCATCCTATGTTCTCCCTGTATATTATCTGTCTGGCTAAAGACTTTCATGTTCACAGAGGTGTCGTGAAAAGTCTGTTGCACT
Organism: Procambarus clarkii; assembly: GCF_020424385.1. Taxonomy (NCBI): domain Eukaryota; kingdom Metazoa; phylum Arthropoda; class Malacostraca; order Decapoda; family Cambaridae; genus Procambarus; species Procambarus clarkii. The sequence goes on along the minus strand of NC_059576.1, from coordinate 5,710,784 downwards.
GTGGCAGGCAGTTCACCTTGGGCAGTCCAAAACTCCTGACTTGGTCGTGTGAGAGGACAGGTGGCCGCCGTCGGTAGTAAGTTGTGTGTTACCTGTTCTACTTAGGAAGTGTTGTGTGGACCGACGTACCTGGAATTTGGCCAGGGGGGGGGGGTACTAGATGACAGTAGTGTCCGTCTGGTGATAAGTGTTGCTAGTGTGTTGCTAGTGTGTTGCTAGTGTGTTGCTAGTGTGTTGCTAGAGACTTCTGCCAGGGTGTTAGGGACCCCTGGGATCAGGTTCACGAAGCAGTTACGCAACCACTTGTGAACCTGTACATCTTTTCTCAATATTTGGCGGCTTTGTTTACAATTATTAAACAGTTAATGGGCTCCGAAGCACAAGGAGGCTTTTTATAACAATAACAACAGTTGATTGCGAAATTTTCATGTAAACTGTTTAATAAATGTAACCAAAGCCGTCAAAGATTGAGGAAAGATGTGCACGTTCGTAAGTACTAGCGTAACTGCTTGGTGAATCTGGCCCCGGGACGTGATTATTTGTGACCCTCGTCAGCGTGGTGCTACCCGCCCAACACACACCGAAACTACCACGTTGGTACAACGTTCGAACAAGTTTTAACACCTCCTAACCAGTTATTACAACCAATATAGCAAGTTGTAACAACGTTCTAATACGTCATAAACACGTTAAGCCAAGATGTAACAACTTTATTACAAGTTGTAACAAGCGGAAAATAGAGACAGTTTCGGTTTGTGTTTCCAGGGATAAAGCCCTCTGGCAGAGTGTTTCTGGCGAGCGGGTGTGAGGCATTGTGGCATCATGACGATATGGTGTGTGGCCCACGGTGATGGTGAACTCGCCGGTGATTACCACAGAGTGTGGACAACGTATACTTGAAGATAGTGGACTCGCTGGGTTTTGAAGAACACTATCGATATATTGAGTGTTCTGGGAGAAAGCGACACTGTGTACATAAGTGTAGTTATACTTCGATAATATATTAGTGAAGGTATAATTGCGTCTTGTTTACCCCCTTTATTCCTTGCACTATTACTTGCTACCGCCAATTCCTGAGAACTCACCATTGACTTGGGGTGGGATCATAGACTCTAAGGCACATTAAGCAGTAAGAACCCGGTTATTGACTCAAGCTGGCCGTAACAGATCCCATCTGGGAGACCGCCGGATTGGTAGTCTTACAGGGCATTAAATAATTTGGCTCTCTGAAGTACATCAAACCATAGTAAGACTTCACTTAATGAAGTCGTTATCGTCACTGTGACAAGTGCCAGGCCTGTGTGCGTTTTTTTTTTTTTTTTTTTTTTTTATTATTTTCTACCACAGACGTGGCCACACATTTACAATGCTAACCAGCATATATACATTTTCTTCTGTCCTCCATGGACAGGGTTAGAGAAATGTTAAACATATAGTTCAAGGGTTTATTGAACACTCAACCACAGAAGGTGATTCGGTGCTTTTAAAATGCTAAGCTAACCTACATACGTAAATACATAGATACACAGATTTACGTATGCCCTACATAAAGTGTTTGATGTGTCTTTTACATAGTGTCATTAATGTACATTTACAAAGGTGAAATGTAATTCTGATCAGCTTCCATATATACTTTATACCCATACATATACATACATATATACACACACATACATCTGTCTCATTTACTCTGACAGGGTGAGATAGCTGATAAAGAAACTAGTGTGCAATTAAGAACTTAATCACTGAAGGTGATTAAGGTGCTTTTACAAGCTCAGGTTATATAGTTACATCACATACATACATTGTATAAATGATACATTACATGGTTAATCTTGGGTACAAGTCCAATATATCATCAAGTGTTCCAGTACTCATATAGTACTTACACAGTTCAGCATACCTTAGCCCAGGAGGGCGAAAGTCAGTCAATATGGGACATTCTACAATATAATGTTCAAGAGAGTGCATGTTTTCTCTTTCACAAAGTTGACACATTGTGTACTCGACATTTGGGTTTTGAGAAAGCTGCCAGATACGTCTATATCCCAGGCGTATTCTGGCCACTATAACATCACATTGCCGGGTTCTTGTTCTATTAGTCCCATATGTGAATGTCTCCTCACGATATCTATCATAATATTTAATGCTACAACTCTCAGGTCTTTGTGAATTTGTTAGGTCGATGAGATCTTCATTAGATATTTGTTTAAGTATTCTCTTTGTCACTGCTAATGAAACACCCATATCAATTTCTACCACTGGTTTTCTGCAGGCTGTCTTAGCAAGCATATCAACAGTGTCATGCCTTGAGATGCCAACATGTGATGGTATCCATAGGAATTTAATCTCAAATCTGTTTTCTTTAGCAGCTAAAACATTCATTCGAATATCACTGACTATTTTCTGGGTGTCACTACTATGTGCGTTCAGTGCCAGGAGTGCACTCTGTGTGCGTTGGCAGAGAGAGACTCCGCTGTAACCCGTCCTCCTAACAGAATGTCGCATTATGACGTATACACGACCTAAGGACAAAAATTGTCGTACTAGAAAATGGCAGCAGATCACAAAATTGACATACTGGCCCATTTTCTGATTTGGGTCCTCTGGAAGGTTAGGATAAGGCTACTTTAGTATGACAGTTTCATGACGTTGGAAAACCTTAGGTGCACGGGGTGGAGGATGATCGTATCAGCCAGCATCCACCTCGTCACAAATGCACCTGTATTTTTTTTTTTTTTTTTTTGAGATATATACAAGAGTTGTTACATTCTTGTACAGCCACTAGTACGCGTAGCGTTTCGGGCAAGTCCTTAATCCTATGGTCCCTGGAATACGATCCCCTGCCGCGAAGAATCGTTAAGGTATTAACGTATGGTATTTTGTGTGGACTAGAGCGGTAATGCAGAGCCATTGCATTTCGGAAGCCCCATGTTTTGAGAAGCGAGTTTGCTGACATGTGGGTTGGTAATATGTTGGTGTACGCATGGGAAGCTGCTACTGCTGTGAGGCGAGCAACGTCACGTGATGTCGCAGCATCTGTGGCTGTTCGGTCTATGATGGGGCTGTCCCAACTGGATTGCTTGTCGACTTTAAATGCAGGTAGCTAGAACTGTGAGAAAGGTCTCTCACAGAGACCTTTCTCACCCCCAGATGAGCTCACTCAGCTGTGAATATGAGCTATGACCCCAGCAGACTCTGAGACCCCTGTCACAGTTGGCTGGGGTCGTGTACCCCAGCCAAGTAGCCTACTTAATCGGGAAGGATTTTATTCACCAGGAGGTGCAGAAGAGGACAGGAAGGCTGGATATATGTGTGGTGTGTGTGTGTGTGTGTTTAGTTTTTGTGCCTGTTAAAGATGAGCTATTAGCTCTTGGCCCCGCCTTTCTAGCCCTTGTAGTGACTCCTGACTTATTTCCCTATCATATCTACTTTTAAAGTTATGAATGGGGTTAGCCTCGACAACCTGCTCCTTTAGGGCATTCCATTTACTCACTACCATTACGCTAGAGGAAAACTTTCTAACATCTCTGACTCATCTGAGTCTCAAACTCTCCCCCCCCCCCCCCTCCCCCCTTGCCCCCTTGCTCTCTTGGTGTTCATTGTGAACATTTCCTCTTTCCACTCTGCCAATCTCCTTATATATTTTATACGTCTCTATCATGTCTCCCCTCCCTCTCCTTTTTTTTCTAGGGTCGATACGTTTAGTTCCTTCAGTCTCTCTTCATACTCCACCCCTCACAATTCCTGGACGAACCTAGGGCCAGATTCACGCAGCAGTTACGCAAGTACCTACGAACCTGTACATCTTTCCTCAGTCTTTGACGGCTTTGGTTACATTTATTAAACAGTTTACAAGCATGAAAACTTCCCATTCAACTGTTGTTATTGTTATAAACAGCCTCCTGGTGCTTCGGAGCTCATTAAATGTTTAATAATTGAAACAAAGCCGCCAGAGATTGAGAAAAGATATACAGGTTCGTAAATGCTTGCATAACTGCTTCGTGAATCTGGGCCCTCGTCACAAGCTTCTGAGAATGGCCTCACGTAGGCGGTATACAGTGATATTAAAGCCTGGATATTCCAGTTTGTGAAGGCTGTTGTGATTTTTGCCAGAGTAGCGTATGTGGCTGGTGTTGTGTCCACTCCCAGGCTGGTGTTATGTCCACTCCCAGGCTGGTGTTGTGTCCACTCCCAGGCTGGTGTTGTGTCCACTCCCAGGCTGGTGTTATGTCCACTCCCAGGCTGGTGTTGTGTCCACTCCCAGGCTGGTGTTGTGTCCACTCCCAGGCTGGTGTTATGTCCACTCCCAGGCTGGTGTTATGTCCACTCCCAGGCTGGTGTTGTGTCCACTCCCAGGCTGGTGTTGTGTCCACTCCCAGGCTGGTGTTGTGTCCACTCCCAGGCTGGTGTTGTGTCCACTCCCAGGCTGGTGTTATGTCCACTCCCAGGCTGGTGTTATGTCCACTCCCAGGCTGGTGTTGTGTCCACTCCCAGGCTGGTGTTGTGTCCACTCCCAGGCTGGTGTTATGTCCACTCCCAGGCTGGTGTTATGTCCACTCCCAGGCTGGTGTTGTGTCCACTCCCAGGCTGGTGTTGTGTCCACTCCCAGGCTGGTGTTGTGTCCACTCCCAGGCTGGTGTTGTGTCCACTCCCAGGCTGGTGTTATGTCCACTCCCAGGCTGGTGTTATGTCCACTCCCAGGCTGGTGTTGTGTCCACTCCCAGGCTGGTGTTGTGTCCACTCCCAGGCTGGTGTTATGTCCACTCCCAGGCTGGTGTTGTGTCCACTCCCAGGCTGGTGTTATGTCCACTCCCAGGCTGGTGTTATGTCCACTCCCAGGCTGGTGTTGTGTCCACTCCCAGGCTGGTGTTATGTCCACTCCCAGGCCTTTTTCTCTGGTCGTTATTGACAGGTGGTTTCCCCTTCATTGTGTACTGTACCTCTGAACTCCTATAGCCTAGTCCCATTTGCATCACTTTGCACTTGGTCGTGTTGAACTTCCTTTGCCATTAATCCGACCATCTCTACAACCTGTTCAGGTCCTCTTGGAGGATCCTACAATCCTCATCTGTTACAACTCTTCTCATCAACTTTGCGTCATCCGCGAACATCGACATGTAGGACTCTACTCTTGTAAACATGTTGTTAACATATATTAGAAATAGAATTAGTCCCAGCACCGATCCTTGAGGTACTCCACTTGTTACTGTTCGCCAGTCCGACTTCTCGCCCCTTACCGTAACTCTTTGGCTCCTTCCTGTTAGGTAGTTCCTTATCCATGCTAGGACCTTTCCCCCCACCCCCGCCTGCCTCTCGAGTTTGAACAGCAGTCTCATGTGCGGTACTGTATCAAAGGCTTTTTGGCAGTCCAGAAATATGCAGTCTGCCCAACCATCTCTGTCCTGTCTTATCCTCGTTATTTTATCATAGAACTCCAGTAGGTTCGTCAGGCATGATTTTCTTTACCTAAAGCCATGTTGGTGTTCCTTCCAGCAACTGGGCAACTCTCCCGACATAAGTGACTCATTAAAGATCATTGCCAGAGGCACGCTGAGGGCCTGTGCTGCCTCTTTTAGTATCCACGGTGAAACTTTGTCTGGTCCAACTGCTTTAGTTGCATCTAGAGTTGTCAACTGTTTCATTACCTCCTCTGCTGTCACCTCTATATCTGATAGTCTTTCATCTAGGGTAATCTCTTCTAACAATGGGAGCCACTCAGGCTCGGTAGTGAACACTCCATGGAAACTGGCATTCAGTGCCTCGCAGATTTCCTTGTCACTTTCAGTATATGCCCCCTCTGTCTTCCTTAGTCTTGTCACTTGGTCGTTCACCGACATTTGTCTTCTTATGACTGTAGCGTAGTTTTAGTTGTTTCTTTGTTTTAATAGAAATATCGCTCTCGCATGTGTTTATGATACTCTTCTCATTTATGTCTTCGTTCCTTGCTCTGTTGCTTCTATTCTTGTTATTCTCTGTCCTTTGTCTTCTCTACTTCCGACCACTTCTGTTTGATTTTCGTGTTTGCTACTTGACTGTGTCTATTAAACCATGGGTTATGTTCCCTCCTATTGTGGCCCTTATTGTTGGTGTGAAGCACTCTTCTGCCTCCTTCCATCTCTGTTTGACTTGGTCCGTCAGTTCCTGTACCAGTTTTCCTGTGTTTGTGTGTGTGTGGGTGAGGGTGTGGGTGTGTGTGTGTGTGGGTGAGGGTGTGGGTGTGTGTGTGGGTGAGGGTGTGGGTGTGTTTGTGTGTGTGTGTGTGTGGGTGAGGGTGTGGATGTGTGTGTGGGTGAGGGTGTGGGTGTGGTGAATGTGTGTGTCTGGTTGTCGTGAGTGTGGGTGTGTGGGTGAGTATGTGGGTGGGTGTGGGTGAATGTGTGTGTATGTGTGCGTGCGTGCGTGTATGTCAACAAGGAAAAAGAAATGAAAAATGCGAACGTTTACCTGAATGAAATGAAATTATCATTGACAATGAGTACGAACTCACACTAATCGATCGTTTCTCAACCCAAGTGAACATATTTCTACTCGTAGAAATTAGTGAGCGAAATGAGTGAGACTGAGATGAACGCAACGCATGAATTAACCCTAATAATAAACCCTACGCTTTCAGAGCGACGTGTTCCGTATTGACCACTCAGCCACCCAGCCAATGGCAGGGGTTGGAATCCCAAGGAAGGCGCCACGGTCTTTCCTTGCCGCCACTTAACGGTATTTGTATAAGTTTTTCTGTCAATAAGATACGGGAGAACTACCTTGAGCGCCCAGGGACGCTGGAGCGGCCGCCTGGCAAGGTTTTCACGCGGGAAAACAGCCGCTAGAGAAGACTGTCACAAGGAACCTTAGTGCTCCGGCCGAAGGTTCTCAAGTGACCGTGTTTGTCCGGGTCTAAGAGGTTTTTGTGGCCCTTACGTGTGTGTGAGGAGACGCCGCCACACCCCTCGTCCTCCTGGTAAGGAAGGCTTTCCCAAGGGTAGGAGGGGGCTGGTACCCTACTACACTCCACCCCACCATCTCCAGGGAAGCAGGTACACCCCACCTCCAGGGAGACAGGTACACCCCACCTCCAGGGAGACAGGTACACCCCACCTCCAGGGAGGCGGGTACACCCCACCTCCAGGGAGGCAGGTACACCCCACCTCCAGGGAGGAAGGTACACCCCACCTCCAGGGAGACAGGTACACCCCACCTCCAGGGAGGCAGGTACACCCCACCTCCAGGGAGGCAGGTACACTCCACCTCCAGGGAGGCGGGTACACCCCCCTCCAGGGAGGCAGGTACACCCCCCCTCCAGGGAGGCAGGTACACCCCACCTCCAGGGAGACAGGTACACCCCACCTCCAGGGAGACAGGTACACCCCACCTCCAGGGAGACAGGTACACCCCACCTCCAGGGAGACAGGTACACCCCACCTCCAGGGAGACAGGTACACCCCACCTCCAGGGAGACAGGTACTCCCCACCTCCAGGGAGGCGGGTACACCCCCCCCCCCTCCAGGGCGGCAGGTACACCCCACCTCCAGGGAGACAGGTACACCCCACCTCCAGGGAGACAGGTACACCCCACCTCCAGGGAGACAGGTACACCCCACCTCCAGGGAGACAGGTACACCCCACCTCCAGGGAGACAGGTACACCCCACCTCCAGGGAGGCGGGTACACCCCCCTCCAGGGAGGCAGGTACACCCCCCTCCAGGGAGGCAGGTACACCCCACCTCCAGGGAGGCAGGTACACCCCACCTCCAGGGAGACAGGTACACCCCACCTCCAGGGAGACAGGTACACCCCACCTCCAGGGAGACAGGTACACCCCACCTCCAGGGAGACAGGTACACCCCACCTCCAGGGCGGCAGGTACACCCCACCCCTCCAGGGAGGCGGGTACACCCCACCTCCAGGGAGACAGGTACACCCCACCTCCAGGGAGGCAGGTACACTCCACCTCCAGGGAGGCGGGTACACCCCCCTCCAGGGAGGCGGGTACACCCCCCTCCAGGGAGGCAGGTACACCCCACCTCCAGGGAGACAGGTACACCCCACCTCCAGGGAGACAGGTACACCCCACCTCCAGGGAGGCGGGTACACCCCCCTCCAGGGAGGCAGGTACACCCCCCTCCAGGGAGGCAGGTACACCCCACCTCCAGGGAGGCAGGTACACCCCACCTCCAGGGAGACAGGTACACCCCACCTCCAGGGAGACAGGTACACCCCACCTCCAGGGAGACAGGTACACCCCACCTCCAGGGAGACAGGTACACCCCACCTCCAGGGAGACAGGTACACCCCACCTCCAGGGCGGCAGGTACACCCCACCCCTCCAGGGAGGCGGGTACACCCCACCTCCAGGGAGACAGGTACACCCCACCTCCAGGGAGGCAGGTACACTCCACCTCCAGGGAGGCGGGTACACCCCCCTCCAGGGAGGCAGGTACACCCCCCTCCAGGGAGGCAGGTACACCCCACCTCCAGGGAGGCAGGTACACCCCACCTCCAGGGAGACAGGTACACCCCACCTCCAGGGAGACAGGTACACCCCACCTCCAGGGAGACAGGTACACCCCACCTCCAGGGAGACAGGTACACCCCACCTCCAGGGAGACAGGTACACCCCACCTCCAGGGCGGCAGGTACACCCCACCCCTCCAGGGAGGCGGGTACACCCCACCTCCAGGGAGGCAGGTACACCCCCCTCCAGGGAGGCGGGTACACCCCACCTCCAGGGAGGAAGGTACACCCCCCTCCAGGGAGGAAGGTACACCCCACCTCCAGGGAGGCAGGTACACCCCACCTCCAGGGAGGCGGGTACACCCCCCCCCTCCAGGGCGGCAGGTACACCCCACCTCCAGGGAGGAAGGTACACCCCACCTCCAGGGAGGCGGGTACACCCCCCCCCCCCTCCAGGGCGGCAGGTACACCCCACCTCCAGGGAGGAAGGTACACCCCACCTCCAGGGAGGCGGGTACACCCCCCCCCTCCAGGGCGGCAGGTACACCCCACCTCCAGGGAGGAAGGTACACCCCACCTCCAGGGAGGCGGGTACACCCCCCCCCCTCCAGGGAGGCAGGTACACCCCACCTCCAGGGAGGAAGGTACACCCCCACCTCCAGGGTGGCAGGTACACCCCACCTCCAGGGAGGAAGGTACACCCCCACCTCCAGGGCGGCAGGTACACCCCACCTCCAGGGAGACAGGTACACCCCACCTCCAGGGAGGAAGGTACACCCCACCTCCAGGAAGGCGGGTACACCCCACCTCCAGGGCGGCAGGTACACCCCCACCTCCAGTGAGGCAGGTACGCCCCACCTCCAGGGAGACAGGTACACCCCACCTCCAGGGAGACAGGTACACCCCACCTCCAGGGAGGCAGGTACACCCCACCTCCAGGGAGGAAGGTACACCCCACCTCCAGGGAGGCGGGTACACCCCCCCCCTCCAGGGAGGCAGGTACACCCCACCTCCAGGGAGGAAGGTACACCCCCACCTCCAGGGTGGCAGGTACACCCCACCTCCAGGGAGGAAGGTACACCCCCACCTCCAGGGCGGCAGGTACACCCCACCTCCAGGGAGACAGGTACACCCCACCTCCAGGGAGGAAGGTACACCCCACCTCCAGGAAGGCGGGTACACCCCACCTCCAGTGAGGCAGGTACGCCCCACCTCCAGGGAGACAGGTACACCCCACCTCCAGGGAGACAGGTACACCCCACCTCCAGGGAGACAGGTACACCCCACCTCCAGGGAGCCAGGTACACCCCACCTCCAGGGAGACAGGTACACCCCACCTCCAGGGAGACAGGTACACCCCACCTCCAGGGAGACAGGTACACCCCCACCTCCAGGGCGGCAGGTACACCCCCACCTCCAGGGAGACAGGTACACCCACTACACTCCCCTTGGGGGAGGTAGATACACCCTCCATACCCCATCGTACAATAGGGTGTAATACTAACTCTTCCCGACACCCGACACCTGACACCTGACACTGAGGATAAGGACGCTGCCATCTGGGAACATTGTTAACAACAGCGCCTCACTCGCTCTCACTCCTGTTTATATGTCTATCTATATGCAGAATAACCACATATGAAAAATAGAAAATGCTTAACGCGTTTTCGGCTAATTCGCCTTCATCAGAGCAAAGTAGAATAATATATAAATCTATCTATATAAATCTATCTATATAAATCGTCTATCTATATAAATCAAAATGGAAATGTTCGGTTGTTCAAAACCGCTAATCTCCGAAAGTTCTTCACCGATTGCTTTGAAGTTTTCACACAATGTTCCAATCACATCCTGCCAGGTTTTCATATATACATACTATATAGATGTCACGTCTGTGACGGTAAAAAAAAATAGGCTTTTTGTGAAAAACTGTTTTTCATGTGTTTTTCATGTGAGGGAAATCTTCGAAACCTCTTTACCGATTGCTGTGAAATTTTGACACAACGTTGAATTCGAATAGGCGCGTGTTTTTATATATCTACTATATACATGCCTCACCTGTGACAGGAAAAAACATGCGTTTTTGAGAAACATCCCTGGAAACACAAACCGAAATTGTCTCTATTTTCCGCTTGTTACAACTCGTAATAAAGTTGTTACATCTTGGCTTAACGTGTTTATGACGTATTAGAACGTTGTTACAACTTGCTATATTGGTTGTTATAACTGGTTAGGAAGTGTCAAAACTTCTTCGAACGTTGTACCAACGTCGTAGTTTCGGTGTGTGTTTGGCGGGACGCCATCTGTTGGACGCAAGAGCAACACACACTGTAATCTCCGAAAGTTCTTCACCGATTGCTGTGAAATTTTGACACAACGCTGCATTCGAATAGGCGCATGTTTTTATATATCTACTATATACATGCCTCACCTGTGACCGGTAAAAACATGCGTTTTTGAAAAAGAGCGCCATCTGTTGCACATAATAGCATTATTCACACTTTACTTAATGTCACGAATTCCATTTAAATTTTACCGATTACATTGAAAATTTTTATTTTCATAGATTTCAAATTATTTAATTTTTTATTGAATTATTTACCTGGTTGATGGGGTTCTGGGAGTTCTTCTACTCCCCAAGCCCGGCCCGAGGCCAGGCTCGACTTGTGAGAGTTTGGTCCACCAGGCTGTTGCTTGGAGCGGCCCGCAGGCCCACATACCCACCACAGCCCGGTTGGTCCGGCACTCCTTGGAGGAATAAATCTAGTTTCCTCTTGAAAATGTCCACGGTTGTTCCGGCAATATTTCTTATGCTTGCTGGGAGGACGTTGAACAACCGCGGACCTCTGATGTTTATACAGTGTTCTCTGATTGTGCCTATGGCACCTCTGCTCTTCATTGGTTCTATTCTACATTTTCTTCCATGTCGTTCACTCCAGTACGTTGTTATTTTACTGTGTAGATTTGGTACTTGGCCCTCCAGTATCTTCCAGGTGTATATTATTTGATATCTCTCTCGTCTTCTTTCTAGTGAGTACATTTGGAGGGCTTTGAGACGATCCCAATAATTTAGGTGCTTTATTGCGTCTATGCGTGCCGTATATGTTCTCTGTATTCCCTCTATTTCAGCAATCTCTCCTGCTCTGAAGGGGGGAAGTGAGTACTGAGCAGTACTCAAGACGGGACAACACAAGTGCCTTGAAGAGTACAACCATTGTGATGGGATCCCTGGATTTGAAAGTTCTCGTAATCCATCCTATCATTTTTCTGGCTGTCGCAATATTTGCTTGGTTATGCTCCTTAAACGTTAAGTCGTCAGACATTATTATTCCCAAATCCTTTACATGCTGTTTTCCTACTATGGGTACATTTGATTGTGTTTTGTACTCTGTATTATGTTTAAGGTCCTCATTTTTACCGTACCTGAGTACCTGGAATTTATCACTGTTAAACATCATGTTATTTTCTGATGCCCAGTCGAAAACTTTATTAATATCAGCTTGAAGTTTTTCAATGTCCTCAGCCGAGGTAATTTTCATACTGATTTTTGTGTCATCTGCAAAGGATGATACGAAGCTGTGACTTGTATTTTTGTCTATATCTGATATGAGAATAAGGAAAAGCAGTGGTGCAAGGACTGTACCCTGAGGTACAGAGCTTTTCACTGCACTTGGACTAGATTTTATATGGTTGACAGTTACTCGCTGAGTCCTGTTTGACAGAAAACTGAGTATCCAGCGTCCTACTTTACCGGTTATTCCCATTGACTTCATTTTGTGTGCTATCACGCCATGGTCACATTTATCGAAGGCCTTTGCGAAGTCCGTGTATATCACATCAGCATTCTGTTTCTCTTCTAATGCCTCAGTGACTTTGTCGTAGTGCTCAAGTAGCTGTGAGAGGCACGATCTTCCCGCTCGAAATCCATGTTGGCCTGGGTTATGAAGGTCATTGGTCTCCATGAAATTGGTGACCTGACTCCTAATCACTCTCTCAAATACTTTTATGATGTGCGATGTTAGTGCAACTGGTCTATAATTTTTTGCCAATGCTTTGCTCCCTCCCTTGTGTAGAGGGGCTATGTCTGCTACTTTAAGTGCATCTGGTATCTCCCCCGTGTCCAAGCTCTTCCTCCACACTATACTGAGTGCCTGTGCTACCGGCACTTTGCATTTCTTTATAAATATTGAATTCCATGAGTCTGGACCTGGGGCCGAGTGCATGGGCATGTTTTCAATTTCTTTTTCAAAATTTAGTGCGCTCGTGTTTATATCAGTTATATTTACCGGGGTTTGAATATCCCGCATAAAGAAAATGTCTGGATCTTCCACCTTCATGTTGTTTATTGGAGTGCTAAACATGTCCTCATACTGCTTTTTTAGGATTTCACTAATTTCTTTGTCATCCTCCGTGTATGAACCTTCACTTGTACGAATAGGTCCAATACTGGCAGTGGTTTTTGCTTTTGATTTCGCATATGAGAAGAAATATTTTGGATTTTTCTGTATTTCCTGAATTGCTTTCTGTTCTAACTGCCTTTCTTCAGTTTCATATGAGTGTTTCAATTTCCGCTCGATTTCTTCAATCTCCCTATTTAAATTATTCCTTCTTTGACGGGAAATTCGTGTCTGCATAAGCAGTTCCGTTATTTTTTTCCTGCGTTTATAGTGTCGTCTGCGTTCCCTTTCTACGTTAGATCTCTTTCTGGCTTTCCTCAAAGGAACATGTTTCAGACAGACTTGATACGCTTCTGAAGTAAGTTTTTCTATTCCTTCTGTAGGACTTGTATTACTTAGAACAGTTCCCCATGGAATGTTTGTAAGTTCCCTGTTTATTATCTCCCAGTCTATCCTTTTATTATTAAAATTAAATTTACTGAATAGCCCCTCTCGCTTTATCAACGTTTTAGGTCTATTCTGAGTATTGATGGTCGTTTGCACTTCAATGAGTTTGTGATCTGAGTATGTGGTATCTGATATCGTAATGTCTCTGATAATGTCTTCATTGTTCGTAAAGACCAGATCTAGAATATTTTCATTTCTCGTTGGCTCCGATATCTGCTGATTGAGTTGTGACATTGTGTTGGAATTGAGCTGTGTTGTTTACCATACCGTTCATTTCCTTAGTATAGTTTATTTTTGTATTTTTTATTATTTTCATTTCATTTTTTAACTGTTTTTCTTATATTTCAGTGACGGGAACATGAGAGCATTTGATGATCCCAATTTCCTGATGGGAAAATAACACCATTTGGGAAGGTATCGGATGAGGGAGTGAGGGATGGTGGGGAGGACGAGGGGACGGGGGGGTGAGGGATGGTGGGGAGGACGAGGGGACGGGGGAGTGAGGGATGGTGGGGAGGACGAGGGGACGGGGGAGTGAGGGATGGTGGGGAGGACGAGGGGACGGGGGAGTGAGGGAAGGTGGGGAGGACGAGGGGACGGGGGAGTGAGGGATGGTGGGGAGGACGAGGGGACGGGGGAGTGAGGGATGGTGGGGAGGACGAGGGGACGGGGGAGTGAGGGATGGTGGGGAGGACGAGGGGACGGGGGAGTGAGGGATGGTGGGGAGGACGGGGGACGGGGGAGTGAGGGATGGTGGGGGACGAGGGACGGGGGAGTGGGGATGGTGGGGAGGACGAGGGGACGGGGGAGTGAGGGATGGTGGGGAGGACGAGGGGACGGGGGAGTGAGGGATGGTGGGGAGGACGAGGGGACGGGGGAGTGAGGGATGGTGGGGAGGACGAGGGGACGAGGGAGTGAGGGATGGTGGGGAGGACGAGGGGACGGGGGAGTGAGGGATGGTGGGGAGGACGAGGGGACGGGGGAGTGAGGGATGGTGGGGAGGACGAGGGGACGAGGGAGTGAGGGATGGTGGGGAGGACGAGGGGACGAGGGAGTGAGGGATGGTGGGGAGGACGAGGGGACGGGGGAGTGAGGGATGGTGGGGAGGACGAGGGGACGGGGGAGTGAGGGATGGTGGGGAGGACGAGGGGACGGGGGAGTGAGGGATGGTGGGGAGGACGAGGGGACGAGGGGGGTGGGGAGGACGAGGGGACGGGAGATGGTGGTGGGGAGGACGAGGGGACGGGGGAGTGAGGGATGGTGGGGAGGACGAGGGGACGAGGGAGAGAGGGATGGTGGGGAGGACGAGGGGACGAGGGAGAGAGGGATGGTGGGGAGGACGAGGGGACGGGGGAGTGAGGGATGGTGGGGAGGACGAGGGGACGGGGGAGTGAGGGATGGTGGGGAGGACGAGGGGACGGGGGGTGAGGGATGGTGGGGAGGACGAGGGGACGAGGGAGAGAGGGATGGTGGGGAGGACGAGGGGACGGGGGAGTGAGGGATGGTGGGGAGGACGAGGGGACGGGGGAGTGAGGGATGGTGGGGAGGACGAGGGGACGGGGGTGAGTGAGGGATGGTGGGGAGGACGAGGGGACGGGGGAGTGAGGGATGGTGGGGAGGACGAGGGGACGAGGGAGAGAGGGATGGTGGGGAGGATGAGGGGACGAGGGAGAGAGGGGATGGTGGGGAGGACGAGGGGACGAGGGAGTGAGGGATGGTGGGGAGGACGAGGGGACGGGGAGAGTGGGGAGGACGATGGTGGTGGGGAGGACGAGGGGACGGGGGAGTGAGGGATGGTGGGGAGGACGAGGGGACGAGGGAGAGAGGGATGGTGGGGAGGATGAGGGGACGAGGGAGAGAGGGATGGTGGGGAGGACGAGGGGACGGGGGAGTGAGGGATGGTGGGGAGGACGAGGGGACGGGGGAGTGAGGGATGGTGGGGAGGACGAGGGGATGGGGGAGTGAGGGATGGTGGGGTGGACGAGGGGACGAGGGAGTGAGGGATGGTGGGGAGGACGAGGGGACGGGGGAGTGAGGGATGGTGGGGAGGACGAGGGGACGGGGGAGTGAGGGATGGTGGGGGGGGACGAGGGGACGAGGGAGAGAGGGATGGTGGGGAGGACGAGGGGACGAGGGAGAGAGGGATGGTGGGGAGGACGAGGGGGGACGAGGGAGAGAGGGATGGTGGGGAGGACGAGGGGACGAGGGAGTGAGGGATGGTGGGGAGGACGAGGGGACGGGGGAGTGGTGGGGGATGGTGGGGAGGGACGAGGGGACGAGGGAGTGAGGGATGGTGGGGAGGACGAGGGGAGTGAGGGATGGTGGGGAGGACGAGGGGACGAGGGAGTGAGGGATGGTGGGGAGGACGAGGGGACGAGGGAGGTGGGGATGGTGAGGGGACGAGGGGACGAGGGAGTGAGGGATGGTGGGGAGGACGAGGGGACGAGGGAGTGAGGGATGGTGGGGAGGACGAGGGGACGAGGGAGTGAGGGATGGTGGGGAGGACGAGGGGACGAGGGAGTGAGGGATGGTGGGGAGGACGAGGGGACGAGGGAGTGAGGGATGGTGGGGAGGACGAGGGGACGGGGGAGTGAGGGATGGTGGGGAGGACGAGGGGACGAGGGAGTGAGGGATGGTGGGGAGGACGAGGGGACGAGGGAGAGAGGGATGGTGGGGAGGACGAGGGGACGGGGGAGTGAGGGATGGTGGGGAGGACGAGGGGACGGGGGAGTGAGGGATGGTGGGGAGGACGAGGGGACGAGGGAGTGAGGGATGGTGGGGAGGATGAGGGGACGAGGGAGAGAGGGATGGTGGGGAGGACGAGGGGACGAGGGAGAGAGGGATGGTGGGGAGGACGAGGGGACGAGGGAGTGAGGGAAGGAGGGGAGGACGAGGGGCCGGGGGAGTGAGGGATGGTGGGGAGGACGAGGGGACGAGGGAGTGAGGGATGGTGGGGAGGACGAGGGAGTGAGGGATGGTGGGGAGGACGAGGGGACGAGGGAGTGAGGGATGGTGGGGAGGACGAGGGGAGAGGGAGTGGATGGTGGGGAGGACGAGGGGACGAGGGAGTGAGGGATGGTGGGGAGGACGAGGGGACGAGGGAGTGAGGGATGGTGGGGAGGACGAGGGGACGAGGGAGTGAGGGATGGTGGGGAGGACGAGGGGACGGGGGAGTGAGGCATGGTGGGGAGGACGAGGGGACGAGGGAGTGAGGGATGGTGGGGAGGACGAGGGGACGGGGGAGTGAGGGATGGTGGGGAGGACGAGGGGACGGGGGAGTGAGGGATGGTGGGGAGGATGAGGGGACGGAGGAGTGAGGGATGGTGGGGAGGATGAGGGGACGGGGGAGTGAGGGATGGTGGGGGGAGGACGAGGGGACGGGGGAGTGAGGGATGGTGGGGAGGACGAGGGGACGGGGGAGTGAGGGATGGTGGGGAGGACGAGGGGACGGGGGAGTGAGGGATGGTGGGGAGGACGAGGGGATGGGGGAGTTTGGGATGGTGGGGACGAGGGGATGGGGGAGTGAGGGATGGTGGGGAGGACGAGGGGACGGGGGAGTGAGGGATGGTGGGGAGGACGAGGGGACGGGGTGAGTGAGGGATGGTGGGGTGGACGAGGGGACGGGGGAGTGAGGGATGGTGGGGTGGACGAGGGGACGGGGGAGGGGGGATGGTGGGGTGGACGAGGGGACGGGGGAGTGAGGGATGGTGGGGAGGACGAGGGGACGGGGGAGTGGTGGGATGGTGGGGGGACGAGGGGACGTGGGAGTGAGGGAGGACGAGGGGACGGGGGAGTGAGGGATGGTGGGGAGGACGAGGGGACGGGGAGTGAGGGATGGTGGGGAGGACGAGGGGACGGGGGAGTGGATGGTGGGGAGGACGAGGGGACGGGGGAGTGAGGGATGGTGGGGAGGACGAGGGGACGGGGGAGTGAGGGATGGTGGGGAGGACGAGGGGACGGGGGAGTGAGGGATGGTGGGGAGGAAGAGGGGACGGGGGAGTGAGGAATGGTGGGGAGGACGAGGGGACGGGGGAGTGAGGGATGGTGGGGAGGACGAGGGGACGGGGGAGTGAGGGATGGTGGGGTGGATGAGGGGACGGGGGAGTGAGGGATGGTGGGGAGGACGAGGGGACGGGGGAGTGAGGGATGGTGGGGTGGACGAGGGGACGGGGGAGTGAGGGATGGTGGGGTGGACGAGGGGACGGGGGAGTGAGGGATGGTGGGGTGGACGAGGGGACGGGGAGTGGGGGATGAGGGGACGGGGGGGTGGTGGGGAGGACGAGGGGACGGGGGAGTGAGGGATGGTGGGGAGGACGAGGGGACGGGGGAGTGAGGGATGGTGGGGAGGACGAGGGGACGGGGGAGTGAGGGATGGTGGGGAGGACGAGGGGACGGGGGAGTGAGGGATGGTGGGGAGGACGAGGGGACGGGGGAGTGAGGGATGGTGGGGAGGACGAGGGGACGGGGAGTGAGGGATGGTGGGGAGGACGAGGGGACGGGGGAGTGGGGGATGGTGGGGAGGACGAGGGGACGGGGGAGTGATGGTGGGGAGGACGAGGGGACGAGGGAGGGAGGATGGGGGGGAGGACGAGGGGACGAGGGGATGGTGGGGGAGGACGAGGGGACGGGGGAGTGAGGGATGGTGGGGAGGACGAGGGGTGGGGGATGGTGGGGAGGACGAGGGGACGAGGGAGTGAGGGATGGTGGGGAGGACGAGGGGATGGGGGAGTGAGGGATGGTGGGGTGGACGAGGGGACGAGGGAGTGGGGGATGGTGGGGAGGACGAGGGGACGAGGGAGTGGGGAGGTGGGGAGGACGAGGGGACGAGGGAGTGGGGGATGGTGGGGAGGACGAGGGGACGAGGGAGTGAGGGATGGTGGGGAGGACGAGGGGACGAGGGAGTGAGGGATGGTGGGGAGGACGAGGGGACGAGGGAGTGAGGGATGGTGGGGAGGACGAGGGGACGAGGGGTGGGGGATGGTGGGGAGGACGAGGGGACGAGGGAGTGAGGGATGGTGGGGAGGACGAGGGGACGAGGGAGTGAGGGATGGTGGGGAGGACGAGGGGACGAGGGAGTGGGGGATGGTGGGGAGGACGAGGGAATGGGGGAGTGGTGGGGGAGGACGAGGGGACGAGGGAGTGAGGGATGGTGGGGTGGACGAGGGGACGAGGGAGTGGGGGATGGTGGGGAGGACGAGGGGACGAGGGAGTGGGGGATGGTGGGGAGGACGAGGGGACGAGGGAGTGGGGGATGGTGGGGAGGACGAGGGGACGAGGGAGTGGGGGATGGTGGGGAGGACGAGGGGACGAGGGAGTGGGGGATGGTGGGGAGTGAGGGACGAGGGAGTGGTGGTGGGGGGACGAGGGGACGAGGGAGTGAGGGATGGTGGGGTGGACGAGGGGACGGGGGAGTGAGGGATGGTGGGGAGGACGAGGGGATGGGGAGTGGGGAGGACGAGGGGACGAGGGGAGTGAGGGATGGTGGGGAGGACGAGGGGACGGGGAGTGAGGGATGGTGGGGGACGAGGGGACGAGGGAGTGGGGGATGGTGGGGGGGACGAGGGGAGTGAGGGATGGTGGGGAGGACGAGGGGACGGGGGAGTGAGGGATGGTGGGGAGGACGATGGGACGGGGAGGGGGGATGGTGGGGAGGACGAGGGGACGAGGGAGTGAGGGATGGTGGGGAGGACGAGGGGACGGGGGAGTGAGGGATGGTGGGGAGGACGAGGGGACGGGGGAGTGAGGGATGGTGGGGAGGACGAGGGGACGGGGAGAGGTGGGGGGGAGGGAGTGGGGGATGGTGGGGAGGACGAGGGGACGGGGGAGTGAGGGATGGTGGGGAGGACGAGGGGACGGAGGGAGTGAGGGATGGTGGGGGGAGGACGAGGGGACGAGGGAGTGGGGGATGGTGGGGAGGACGAGGGGACGTGGGAGGGAGGGTGGTGGGGAGGACGAGGGGACGAGGGAGTGAGGGATGGTGGGGAGGACGAGGGGACGGGGGAGTGAGGGATGGTGGGGAGGACGAGGGGACGGGGGTGGGGGATGGTGGGGGGGACGAGGGAGTGGGGATGGTGGGGAGGACGAGGGGACGAGGGAGTGAGGGATGGTGGGGAGGACGAGGGGACGAGGGAGTGAGGGATGGTGGGGAGGACGAGGGGACGAGGGAGTGAGGGATGGTGGGGAGGACGAGGGAGTGGGGGATGGTGGGGGGGACGAGGGGATGGTGGGGAGGACG
Source organism: Procambarus clarkii (assembly GCF_020424385.1). Classification (NCBI taxonomy): domain Eukaryota; kingdom Metazoa; phylum Arthropoda; class Malacostraca; order Decapoda; family Cambaridae; genus Procambarus; species Procambarus clarkii. The sequence continues at coordinate 5,691,257 of NC_059576.1, read as the reverse complement.
AGGGGACGAGGGAGTGAGGGATGGTGGGGAGAGGGGACGACGAGGGGACGAGGGAGTGAGGAATGGTGGGGAGGACGAGGGGACGGGGGGGGAGTGAGGGATGGGACGAGGTGGACGAGGGAGTGAGGGACGGTGGGGACGACGAGGGGACGAGGGAGAGTGAGGGATGGTGGGGAGGACGAGGGGACGGGGGAGTGAGGGATGGTGGGGAGGACGAGGGGACGAGGGACGGGGGACGGGGAGTGAGGGATGGTGGGGAGGACGGACGAGGGAGTGGGGGATGGTGGGGAGGACGAGGGGACGGGGAGTGGGGGATGGTGGGGAGGACGAGGGGACGAGGGAGTGGGGGATGGTGGGGAGGACGAGGGGACGAGGGAGTGGGGAGGTGGGGGGGACGAGGGGACGGGGGAGTGAGGGATGGTGGGGAGGACGAGGGGACGGGGGAGTGAGGAATGGTGGGGAGGACGAGGGGACGGGGGAGTGAGGGATGGTGGGGAGGACGAGGGGACGGGGGGGAGGTGGGGAGGACGATGGGACGGGGAGTGGGGGATGGTGGGGAGGACGAGGGGACGAGGGAGTGGGGGACGGGGGAGTGAGGGGGATGGTGGGGAGGACGAGGGGACGAGGGAGTGGGGGATGGTGGGGAGGACGAGGGAGTGGGGGATGGTGGGGAGGACGAGGGGACGGGGGAGTGGGGGATGGTGGGGAGGACGAGGGGACGGGGAGTGGGGGATGGTGGGGAGGGAGGGGACGAGGGAGTGGGGGATGGACGAGGGGACGGGGGAGTGAGGGATGGTGGGGAGGACGAGGGGACGGGGGAGTGGGGGATGGTGGGGTGGACGAGGGGACGGGGAGAGTGAGGGATGGTGGGGAGGACGAGGGGACGGGGGAGTGAGGGATGGTGGGGAGGACGAGGGGACGAGGGAGTGAGGGATGGTGGGGAGGACGAGGGGACGGGGAGTGAGGGATGGTGGGGAGGACGAGGGGACGGGGGAGTGAGGGATGGTGGGGAGGACGAGGGGACGGGGGAGTGAGGGATGGTGGGGAGGACGAGGGGACGGGGGAGTGGGGGATGGTGGGGAGGACGAGGGGACGACGAGGGGACGGGGGAGTGAGGGATGGTGGGGAGGACGAGGGGACGAGGGAGTGAGGGATGGTGGGGTGGACGAGGGGACGAGGGAGTGAGGGATGGTGGGGAGGACGAGGGGACGAGGGAGTGGGGGATGGTGGGGAGGACGAGGGGACGAGGGAGTGAGGGATGGTGGGGTGGACGAGGGGACGAGGGAGTGAGGGATGGTGGGGAGGACGAGGGGACGGGGGAGTGAGGGAGGACGAGGGGACGGGGGAGTGAGGGATGGTGGGGAGGACGAGGGGACGGGGGAGTGAGGGATGGTGGGGAGGACGAGGGGACAGGGGAGTGAGGGATGGTGGGGTGGACGAGGGGACGAGGGAGTGAGGGATGGTGGGGTGGACGAGAGGACGGGGGAGTGAGGGATGGTGGGGAGGACGAGGGGACGGGGGAGTGAGGGATGGTGGGGTGGACGAGGGGACGGGGGAGTGAGGGATGGTGGGGAGGACGAGGGGACGGGGGAGTGAGGGATGGTGGGGAGGACGAGGGGACGGGGGAGTGAGGGATGGTGGGGAGGACGAGGGGACGGGGGAGTGAGGGATGGTGGGGAGGACGAGGGGACGGGGGAGTGAGGAATGGTGGGGAGGACGAGGGGACGAGGGAGTGAGGGATGGTGGGGAGGACGAGGGGACGGGGGAGTGAGGGATGGTGGGGTGGACGAGGGAGTGGGGGATGGTGGGGAGGACGAGGGGACGGGGGAGTGAGGGATGGTGGGGTGGACGAGGGGACGGGGGAGTGAGGGATGGTGGGGAGGACGAGGGGACGGGGGAGTGAGGGATGGTGGGGTGGACGAGGGGACGTGGGAGTGAGGGATGGTGGGGACGACGAGGGGACGAGGGAGTGTGGGATGGTGGGGAGGACGAGGGGACGGGGGAGTGAGGAATGGTGGGGTGGACGAGGGGACGGGGGAGTGAGGGATGGTGAGGTGGACGAGGGAGTGAGGGACGGTGGGGACGACGAGGGGACGAGGGAGTGAGGGATGGTGGGGAGGACGAGGGGACGGGGGAGTGAGGGATGGTGGGGAGGACGAGGGGACGGGGGAGTGAGGGATGGTGGGGAGGACGAGGGGATGGGGGAGTGAGGGAGGTGGGGAGGACGAGGGGACGGGGGAGTGAGGGATGGTGGGGAGGACGAGGGGACGGGGGAGTGAGGGATGGTGGGGAGGACGAGGGGACGGGGGAGTGAGGGATGGTGGGGGGGACGAGGGGACGGGGGAGTGAGGGATGGTGGGGGGGACGAGGGGACGAGGGAGTGAGGGATGGTGGGGAGGACGAGGGGACGGGGGAGTGAGGGATGGTGGGGACGACGAGGGGACGGGGGAGTGAGGGATGGTGGGGACGACGAGGGGACGGGGGAGTGAGGGATGGTGGGGAGGACGAGGGGACGGGGGAGTGAGGGATGGTGGGGAGGACGAGGGGACGGGGAGTGAGGGATGGTGGGGAGGACGAGGGGACGGGAAGGGTCGCCTGGGAGTCCACAAACCAGACAATGGAACAACCAAAAATATTGTATACCCAGAAGCATTATGAAATTTAGCATATTAAAAACGTGTGCTTTCTCTTTTCTTTCTTTTCCATTTAACCAGACTGAGCCACAGCAACGCGTGCCCGGGGACAGCTAGTATATAATTAAAAAATAATTAAATAAAAATTTTATAGGTCGTTTTAAATTGTGATTCGAGAATGTTTATTGGCAGCATCAGTGTGTGGGTGGCAGCTTGCCTTACACTGTGTGGGTGGCAGCTTGCCTTACACTGTGTGGTGGCAGCTTGCCTTACACTGTGTGGTGGCAGCTTGCCTTACACTGTGTGGGGGGCAGCTTGCCTTACACTGTGTGGTGGCAGCTTGCCTTACACTGTGTGGGTGGCAGCTTGCCTTACACTGTGTGGTGGCAGCTTGCCTTACACTGTGTGGGTGGCAGCTTGCCTTACACTGAGTGGGTGGCAGCTTGCCTTACACTGAGTGGGTGGCAGCTTGCCTTACACTGTGTAGTTGCAGCTTGCCTTACACCGTGTGGGTGGCAGCTTGCCTTACACCGTGTGGGTGGCAGCTTGCCTTACACTGTGTGGGGGCAGCTTGCCTTACACTGTGTGGTGGCAGCTTGCCTTACACTGTGTGGGTGGCAGCTTGCCTTACACTGTGTGGTGGCAGCTTGCCTTACACTGTGTGGGTGGCAACTTGCTTTACACTGTGTGGGTGGCAGCTTGCCTTACACTGTGTGGTGGCAGCTTGCCTTACACTGTGTGGGTGGCAGCTTGCATTACACATGTGTGGGTGGCAGCTTGCTTTACACTGTGTGGTGGCAGCTTGCCTTACACTGTGTGGTGGCAGCTTTACCTTACACTGTGTGGGTGGCAGCTTTACCTTACACTGTGTGGTGGCAGCTTTACCTTACACTGTGTGGTGGCAGCTTTACCTTACACTGTGTGGTGGCAGCTTACCTTACACTGTGTGGGTGGCAGCTTTACCTTACACTGTGAGGGTGGCAGCTTGCCTTACACTGTGTGGGTGGCAGCTTTACCTTACACTGTGTGGTGGCAGCTTGCCTTACACTGTGTGGGTGGCAGCTTGCCTTACACTGTGTGAGTGGCAGCTTGCCTTACACTGTGAGGGTGGCAGCTTTACCTTACACAGTGTGGTGGCAGCTTGCCTTACACTGTGAGGGTGGCAGCTTTACCTTACACTGTGAGGGTGGCAGCTTTACCTTACACTGTGTGGTGGCAGCTTTACCTTACACTGTGTGGGGGCAGCTTACCTTACACTGTGTGGGTGGCAGCTTGCCTTACACTGTGTGGGTGGCAGCTTTACCTTACACTGTGTGGGTGGCAGCTTTACCTTACACTGTGTGGTGGCAGCTTTACCTTACACTGTGTGGGGCCAGCTTGCCTTACACTGTGTGGGTGGCAGCTTGCCTTACACTGTGTGGTGGCAGCTTTACCTTACACTGTGTGGTGGCAGCTTTACCTTACACTGTGTGGGGGCAGCTTGCCTTACACTGTGTGGGTGGCAGCTTGCCTTACACTGTGTGGTGGCAGCTTTACCTTACACTGTGTGGTGGCAGCTTTACCTTACACTGTGTGGGTGGCAGCTTGCTTTACACTGTGTGGATGGCAGCTTTACCTTACACTGTGTGGGTGGCAGCTTTACCTTACACTGTGTGGGTGGCAGCTTTACCTTACACTGTGTGGTGGCAGCTTTACCTTACACTGTGTGGTGGCAGCTTTACCTTACACTGTGTGGTGGCAGCTTTACCTTACACTGTGTGGGTGGCAGCTTGCCTTACACTGTGTGGGTGGCAGCTTTACCTTACACTGTGTGGGTGGCAGCTTACCTTACACTGTGTGGGTGGCAGCTTACCTTACACTGTGTGGGGGCAGCTTTACCTTACACTGTGTGGTGGCAGCTTGCCTTACACTGTGTGGGTGGCAGCTTGCCTTACACTGTGTGGTGGCAGCTTTACCTTACACTGTGTGGTGGCAGCTTTACCTTACACTGTGTGGTGGCAGCTTGCCTTACACTGTGTGGTGGCAGCTTGCCTTACACTGTGTGGGTGGCAGCTTTACCTTACACTGTGTGGGTGGCAGCTTTACCTTACACTGTGTGGTGGGCAGCTTTACCTTACACTGTGTGGTGGCAGCTTTACCTTACACTGTGTGGTGGCAGCTTGCCTTACACTGTGTGGGTGGCAGCTTGCCTTACACTGTGTGGGTGGCAGCTTGCCTTACACTGTGTGGGGTGGCAGCTTTACCTTACACTGTGTGGTGGCAGCTTTACCTTACACTGTGTGGGTGGCAGCTTGCCTTACACTGTGTGGGTGGCAGCTTTACCTTACACTGTGTGGGTGGCAGCTTACCTTACACTGTGTGGGTGGCAGCTTACCTTACACTGTGTGGGTGGCAGCTTTACCTTACACTGTGTGGGTGGCAGCTTGCCTTACACTGTGTGGGTGGCAGCTTACCTTACACTGTGTGGGTGGCATCTTTACCTTACACTGTGTGGGGTGGCAGCTTACCTTACACTGTGTTGGGGCAGCTTACCTTACACTCTGTGGGGGCAGCTTTACCTTACACTGTGTGGTGGCAGCTTTACCTTACACTGTGTGGTGGCAGCTTACCTTACACTGTGTGGTGGCAGCTTGCCTTACACTGTGTGGGGTGGCAGCTTTACCTTACACTGTGTGGTGGCAGCTTTACCTTACACTGTGTGGTGGCAGCTTTACCTTACACTGTGTGGTGGCAGCTTGCCTTACACTGTGTGGGTGGCAGCTTGCCTTACACTGTGTGGGTGGCAGCTTGCCTTACACTGTGTGGGGTGGCAGCTTTACCTTACACTGTGTGGTGGCAGCTTTACCTTGCACTGTGTGGTGGCAGCTTGCCTTAAACTGTGTGTGGGGGCAGCTTTACCTTACACTGTGTGGTGGCAGCTTGCCTTACACTGTGTGGTGGCAGCTTACCTTACACTGTGTGGTGGCAGCTTACCTTACACTGTGTGGTGGCAGCTTTACCTTACACTGTGTGGTGGCAGCTTACCTTACACTGTGTGGGTGGCAGCTTGCCTTACACTGTGTGGGGGCAGCTTACCTTACACTGTGTGGGTGGCAGCTTGCCTTACACTGTGTGGGTGGCAGCTTACCTTACACTGTGTGGGTGGCAGCTTACCTTACACTGTGTGGGTGGCAGCTTACCTTACACTGTGTGGGGGGCAGCTTACCTTACACTGTGTGGTGGCAGCTTACCTTACACTGTGTGGGGGCAGCTTACCTTACACTGTGTGGTGGCAGCTTACCTTACACTGTGTGGGTGGCAGCTTACCTTACACTGTGTGGGGGCAGCTTACCTTACACTGTGTGGGGGCAGCTTACCTTACACTGTGTGGTGGCAGCCTACCTTACACTGTGTGGTGGCAGCTTTACCTTACACTGTGTGGTGGCAGCTTTACCTTACACTGTGTAGGGGCAGCTTACCTTACACTGTGTGGGTGGCAGCTTACCTTACACTGTGTGGGGGCAGCTTACCTTACACTGTGTGGTGGCAGCTTTACCTTACACTGTGTGGGGGCAGCTTTACCTTACACTGTGTGGTGGCAGCTTTACCTTACACTGTGTGGGGGCAGCTTTACCTTACACTGTGTGGGGGCAGCTTACCTTACACTGTGTGGGGGCAGCTTACCTTACACTGTGTGGTGGCAGCTTTACCTTACACTGTGTGGGGGCAGCTTACCTTACACTGTGTGGTGGCAGCTTTACCTTACACTGTGTGGTGGCAGCATAATTATCGGGTGATTGTTCAACATGAGGGAGAACAATTGTGGGGATTGTTAGGGTGTGAGTGTGTGAGTGTGAGTGTGTGTGAGTGTGTGTGTGTGTGTGTGTGTGTGTGTGTGTGTGTGTGTGTGTGTGTGTGTGTTAGGGTGTGTACTCACCTAATTGTACTCACCTAATTGTGCTTGCGGGGGTTGAGCTCTGGCTCTTTGGTCCCGCCTCTCAACTGTCAATCAACAGGTGTACAGGTTCCTGAGCCTATTGGGCTCTATCATATCTACATTATAAACTGTGTATGGAGTCAGCCTCCACCACATCACTGCCTAATGCATTCCACCTGTTAACTACTCTCACACTGAAAAAGTTCTTTCTGACGTCTCTGTGGCTCATGTGGGTACTCAGTCTCCACCTGTGTCCCCTTGTTCGTGTACCACGCGTGTTAAATAATCCATCCTTACACATAGAAATCACAATTGCATGATGCATCAACTGAACAAATCCACAAGGGCCGTGACGAGGATTCGAACCTACATCCGAGAGCATCCCAGAGTGGTATTCAAAGTTCTGAACGATTCCTTACACAGGTTCCTGAAGGCAGTTCTGATGTTAGCCAGCCTCGTATACGCCGCAGATGTTATTCTTTTGGTGTGGTCTTCAGGAGACAGGTTTGGCGTGATATCAACTCCTAGATCTTTCTCTCTGTTCGTTTCGTGAAGGACTTCATCTCCCATCCTGTGTCTGGCCTCCTTTTCCTCCCCCTAGTTTCATTACTTTACACTTACTTGGGTTGAACTTTAGTAGCCATTTGTTGGACCATTCGTTCAGTTTGTTTAGGTCATCTTGTAGCCTCATACAATCTTCCTCCGCTTTAATCCTCCTCATAATTTTTTTGCATCATCAGCAAACAATGAGAGGAACGATTCTATACCTTTTGGGAGATCATTTACATATATCAGGAATAGTATAGGTCCAAGGACTGACCCCTGTGGGACTCCGCTGGTGACGCCTCGCCACTCCGAGACCTCACCCCTCACAGTGACTCGCTGTCTTCTGTTGCTTAGGTACTCCTTTATCCAGTGGAGTACCGTCCCTTTCACTCCTGCCTGCATCTTCAGTTTGTGAACCAGTCTCTTATGTAGTACTGTGTCAAAGGCTTTCTGGCAATCTAAAAATATGCAGTCTGTCCAGCCCTTCTCTTTCTTGCCTGATTTTGGTTGCCTAGTCATAGAATCCAATCAATGCTGTGAGGCATGATAGGCCATCTCTGAGCCCATGCTGATGTTTTAATGCAAAGTTCTTCCGCTCCAGAGGTTCCACTTGTTTTTTCGAGCAATCTTCTCCATTACTGTTCATGGTATGCAAGTTAGTGACACTGGCCTGTAGTTCAGTACCTCCTGTCTATCACCCTTCGTGAATATCAGGACTACATTAGCCGTCTTCTAAGTTTATGGTAGTTCACCTGTCACCAGTGATTTGTTAAACACTATGGGCCGACACAGAGCATCAGCTCCTTCCTTCAGTATCCAAGGTGATATTCCATCTGGGCCTATAGCCTTTGTCACTTCCAACTTTAGCAGATGCTTCTTCACCTCTCCACTAGTAATCATAAATTCATCTAGAGGTGTTTGGTTAGATCTTCCCTCTCCTATCTCTGGGACTTCCCCTTGCTCTACTGTGAAGACCTCCTGAAATTTCTTATTGAGTTCCTCGCACACATCCTTGTCGTTTGTAGTGAATTCGTCTGCCCCTATCCTCAGTTTCATTATCTGTTTCTTCACTGATGTTTTTCTCCTGATGTGGTTGTGCAACAATTTATGTTCAGTCTTGCCTTGCTCGCTATGTCATTTTCATATTGTCTTTCTGCCTCTCTTCTCACCCTGACGTATTCATTCCTGGCACTCTGGTATCTTTCTCTGCTCACTAGTGTCCTGTTATTTCTGTAGTTTCTCCACGCCCTTGTACTTATTTGCTTTGCTAGCTTACATCTCTGATTAAACCATGGGTTTCTCATCTGCATTTCATTTCTTTCCTTTTGGACTGGGACGAACTTGTCTGCTGCCTCCTTACACTTCTGTGTGATGTAGTCCATCATGTCTTGGGCCGTCTTTCCTCTGAGTTCTGTTTCCCAAGTTATATCTGCTAGGAATTTTCTTATTTCCTCATAGTTTCCCTTTCGGAATGCCAGCCTTTTGTTTTCTGGGCCCTTCATTGAGTGCATTAACCAGATACCAGTATATCGACCAGATACCCAAACATCAGTACGCTGTGGTCGCTCATTCCCACAGGGGCTTCAAAACCGATTTCCCTTATGTCAGTCGTTCAGAGTGAAGACTAGGTCGAGTCTCGCTGGTTCATCGTTGCCTCTCATTCTTGTGGGTTCCCTGACATGCTGACTTAAAAAGTTCCTTCTTGCCACTTCCAACAGTTTAGCTCTCCATGTTTCCTCACCTCCATGCAGTTCCTTGTTTTTCCAATCTATCTTTCCATGATTGAAGTCCCCCATGATGAGCAGATGGGATCGATTTCTACAGGCAGCAGAGGCTGCCCTCTCAATTATAGTGTTGCTTGCCATGTTGTTTCTGTCATACTCTTGCCTGGGTCTTCTGTCATTTGGTGGAGGGTTATATATCACTGCTACTATAACTCTCGGTCCTCCCATTGTCATGGTGCCTGTAATGTAGTCTCTGAACCCCTCGTAGCCTGGGATAGCCATCTCCTCGAAGCTCCATTCCTTTCTTATCAGTAGGGCCACTCTGCCGCCTCCCCTTTCTCCCCTCTCTCTCTTTATTACAGAGTAGTCCTGGGGAAACACTGTGTTCGTTATGATCCCTGAGAGTTTTGTTTCCGTGAGTCCAATTACACCTGGGTTCACTTCTTGTGCTCTTTCCTTAAGTTCACTTGCTTTGCTTGTAATCCCATCTATGTTCGAATACATTATCTTGAAACTGGCCCTCTTCATTCCATCCTCATTTTCTGTTGATTTCACTGGGGTAGGGGGACGAGGGGTGTCTGGGGTGGGAGGGCCTAGGGAGGAGGACCTGGGGGTCTGGGGTGAGAAGGGGCTGGGAGGATTTGGTATGGGGAACCTAGGATGGTCTGAGGTGGTGTAGCCGAGAGGATCTGGGGTTGGGGGTCAATTAGGGCTTGGGGAAGGAGTCAGGGCATGGGGAAGGGGGGAAGGGAGGGAGGTCTTTGGTTGGAGAGTGCAGGGTAGCCTGGGATAGTGGGGCTGGAAGGGCAGGGGTTGGGGAGGGAAGGGGAGCCTGGGATGGGGGGCAGGAGTGGGAGGGGGCAGGAGGGAGAGGAGAAAAAGAAAGCTTAGGGAGAGGGTACTGGGGAGGGTATGGGCTGAAGAAACTGGGGAGGGCATGGGGTGTGGGTACAGGATGGGGCCTGGGGTGGAGGAGGACATAAAGGGAAAAACGGGGTTTCTGGGGTTGGGGAGCAGGGAGGGCATGGTCTGGGGGAGGGGTCTCTACTGGTTGGGGGGGATGATCGTGGGGTAGGAGGTTTCTGTTATATTCCTCCCTGGGGATACTGGCCTGATGGTGAGGGGATCCCCACTCCCCTCTGAGGTTACTGGAGATTCTGTGCCAAGTCCGGCGTCTTCTCCATTCCCATCCCTCCCCTTGCTTCTGCAGCCTTCCTTCACTCTTCCCTCTGTCATGTCCCTCTGCAGAAAAATGTCCATGAATCCTCCTAGTCTCATAAGCTTGCTCTTCCTTGACAGGATTTCTTCTTTCGTTACCTTGTTTGCAAGCACTAACTTTATTAGTCGTTTCCTTTCCTTCTTGTAGGCGCCCAGTCTGAAAATGTTCTAAATGCTGCCTTTAGCCTCTGCCACATCCAGACCCTCCAAGATCTTTGTCGCTGTTGCTCTATCCTTCTCATTCCACTCCTCCCTGTTGGATCCTTCCAGTTCCTGTACTCGCACAACTATAATAGATCATTTTCTTCCCAGCATTCTGGCCGTGCACATTTCAGCTTCCCGGGATGTAGCGGCTTCCATAGCTGCTTCCTCTATAGCAGCCTTGGCACTTGGGTTACTTGCAGCAGTTCTGCATACACGGGTCTCTCTGGAAGGAGCCCTCCATCCTCCTGCTTCCAGAGGGTTGCTTGCCTCGTGCTGGTTCGAGTTTGGATTTTCACAGAGTTTCCTTATCTCTTCCTTGACTTCCCCCAACTCACTCTGTAGCCTCTGTATTACTGCATGTATTGTGATCAGTTCTCTGCTGACGTCCCCAGACACCTGGGTGACCCATTCACAGGAAATGTTCTCCCTTGTGTGTGTGTGTGTGTGTGTGTGTGTGTGTGTGTGTGTGTGTGTGTGTGTGTGTGTGTGTGTGTGTGTGTGTAATCACCTAATTGTACTCACCTAATTGTGCTTGCGGGGGTTGAGCTCTGGCTCTTTGGTCCCGCCTCTCAACCGTCAATCAACTGGTGTACAGATTCTTGAGCCTATTGGGCTCTATCATATCTACACTTGAAACTGTGTATGGAGTCAGCCTCCACCACATCACTTCCTAATGCATTCCATTTACTAACTACTCTGACACTAAAAAAGTTCTTTCTAACGTCTCTGTGGCTCATTTGGGTACTCACCTAGTTGTGCTTGCGGGGGTTGAGCTCTGGCTCTTTGGTCCCGCCTCTCAACTGTCAATCAACTGGTGTACAGGTTCCTGAGCCTACTGGGCTCTATCATATCTACATTATAAACTGTGTATGGAGTCAGCCTCCACCACATCACTGCCTAATGCATTCCACCTGTTAACTACTCTGACACTGACAAAGGTCTTTCTAATGTCTCTATGAGTCATTTGGGTCCCCAGTTTCCACATTTGTCCGTTGGTTCGCGTAATGTCAGTGTTAAACTGTTTATCTTTATCTACACAAACAGTTTGTCTCAGATGTCAATTCATCTGAGAATTTTATTGATAGTGATCATGTCTCCCCTAACTCTTCTGTATTCCATTGTCGTGAGGTTCAGTTCCAGTAATCTTGCCTCATAGTTCATTCTTCTCAGCTCTGGAACTAGCCTGGTGGCATGCTTCTCAACTTTTTCTAACTACGTTTTGTGTTTGACTAGCTGTGGACTTTAGGCAGGAACCGCATATTCTCGTATTGGTCTGACATATGTGATATACAAGGTTATTAATGATTCCTTACGAAAGTTTCTGAAGGCAGTTCTTATGTTAGCTAGCCTTGCATACGCCGCTGATTTTATTATTTTCATATGGTCGTCAGGAGACAGGTTTGGTGTGATATCAGTCCCCAGATCTTTATCTCTTCCTAACTCGTGAAGGACTTCGTGCCCCAGCTGGTCCCTTGTGTTTACCATCATGCTCCCTACGTCTATCTTCATCACTTTGCAATTGCTATAGTTAAAGCTCTAGTAGTAAGACCTGTCCTCCTATGGCTTAATCATTTTTCATAATTTTAACATCAGCAAACATTGAGAGGAACGAGTCTATACCCTCTGGGAGATCATTTACGTATATCAGAAACAGGATAGGTCCAAGCACAGAACCCTGTGGGACTCCACTGGTGACTTCACGCCAGTCTGAGGTGACTGTAACTCTCTGGTTCCTATTGCTTAGGTACTCCCTTATCCACTGGAGCGCCCTACCAGTTACTCCTGCCTGTTTCTCCAGCTTATGCAACAGTCTCTTATGGGGTACTGGGTCAAAATCTTTCTGACAGTCCAAGAAAATGTAGTCTGCCCATCCTTCTCTTTCTTGCTTAATGCTTGTTGCTTGGTCATAGAATTCTATTAAACCTGTGAGACACGACTTGCCATCCCTGAACACATGCTGGTGACGTGTCACAAAGTCCCTTCTCTGTCCCAGATGCTCTATGAGCCTTTTCCTCACGATCTTCTCCATCACCTTGCATGGTATACAAGTTAAGGACACCGGCCTGTAGTTTACAGCCTCCTGCCTATCCCACGTTTGGTAGATTGGGACAACATTAGCAGTCTTCCAACTCTCTGGTAGGTCTCCCGTTTCAGTGACTTGCTATAGACCATAGACAGTGGCACGCACAGTGCTTCTGCCCACACTTTTAGCATCCATGGTGAGATTCCATCAGGTCCAACAGCCTTAGTCGCGTCTAGATCAAGCAGATACCTCTAAACTCATCTCTTGAAATTCCAATATCTTCCAAGTCTGCTTGGTTTATTGCCATCCCTGTTAGTTCATGACTGTGGTGGATCATCAACACTGTGGTGGATCATCAACACTGTGGTGGATCATCAACACTGTGGTGGATCATCAACACTGTGGTGGATCATCAACACTGTGAGGGGTCATCAACACTGTGGTGGATCATCAACACTGTGGTGGATCATCAACACTGTGGTGGATCATCAACACTGTGGTGGATCATCAACACTGTGGGGGATCATCAACACTGTGGTGGATCATCAACACTGTGGTGGATCATCAACACTGTGAGGGGTCATCAACACTGTGGTGGATCATCAACACTGTGGTGGATCATCAACACTGTGGTGGATCATCAACACTGTGGTGGATCATCAACACTGTGGGGGATCATCAACACTGTGGGGGATCATCAACACTGTGGTGGATCATCAACACTGTGGGGGATCATCAACACTGTGGGGGATCATCAACACTGTGGTGGATCATCAACACTGTGGTGGATCATCAACACTGTGGTGGATCATCAACACTGTGGTGGATCATCAACACTGTGGTGGATCATCAACACTGTGGTGGACCATCAACACTGTGGTGGATCATCAACACTGTGGTGGATCATCAACACTGTGGGGGATCATCAACACTGGTGGATCATCAACACTGTGGTGGATCATCAACACTGTGGTGGATCATCAACACTGTGGTGGATCATCAACACTGTGGGGGATCATCAACACTGGTGGATCATCAACACTGTGGTGGATCATCAACACTGTGGTGGATCATCAACACTGTGGTGGATCAACACTGTGGTGGATCATCAACACTGTGGTGGATCATCAACACTGTGGTGGATCATCAACACTGTGAGGGATCATCAACACTGTGGTGGATCATCAACACTGTGGTGGATCATCAACACTGTGGTGGATCATCAACACTGTGGTGGATCATCAACACTGTGGTGGATCATCAACACTGTGGGGGATCATCAACACTGGTGGATCATCAACACTGTGGTGGATCATCAACACTGTGGTGGATCATCAACACTGTGGGGGATCATCAACACTGGTGGATCATCAACACTGTGGTGGATCATCAACACTGTGGTGGATCATCAACACTGTGGTGGATCATCAACACTGTGGTGGATCATCAACACTGTGGTGGATCATCAACACTGTGGTGGATCATCAACACTGTGGTGGATCATCAACACTGTCTGGATCATCAACACTGTTGGGAATCATCAACACTGTGGTGGATCATCAACACTGTGAGGGGTCATCAACACTGTGAGGGGTCATCAACACTGTGAGGGGTCATCAACACTGTGGTGGATCATCAACACTGTGGTGGATCATCAACACTGTGGGGATCATCAGCACTGTGGGGGATCATCAACACTGTGGTGGATCATCAACACTGTGGTGGATCATCAACACTGTGGTGGATCATCAACACTGTGGTGGATCATCAACACTGTGGTGGATCATCAACACTGTGGTGGATCATCAACACTGTGGTGGATCATCAACACTGTGGGGGGATCATAAACACTGTGGGGGATCATCAACACTGGTGGATCATCAACACTGTGGGGGATCATCAACACTGTGGTGGATCATCAACACTGTGGGGGATCATCAACACTGTGGGGGATCATCAACACTGATGGATCATCAACACTGTTGTGGATCATCAACACTGTGGAGGATCATCAACACTGTGGAGGATCATCAACACTGTGGAGGATCATCAACACTGTGGTGGATCATCAACACTGTGGGGGATCATCAACACTGGTGGATCATCAACACTGTGGGGGATCATCAACACTGTGGTGGATCATCAACACTGTGGGGGATCATCAACACTGTGGTGGATCATCAACACTGTGGGGGATCATCAACACTGGTGGATCATCAACACTGTGGGGGATCATCAACACTGTGGTGGATCATCAACACTGTGGAGGATCATCAACACTGTGGAGGATCATCAACACTGTGGTGGATCATCAACACTGTGGGGGATCATCAACACTGGTGGATCATCAACACTGTGGGGGATCATCAACACTGTGGTGGATCATCAACACTGTGGGGGATAATCAACACTGTGGGGGATCATCAACACTGGTGGATCATCAACACTGTGGTGGATCATCAACACTGGTGGATCATCAACACTGTGGTGGATCATAAACACTGTGGTGGATCATCAACACTGGTGGATCATCAACACTGTGGGGGATCATCAACACTGTGGTGGATCATCAACACTGTGGGGGATCATCAACACTGGTGGATAATCAACACTGTGGACGATCATCAACACTGTGGTGGATCATCAACACTGCGGTGGATCATCAACACTGTGGAGGATCATCAACACTGTGGTGGATCATCAACACTGTGAGGGGTCATCATCACTGTGGTGGATCATCAACACTGTGGGGGATCATCAACACTGTGGTGGATCATCAACACTGTGGTGGATCATCAACACTGTGGGGGATCATCAACACTGTGGTGGATCATCAACACTGTGGTGGATTATCAACACCGTGGTGGATCATCAACACTGTGGTGGATCATCAACACTGTGGTGGATCATCAACACTGTGAGGGATCATCAACACTGTGAGGGATCATCAACACTGGTGGATTATCAACACTGTGGGGGATCATCAACACTGTGGGAGATCATCAACACTGTGGGGGATCATCAACACTGTTGGTGGATCATCAACACTGTTGGGGGATCATCAACACTGTGGTGGATCATCAACACTGTGGTGGATCATCAACACTGTTGGGGGATCATCAACACTGTGGTGGATCATCAACACTGTGGTGGATCATCAACACTGTGGTGGATCATCAACCCTGGTGGATCATCAACACTGGGGGATCATCAACACTGTGTGGGATCATCAACACTGTGTGGGATCATCAACACTGTGTGGGATCATCAACACTGTGTGGGATCATCAACACTGTGTGGGATCATCAACACTGTTGGGGGATCATCAACACTGTGGTGGATCATCAACACTGTGGTGGATCATCAACCCTGGTGGATCATCAACACTGGGGGATCATCAACACTGTGTGGGATCATCAACACTGTGTGGGATCATCAACACTGTGTGGGATCATCAACACTGTGTGGGATCAACACTGTGGAGGATCATCAACACTGTGGTGGATCATCAACACTGTGGTGGATCATCAACACTGTGGTGGATCATCAACACTGTGTGGGATCATCAACACTGTGGAGGATCATCAACTCTGTGTGGGATCATCAACACGGTGTGGGATCATCAACACTGTGTGGGATCATCAACACTGTGAGGGATCATCAACACTGTGGTGGATCATCAACACTGTGGGGGATCATCAACACTGTGTGGGATCATCAACACTGTTGGGGGATCATCAACACTGTTGGGGGATCATCAACACTGTGGTGGATCATCAACACTGTTGGGGGATCATCAACACTGGTGGATCATCAACACTGTGGGGAATCATCAACACTGTGGTGGATCATCAACACTGTGGGGGATCATCAACACTGTGGGGATCATCAACACTGGTGGATCATCAACACTGTGGTGGATCATCAACACTGTGGAGGATCATCAACACTGTGGTGGATCATCAACACTGTGGTGGATCATCAACACTGTGGGGGATCATCAACACTGGTGGATCATCACTGGTGGATCATCAACACTGTGGTGGATCATCAACACTGTGGTGGATCATCAACACTGTGGAGGATCATCAACACTGTGGAGGATTATCAACACTGGTGGATCATCAACACTGTGGTGGATCATCAACACTGTGGGGGATCATCAACACTTTGGGAGACTCACCCCGAGGTAGACTCACCCCGAGGTAGACTCACTCCGAGGTAGACTCACGCTGAGGTAGACTCACGCCGAGGTAGACTCACCCCGAGGTAGACTCACCCCGAGGTAGACTCACTCCGAGGTAGACTCACCCTTGAGGTACACTTCCCTTGGGGTAGACTCACCCTGAGGTAGACTCACGCCGAGGTAGACTCACCCCGAGGTAGACTCGCCCCGAGGTAGACTCACTCCGAGGTAGACTCACCCTTGAGGTACACTTCCCTTGGGGTAGACTCACCCTGAGGTAGACTCACCCTAAGGTAGACTCCCCCTAGGGTAGACTCCTCCTAAGGTAGACTCCCCGCGACTCCCCCACACCGGCAGGAGCTAGCAGTTGTCAGGGGACCCGCACTCACCTGTGGTTGGGACGGGACCATGGCGGCCGTGTTGACACTACGGGCGTCTGGGCCAGGCCTCAGGGAGGGGCCTTTTATAGGCCCTATCTCCACCTACCTCACTGGGATAGGTCACCTCCCTAGGTGCTGGGTAGGGGATAGGGGACCCTCGTATGTGGGGCGGTGGGTAGAGATCCTACCTAGGGGTGTAGGAGGCCTCCGGCCCCTAGGTAGGGGTTTGGGCAAGGGGATGGGGAGGGCTGGTCCAGGGGCGAGCCTAAATTCTTAGACGTCACTAAACTGTCTGATCTTAAGGCTTACAACGGCTGGACACTCTAGGTCAGGCCAGCATATATTAACGCAATTAAATTAACAGTATCTTCATGTTTTGTTAATACTAGGCTTTGCATCTATATATATATATATATATATATATATATATATATATATATATATATATATATATATATATATATATATATATATATATATATATATATATATATAATGTCGTACCTAGTTGCCAGAACACACTTCTCAGCCTACTATGCAAGGCCCGATTTGCCTAATAAGCCAAGTTTTCCTGAATTAATATATTTTTTCTAATTTTTTTCTTATGAAATGATAAAGCTACCCATTTCATTATGTATGAGGTCATTTTTTTTTATTGGAGTTAAAATTAATGTAGATATATGACCGAACCTAACCAACCCTACCTAACCTATCTTTATAGGTTAGGTTAGGTTAGGTTAGGTAGGTTAGGCAGTTGAAAAACTATTAATTCATGAAAACTTGGCTTATTCGGCAAATCAGGCCTTGCGTAGTAGGCTGAGAAGGGCGTTCTGGCTACTAGGTACGACCTTATATATATATATATATATATATATATATATATATATATATATATATATATATATATATATATATATATATATATATATGAACTAACTTGCCTTAAACCGCAAGTTTGAAGTATATAACTTTAGACACTCACACCCACCAGGGACTTGAACCCTGGCTTTCAGAATGGCAGGTACACACTTGTATCCACTACACCATACTCAGAGCCCCAAAAGATATCCCATATAACAGGGCTTGGTGGAAAACGTCAATGATCTCTCACTGTTTCATTGCCTGGAGAGGATGGGATATCTGGGAAGTTAAATGCCCCGGAATTCCCACCTCTTTTGGGGCTCTGAGTATGGTGTAGTGGATACAAGTTTCGTACCTGCCATTCTGATGGCCACGGTTCAAGTCCCCTGGTGAGTGTGAGTGTCTAAAGTTCTATACTTCAAACATATATCTCTATATCTTCAATCTCTAACCTCTTGTTCTTGAATTTCCAGGTCTCGGGAATTCTTTCCTGTCAAATTGTCGGTTCTCGTTGTTATTTTGTACGTAGTGATCATATCACCTCTTTTTCTTCTATCTTCTAGTTTCAATGTATATTTAATGTATTTAATATTTAATGCCTCTAACCCTTCCTCGTAGCTCTTGTCCTTCAGTTCCGGAAGCCACTAAGTGGCATGTCTTTGCACCTTTTCCAGTTTATTGATGAGTTTCTTAAGATAAGATACGGGCACCACACAACCGCTGCATATTCCAGCTTTGGTCTCACAAACGTCGTGAACAATTTCTTTAGTATTTCGCCATCCATGTATTTAAAAGCAATTCTGAAATTGGAGCACATAGCATAGACTCCTCGCACGATATTCTTTATGTGGTCCTCAGGTGACAGTTAGACTCCTCGCACGATATTCTTTATGTGGTCCTCAGGTGACAGTTAGACTCCTCGCACGATATTCTTTATGTGGTCCTCAGGTGACAGTTAGACTCCTCGCACGATATTCTTTATGTGGTCCTCAGGTGACAGTTTTCTATCTAGAACCACAAGATCTCTTTATCAGAATTTTTTTAAAGCTTTTTCATAGAATATGTAAGTTGCGTGTGGACTATTTTCTCCTAGTCCAAATGCCATTAATTGGCATTTTTCGACATTGAATTCCACTTGCCACTTGACGCTCCAAGCACTTATTCTGTCTGGGTCATCTTGAAGGACATTACAATGGTGTGCGTCTCCTGTCTTGCCCAGTATCTTAGCGTCACAATGGTGTGCGTCTCCTGTCTTGCCCAGTATCTTAGCGTCACAATGGTGTGCATCTCCTGTCTTGCCCAGTATCTTAGCGTCACAATGGTCTGCGTCTTCTGTCTTGCCCGGTATCTTAGCGTCACAATGGTCTGCGTCTCCTGTCTTGCCCAGTATCTTAGCGTCACAATGGTCTGTGTCTCCTGTCTTGCCCAGTATCTTAGCGTCACAATGGTCTGTGTCTCCTGTCTTGCCCAGTATCTTAGCGTCACAATGGTGTGCGTCTCCTGTCCTGCCCAGTATCTTAGCGTCACAATGGTGTGCGTCTCCTGTCCTGCCCAGTATCTTAGCGTCATCAGGAAACATGTTGACATAATTGTGTATTCCTTCTGGTAGATGGTTTATGTAGAGGATGAACATTACTGGTACCAGAACTGAGCCCTGTGGTACTCCGCTAGTAACACTCCTCCAGTCAGATACATTGTCTCTCATTACTGCCCTCATCTGTCTCTCAGTTACACAATGTTTCATCCATGTCAGCAGTCTGCCTGTCACGCCTCCAGCGAGTTCCAGTCTCCTCAACAGCCTCTGGTGTGGCACTCTGCCAAAAGGCCTTTTATAGGTGCAGATAGACACAGCCCAACCACCTCGTTCCTGTAGTATCTCTGTGGCTGTGTCACAGGAGCTCAGTACATGTCTTACACAGGATCTTCCTGTTGACAACCACACTGTCTGTTACTATATCATTTTTCTCCAGTTGTTCTACACATTTCCTTTGAACTATCATTCCAGTATTTTGACTACTACAGTTGTCAATGATACAGGTCTATAATGAAGGGGTCTTCCCTGCTGCCACTTTGGAAGATTGAAACTATGTTAACCTTTTCCCACAGATCTGCCAGAGCTCTTGTGGACACAGTTGAAGTGGAATGCTGAGTTCAGGTGCACATTCTTTCAGGACCCAGGGTGACACTCTGAACCAACTGATGGTCCAGACGGAGCTCCTTACTTTGCTCCTTGAGCATTATTTCCACTTCGTCTCTAGACACCTCTATGTGCTCTATGTTGTTCTCTGGAATTCTTATTGTGTCTGGTTCCCTGAAAATTTACTTTTGTACAAACACTCTTTAGAACTTTTCGTGTAATGTTTCACACATTGCCTTTTCATTTCCGTGAATATGTTTCCCATTTTCAACCATTGAGTCGGATTCTTCAGCTACAATTTGCTTTTAATGAATTTATAGAGTTCAGTTCATTTATTATGCACCCCATACCCATCTTGTGGGCGGTAGTGGAAAGGGTTACAGAGGCATGTTTGCTCGCTATCCCTTTCTCAATTTTTTTTCTGTCTCTTCGTATCACTGGCGTACGCAGGTCTGTGGCGCAGTGGTTCATGCCCTCGACTCGCAATCTAGGATCACCGGTTCAATTACCCCTTTGGAATATAAATTTTTGGTGACGTTTCCCTTCACCTGATTTAGCTGTTCACCAAGCAGTAAATAGACACCCTGGAGTTAGTCAACTGTTGTTGGCAGCATCCATAGGAAGGTCAGGCGCTAGCCGAGGTGGGGAGCACCTCGATAACCCTAAGTACAGGCTTCCTGTCCCCGACAATTGGAATTATAACAATAAACGTATATACTTCAGTCTGTGTAGACTCCTGGCTCTTGATCTCGTTTTCTACGATGCGAAAGTTTTCTTAACACTGGAGAAAGCAGCGTTTTCTATGCCTTGTTTGACCTGAGGTCTCTAACTGCCTGTTGACCTTAATTATAAACAAAGCAATCAAAACAAGCCTTATGTTCCTCCATGATTGTCTCTTGGCTACTCTGAGGCTCCGTCGTGGACCACCTTTTGACCAGTCAGGCTGTTGGTGCCCTCAACTGGTCAGCCCAGAGGGGAGATGACTTTAGTCAGCATTCATCAACTTCCTTCTTCAAGGCAATTCGGGTGTTTTGCTGTCAAAGTGGTTGGGCATTGCTCACTCCGGCCTCATATACCCTAGCTACTGGCTTATCTCCTGACACTTAGTCTATCTCATATCCCTTCCAAGGGATACATAGGCATGCTGGTAATGTCCAGTCTTGGTCAACTATTGCGAGCAGCTTCCTGAGTAAGGTCAGTAGTTGTCGAACCTCACACCTGATGCCTCTGTTCACCCAGCAGTAAACAGGCCAGCCTGGGCTTAAGGAGCTGTTGTAGACTGCACCAAAACACAGTTATATAATTGATATAATTATTTCTGGGATAATTTTGATGATAGTTGAAAGGCGAGGCGAGGGAAGAGTGTGTGACCTCGTGTGTATAATCTGTACTGTGATATACACTTGGCCGCATACAACAGCCACTGTATGCATACAACTGATAAGATAGGACGGCTCTTGTCGCATACACCAGGTGCCTTGTTGTGTAGGGTGGTGATGGTAGGGAGTAGGGTGGTGTTGGTAGTGTGTAGGGGTGGTGTTGGTAGGGTGTAGGGTGGTGTTGGTAGGGTGTAGGGTGGTGTTGGTAGTGTGTAGGGGTGGTGTTGGTAGGGTGTAGGGTGGTGTTGGTAGGGTGTAGGGTGGTGTTGGTAGTGTGTAGGGTGGTGTTGGTAGTGTGTAGGGGTGGTGATGGTAGGGAGTAGGGTGGTGTTGGTAGTGTGTAGGGTGGTGTTGGTAGGGTGTAGGGTGGTGTTGGTAGGGTGTAGGGTGGTGTTGGTAGGGTGTAGGGTGGTGTTGGTAGTGTGTAGGGGTGGTGTTGGTAGGGTGTAGGGTGGTGTTGGTAGGGTGTAGGGGTGGTGTTGGTAGGGTGTAGGGTGGTGTTGGTAGGGTGTAGGGTGGTGTTGGTAGTGTGTAGGGGTGGTGTTGGTAGGGTGTAGGGTGGTGTTGGTAGGGTGTAGGGTGGTGTGGTGTTGGTAGTGTGTAGGGGTGGTGTTGGTAGGGTGTAGGGTGGTGTTGGTAGTGTGTAGGGGTGGTGTTGGTAGGGTGTAGGGTGGTGTTGGTAGTGTGTAGGGGTGGTGTTGGTAGGGTGTAGGGTGGTGTTGGTAGGGTGTAGGGTGGTGTTGGTAGAGTGTAGGGGTGGTGTTGGTAGGGTGTAGGGTGGTGTTGGTAGGGTGTAGGGTGGTGTTGGTAGGGTGTAGGGTGGTGTTGGTAGGGTGTAGGGTGGTGTTGGTAGGGTGTAGGGTGGTGTTGGTAGGGTGTAGGGTGGTGTTGGTAGGGTGTAGGGTGGTGTTGGTAGTGTGTAGGGTGGTGTTGGTAGGGTGTAGGGTGGTGTTGGTAGGGTGTAGGATGGTGTTGGTAGGGTTTAGGGTGATGATGCTAGGGTGTAGGGTGGTGTTGGTAGGGTGTAGGGTGGTGTTGGTAGGGTGTAGGGTGGTGTTGGTAGGGTGTAGGGTGATGATGCTAGGGTGTAGGGTGGTGTTGGTAGGGTGTAGGGTGATGATGCTAGGGTGTAGGGTGGTGTTGGTAGGGTGTAGGGTGGTGTTGGTAGGGTGTAGGGTGATGATGGTAGGGTGTAGGGTGATGATGCAAGGGTGTAGGGTGGTGTTGGTAGGGTGATGATGCTAGGGTGTAGGGTGGTGTTGGTAGGGTGTAGGGTGGTGTTGGTAGGGTGTAGGGTGATGATGGTACGGTGTAGGGTGATGATGCTAGGGTGAAGGGTGATGATGGTAGGGTGTAGGGTGATGATGCTAGGGTGTAGGGTGATGATGCTAGGGTGGTGTTGGTAGGGTGTAGGGGTGGTGTTGGTAGGGTGTAGGGTGGTGTTGGTAGTGTGTAGGGGTGGTGTTGGTAGGGTGTAGGGTGGTGTTGGTAGGGTGTAGGGTGGTGTTGGTAGTGTGTAGGGGTGGTGTTGGTAGGGTGTAGGGTGGTGTTGGTAGGGTGTAGGGTGGTGTTGGTAGTGTGTAGGGTGGAGTTGGTAGGGTGTAGGGTGGTATTGGTAGGGTGTAGGATGGTGTTGGTAGGGTTTAGGGTGATGATGCTAGGGTGTAGGGTGGTGTTGGTAGGGTGTAGGGTGGTGTTGGTAGGGTGTAGGGTGGTGTTGGTAGGGTGTAGGGTGATGATGCTAGGGTGTAGGGTGGTGTTGGTAGGGTGTAGGGTGATGATGCTAGGGTGTAGGGTGGTGTTGGTAGGGTGTAGGGTGGTGTTGGTAGGGTGTAGGGTGGTGTTGGTAGGGTGTAGAGTGATGATGCAAGGGTGTAGGGTGGTGTTGGTAGGGTGTTGATGCTAGGGTGTAGGGTGGTGTTGGTAGGGTGTAGGGTGGTGTTGGTAGGGTGTAGGGTGATGATGGTACGGTGTAGGGTGATGATGCTAGGGTGAAGGGTGATGATGCTAGGGTGTAGGGTGATGATGCTAGGGTGTAGGGTGATGATGCTAGGGTGAAGGGTGATGATGCTAGGGTGTAGGGTGATGATGCTAGGGTGAAGGGTGATGATGCTAGGGTGGTGTTGGTAGGGTGTAGGGTGATGATGCTAGGGTGGTGTTGGTAGGGTGTAGGGTGATGATGCTAGGGTGGTGTTGGTAGGGTGTAGGGTGATGATGCTAGGGTGTAGGGTGATGATGCTAGGGTGTAGGGTGATGATGGTAGGGTGTAGGCCTCGGTACACCCTGCGGCATCATCCTGGCGGGTGTAACTCATCATACCATCGTGGTGTTGACCATTCTGGTATGACTACACCTACAGAAATCATCATTTGGTTCAAACTGGTTCTGGCCGTCCCTGTGGTTCCTGGGTGGTGTCTGGCAGCCTAGCTGGCCTAACCGGTTTGGTTCCTCGTGTGTGTATGTGTTTAGCCACAGGTTGTGGGCTGAGTTTAGTCTCCAGTGACCACCTGTGTCTCGCGTTCTCTAATGATGCATCTCTTGGTTTCTTGTTGATTGGAGCAGAGGCGTCACCGCGGGTGTAGCCGCGTAGTAGTTCAGGGAGGCTGCGAGCATGACCCCACACACACACACACACACACACACACACACACACACACACACTAGTCACTAGACTAGTCCCAGAACTAAGAGGCATGAGTTACGAGGAAAGACTGCGGGAAATGCACCTTACGACACTGGAAGACAGAAGAGTAAGGGGAGACATGATCACAACCTACAAAATCCTCAGAGGAATCGACCGGGTAAACAAGGATAAACTATTCAACACTGGTGGGACGCGAACAAGGGGACACAGGTGGAAACTGAGTACCCACATGAGCCACAGAGACGTTAGAAGGAACTTTTTCAGTGTCAGAGTAGTTAACGGATGGAATGCATTAGGCAGTGATGTGGTGGAGGCTGACTCCATACACAGTTTTAAATGTAGATATGATAGAGCCCAGTAGGCTCAGGAATCTGTACACCAGTTGATTGACAGTTGAGAGGCAGGACCAAAGAGCCAAAGCTCAACCCCCGCAAGCACAAATAGGTGAGTACAAATAGGTGAGTACACACACACACAGTCACAGGGAACCACAGCCCCAAACCCTACAATCCTAGAGGGGAGTGGGGAACCCTCCACAAGCAGTTTAACAGCCCCAGTGAGTGGAGCATCACCCCCCCCCACCTTCCACTGAATAGAAGTCTAACCTGCCCCAACCCTGCCAGCCCCCCACTAAGTGCCCACCTAGGACACCTTCCCCCACAACCCTCTCTCCAAGCCCCTCCCTTCTTCCCCACCCAAACCCACAAGCCCTCCCTACTCCCCCACCCCAGCATGCTCTGCACCCATGCTAAGTACCACACAACATACCAACCCCACCCATGCAGCGCAGTCCATGGAGCAACTGTCTGCACCAGTGGCCTCGTAGCCTGGTGGATAGCGCGCAGGACTCGTAATTCTGTGGTGCGGGTTCGATTCCCGCACGAGGCAGAAACAAATGGGCAAAGTTTCTTTCACCCTGAATGCCCCTGTTACCTAGCAGTAAATAGGTACCTGGGTGTTAGTCAGCTGTCACGGGCTGCTTCCTGGGGATGGAGGCCTGGTCAAGGACCAGGCCGCGGGGACACTAAAGCCCCGAAATCAACTCAAGATAACTCAGGATAACCAGTGGCACAGCCAGCAAGAGTGAGGACGGACAAACGGAAGTGAGCTTCAAAGTGATGTACACATAGATGGGATTACGAATAAAATAAGTGAACCTGTAGATAGGACACAAGAAGAAAACCCTGATTTAATAGCAATCACAAAAACAAAATTCTTAGGCTTCATAACAAATGCTGTGTTTCCACAAGTCTACTATATAGTAAGGAAAGAGAGGGAGGACAGAAGAGGAGGAGTGGCTCCGCTGATAAAGAAGACATGGAGTATCGAAGAGATGGGCATCCCAGGATGCGAAGATTTCAGAGACTATATAGCAGGCACTATGACAATGGGAGGACCAAGGATAATGGTAGTGGTAATATATAACCCCCTTAATGACAGAACACCCAGACAGGAGTAGGACAGGAACAACATTCAACCATTAACATAATAGAAAAAGCGACTTCTATTGCCTGCGGGAAGAAATCTAAACTGTTGATGATGGGCGACTTAACCATGGAAAGATAGACTGGGAAAATAGAGAATCTCACGGAGGGACAGAAACATGGAGAGCTATTAGACGTGGAGACAAGAAACTTTCTATGCCAACATGTCAAGGGGCCCACAAGAATGAGAGGGAATGATGAACCAGTGACACTTGATCTGATAGTCACCCTGAACGAGTCAGACATAAAGGAAGTCAAATCAGAACCTCCCATAGCCATGAGAGACCACAGGGTCCTAACATTTGAGTATCTGGTGGAATAAGATTAACCCATACAAGGAATGGACCGAAAAGTAAAAGGCTGGAATACCGAAAGAGAAAACAATGATGAGATTAGAAAATTTCTAACATGAATACCATGGGAGACAGAACTCAGCGGAAAGTTTGTATAAGTCATGATGAACAACATCACCCACAAGTGTCAGGAGGCAGAAAACAAGTTTATCCTGGACAAAAAGGTTTGTGAAGAACTCACAAAGAGATTCGAGGAGGTATTCACAATAGAGCAAGGGGACGTCCCTGAACTAAGAGGGATGGCGACTTGGAATTGGAAGATATTGGAATTTCAAGAGATGAGTTTAGAGGTATCTGCTTGATCTAGACGCGACTAAGGCTGTTGGACCTGATGGAATCTCACCATGGATGCTAAAAGTGTGGGCAGAAGCACTGTGCGTGCCACTGTCTATGGTCTATAGCAAGTCACTGAAACGGGAGACCTACCAGAGAGTTGGAAGACTGCTAATGTCGTCCCAATCTACCAAACGTGGGATAGGTAGGAGGCTGTAAACTACAGGCCGGTGTCCTTAACTTGTATACCATGCAAGGTGATGGAGAAGATCGTGAGGAAAAGGCTCATAGAGCATCTGGGACAGAGAAGGGACTTTGTGACACGTCACCAGCATGTGTTCAGGGATGGCAAGTCGTGTCTCACAGGTTTAATAAAATTCTATGACCAGGGAACAAGCATTAAGCAAGAAAGAGAAGGATGGGCAGACTACATTTTCTTGAAATGTCAGAAGGATTTTGACCCAGTATCCCATAAGAGACTGTTGCATAAGCTGGAGAAATAAGCTGGAGTAAGCGGTAGGATGTTCCAGTGGATAAGGGAGTACCTAAACAACAGGAAGCAGAGAGTCACTGTGAGAGATGAGACTTCAGAATAGCGTGTTGTCACCAGTGGAGTCCCACAGGGCTCTGTACTCGGTTCTATCCTGTTTCTGATATACGTCAATAATCTCCCAGAAGGTATAGACTCATTCCTCTTAATGTTTGCTGACGATGCTAAAATTATGAGAAGAATTAAGACAGAGGAGAACAGCAAGAGGCTACAGGATGACCTGGACAGAAGGAATGATCCAACAAATGGCTACTAGAGTTTAACTCGAGCAAGAGCAAAATGCTGAAGATAAGGGTATGGAGGAGGAGGCCAAACACAAGGTACCAACTGGGAGAGGAACTCCTTCAGGAGTCGGGAGGAGATAAAGACCTGGTGTTGATATATCACACCAAACCTCTCTCCTCAAGCCCAGATCAATAGTTTACATCAGTTCATTTTATGTTCAGCAAATAGTTACGTGTTTTCCATACACATCCATGTTTTTGTCACTGCGATAATGTCTATTGTTTCTGTGCAGACAAGATCATCTAAATCTGATATTTTGTTTCTAAGACTCCTTCTGTTGGTGTAATACACCTTAAGTGTATGTTGAGGCCCTTCTCCATCCCTGATCCTTTGACTCAAATCTCTTCTCCCCCAAACACATACTTTATTTCCCTCCTTGCTCCATACTCATTCCCATACCACTGTCTACTAACAGTTTAAACCCAAACAAGCCCCTTCAACCACAGGTTCCACCAGCTGGCACCCCCCCCAGCCCCATATAGATGCCCAAACAAGCCCCTCCAGCCACAGGTTCCACCAGCTGGCACCCCCCCCCCAGCCCCATATAGATGCCCAAACAAGCCCCTTCAACCACAGGTGGTTCCAACAGCTGACAACACCAGCATTTCCAACTCCCTCTCATGGAAGAATGCCACACATGACAGGGATTCCTCCCTTGCTCCTTACTAATTCCATGGCTGTCATGAACCTCTGTATCAGTGCCTCACTCCTCACTCACTGATACGAATAATGGGTTTGTTCCCATTACCAGCCATAATATCATTCATGTTGTTAATAATATCACCAATTCCAGCTTCAGGATTGCGAATCCTTGCCCTGTTCCCCCAATCTCTAGCACACAAAGTGCCGGACCAACCGGGCTGTGGTGGGTATGTGGGCCTGCGGGCCGCTCCAAGCAACAGCCTGGTGGACCAAACTCTCACAAGTCAAGCCTGGCCTCGGGCCGGGCTTGGGGAGTAGAAGAACTCCCAGAACCCCATCAACCAGGTAACCAGGTACAAAGTTCTATCCAAATACCTCTCGCCAGGGAGGTAAGGTTAGGTAAGGTAGGGTAGGTTAGGTTAGGTTAGGTAAGGTAGGGTAGGTTAGGTTAGGTTAGGTAAGGTAGGGTAGGTTAGGTTAGGTTAGGTACGGTAGGGTAGGTTAGGTTAGGTTAGGTAAGGTAGGGTAGGTTAGGTTAGGTTAGGTAAGGTAGGGTAGGTTAGGTTAGGTTAGGTAAGGTAGGGTAGGTTAGGTTAGGTTAGGTAAGGTAGGGTAGGTTAGGTTAGGTTAGGTAAGGTAGGGTAGGTTAGGTAAGGTTAGGTAAGGTAGGGTAGGGTAAGGTGTTCCCAACATCCACACTTCCCCATTTCCTGCCGTTTCCTACTTTACACCGGAAACAACAGATTCTTGAAATTATCTTGAGATGATTTCGAGGCTTAGCGTCCCCGCGGCCCGGTCCTCCACCAGGCCTCCCTTTTGTTAACCCCCCCCCCCTCCCGCGGGAAGCAGCCCGTAACAGCTGTCTAACTCCTTGGTACCTATTCACTGCTAGGTGAACAGATGCATCAGGATAAAAGAAACTCAGCCCATTTGTTTCTGCCTCCGCCGGTGATCGAACCCGGAACCTTAGGACTACTAAACCCGAGCGCTGTCGACTCAGCCGTCAGGATGAATGAATCTTGTAGAGTTAAACTATATTGGTAATTTATAAAGACAATATGATAGAGGGTCATGACAGGACTCATTGCTCAGACATCTAGTGACTAGAAAGGCGGGGTCTGAGAGCTGAAGCTCGATCCTATAGGCACAAATAGGTGAGGTCACACACTCACGCACACAACCCAGGTCTACACGAGGCCCCAGACCCGTGCCCTCAGCAACACAAACACGCAAATACACACACACGCAAACACGCGCACACGCAAACAAGAAGTGAGTCATCGGCAGTGATAGTGTGATACACACACACACGCACGCACGCACACACATACACACACACACACACACACACACACACACACACACGCACGCACACACATACACAGTATACAGCTCCAGCCTGGAGTCCATACCTAGTTAAACACAAGACAAAGTTAGAGAAGATTCAGCGGTATGCCACCAGGCTCGTCCCGGAACTGAGAGGCATGAGCTACGAGGAAAGGCTAAAGGAGCTGAACCTCACATCCCTGGAAAACAGAAGAGTAAGGGGAGACATGATCACCACCTACATAATTCTCAGGGAAATTGACAGGGTGAAATTGACAATGACAGACTCTTTAACACAGGTGGGACGCGAACAAGGGGACACAGGTAGAGACTGAGTACCCACATGAGCCACAGAGACGTTAGAAGGAACTTTGTCAGTGTCAGAGTAGTTAACAGATGGAATGCATTAGGCAGTGATGTGGTGGAGGCTGACTCCATACACAGTTTATAATGTAGATATGATAGAGCCCAGTAGGCTCAGGAACCTGTACACCAGTTGATTGACAGTTGAGAGGCGGGACCAAAGATCCAGAGCTCAACCCCCGCAAGCACAACTAGGTGAGTACACACACACACACACACACACACACACACACACACACACACACACACACACACACACACACACACACACACACACACACACACACACACACACATTAAGTCACCAGTGGAGTCCCACAGGGCTCTGTACTTGGACCTATCCTGTTTCTGATATACGTAAATGATCTCCCAGAGGGTATAGACTTATTCCTCTCAATGTTTGCTGACGACGCCAAAATTATGAGAAGGATTAAGACAGAGGAGGACAGCTTGAGGCTTCAAGAAGACCTGGACAAGCTGAAGGAATGGTCGAACAAATGGCTGTTAGAGTTTAATCCAAGCAAATGTAATGTAATGAAGATAGGGGTAGGAAGCAGGAGACCAGATACAAGGTATCACTTGGGAGATGAAATACTTCAAGAGTCCGAGAGAGAGAAAGACCTGGGGGTTGATATCACGCCAGATCTGTCCCCTGATGCTCATATCAAGAGGATAACAGCAGCAGCATATGCCAGGTTGGCTAACATAAGAACGGCCTTTAGAAACTTGTGTAAGGAATCTTTCAGAACATTATATACCACATATGTCAGACCAATCCTGGAGTATGCGGCTCCAGCATGGAGTCCATATCTAGTCAAGCATAAGACTAAAATGGAAAAGGTTTAAAGGTTTGCCACCAAACTAGTACCCGAGCTGAGAGGTATGAGCTACGAGGAGAGACTACGGGAATTAAACCTCACTTCGTTGGAAGACAGAAGAGTTAGGGGGGACATGATCACCACATTCAAGATCCTCAAGGGAATTGACAGGGTTGATAAAGACAGGCTGTTTAACACAAGGGGCACACACACTAGGGGACACAGGTGGAAACTGAGTGCCCAAATGAGCCACAGAGATATTAGAAAGAACTTTTTTAGTGTCAGAGTGGTTGACAAATGGAATGCATTAGGAAGTGATGTGGTGGGGGCTGACTCCATACAGTTTCAAGTGTAGATATGATAGAGCCCAATAGGCTCAGGAACCTGTACACCTGTTGATTGACAGTTGAGAGGCGGGACCAAAGAGCCAGAGCTCAACCCCCGCAAGCACAACTAGGTGAGTACAACTAGGTGAGCACACACACACACACACACACACACACACACACACACACACACACACACACACACACACACACACACACACACACACACACACACACACACACACACGCGCGCGGGACTCGGGATCCAAGAGTCAATGCTGGATCCTGCAGGCACAACTAGGTGAGTACAACTAGGTGAGCACACACACACACACACACACACACACACACACACACACACACACACACACACACACACACACACACACACACACACACACACACACACACGCGCGGGACTCGGGATCCAAGAGTCAATGCTGGATCCTGCAGGCACAACTAGGTGAGTACAACTAGGTGAGCACACACACACACACACACACACACACACACACACACACACACACACACACACACACACACACACACACACACACACATACATACACACACGCGCGGGACTCGGGATCCAAGAGTCAATGCTGGATCCTGCAGGCACAACTAGGTGAGTACAACTAGGTGAGCACACACACACACACACACACACACACACACACACACACACACACACACACACACACACACACACACACACACACACACGCACGCGCGCGCGCGGGACTCGGGATCCAAGAGTCAATGCTGGATCCTGCAGGCACAACTAGGTGAGTACACACACACACACACACACACACACACACACACACACACACACACACACACACACACACACACACACACACACACACACACACACACACACACGCGCGCGCGCGCGGGACTCGGGATCCAAGAGTCAATGCTGGATCCTGCAGGCACAACTAGGTGAGTACACACCACCAAGAACAATTAGCTAACAAAGAATAAATACACCATTGTCAACGGTATATGGAGACCAGGATACCAAGTCGGTAAACCAAGCCAGTAAATCAAGTCAGTAAACCAAGTCAGTAAACAAGCCCCGTAAACCAAGCCAATAAACCAACCCAGTAAACCAAGCCAGTTAACCAAGACAGTAAACCAGCCCAGTAAACCAAGCCAGATAACCAAGACAGTAAACCAAACCAATAAAGCAAGCCAGTAAACCAAACCAATTATACCAAGCCAGTAAACCAAGCCAGAAAACCAAGCCTGTAAACCAAACCAATAAACCAAGGCAGTAAACCAAGGCAGTAAACCCACTATACCTTTGATCCTTGGTAAACTGCTCCAGGCAGCAACAGGAAGACACCACAACCAAAGGTGTGACCAAAGAGGACCAAAGGGACCAAAGTTGGACCAAAGACCAAAGGGACTTTGGTTCGGGACCAAAGAGCCAAAGCTCAACCCCCGCAAGCACAATTAGGTGAGCACAATAGGTCCAGATGATTCCCTCCTCATTGTCGCCTCTTTTTGAGAGATAAAGGCTCGCCTATCCCCCCCCCCGCCCCCTTCCCTATCCTTCCCCCCTCCCTCCCCCCCTCCCCCCTCCCACTCCCCACTACTCTACTCCCCATCGACTAACCTATTCCCTTTTACCTGTGGATTACCTCTGGTTTGTTGTGAGAGTTCCAATACTCCCCAAGACTGTGGTACTGGGAGTTTACCTTATATGGTGTACAAGGGTGGGGTACTGGGAGTTTACCTTATATGGTGTACAATGGTGGGGTACTGGGAGTTTACCTTATATGGTGTACAATGGTGGGGTACTGGGAGTTTAGCTTATATGGTGTACAATGGTGTGGTACTGGGAGTTTACCTTATATGGTAAACAATGGTGTGGTACTGGGAGTTTACCTTATATGGTAAACAATGGTAGAGGGAGTTGGAAATGAATGGTTGTCGAGGGCTCTTGGTGTCAATTGCCGACTGGACCAATATAGCAAATCAAATGCAATATTTGATAACTTTGATAACTGGGAACACGTCTATGGAAAGAATGACATGTATGCTCAGGCTGGGGTGCATCTATATGGGGCTGGGGCTGGGGGGGGTGCCAGCTGGTGGAACCTGTGGTTGAAGGGGTTTGTTTGGGCATCTATATGGGGCTGGGGGGTGCCAGCTGGTGGAACCTGTGGTTGAAGGGGCTTGTTTGGGCATCTATATGGGGCTGGGGCTGGGGGGTGCCAGCTGGTGGAACCTGTGGTCGGAGGGGCTTGTTTGGGCATCTATATGGGGCTGGGGCTGGGGGGGTGCCAGCTGGTGGAACCTGTGGTTGGAGGGGCTTGTTTGGGCATCTATATGGGGCTGGGGCTGGGGGGTGCCAGCTGGTGGAACCTGTGGTTGGAGGGGCTTGTTTGGGCATCTATATGGGGCTGGGGCTGGGGGGGGTGCCAGCTGGTGGAACCTGGGGTTGAAGGGGCTTGTTTGGGCATCTATATGGGGCTGGGGCTGGGGCTGGGGGTGCCAGCTGGTGGAACCTGTGGTTGGAGGGGCTTGTTTGGGCATCTATATGGGGCTGGGGCTGGGGGGGGGGTGCCAGCTGGTGGAACCTGTGGTTGAAGGGGCTTGTTTGGGTTTAAACTGTTAGTAGACAGTGGTATAGGAATGAGTATGGAACAAGGAGGGAAATAAAGTATGTGTTTGGGGGAGAAGAGGTTTGGGTCAAAGGATCAGGGATGGAGAAGGGCCTCAACATACACTTAAGGTGTATTACACCAACAGAAGGAGTCTTAGAAACAAAATAACGGATTTAGATGTTTTGATTAGTGATGTTAATAAAATTGATTTGATTAATATCTCCCTTGTTAAGTTCATTCATCCACTCGTAAACCTCTATCATGTCAACCCTAACTCTTCTCCTTTCTAGAGAATGTAATTTAAGCTTTGTCAATCTTTCTTCACATGTCAGGTTTCTAATTTGTGGGATTAACTTTGTCATCCTTCGCTGGATACGTTCAAGTGAATTTATATCCATTCTATAGTACGGCGACCAAAACTGAACTGCATAATCTAAATGGGGCCTAACCAGAGCAAGATATAGCCGAAGAACCACACCAGGTGTCTTGTTACTAACGCTTCGAAAAATAAATCCCAATGTCTTATTTGCTTTATTACGAACACTTATGCATTGATTTTTTGTTTTAAATTCTTACTAATCATAACTCCCGGATCTCTTTCGCAATCCGACTTCGCAATCTCAACACCATCCAGCTCGTATCTTGTAACTCTAGCATCATTACTGAGCCTCACAACTTTACATTTGTCAGCATTAAACTGCATCTACCTCGCGTCCGTTAGTGATCAGCTCTTCAGTAGATGTGCCTCCAGTCTCAGGATGTAGTCCATAACCCTAGGCCCGGGCACCAGACTAACGAGGTCCTTCGCCTCGTTAACCTCGGGTAGCGAGGCCCGAATCTCACCGGTCAAACTTGTTCTCAGTCGCCCTCATACAGCACTGGCCAGGGTCACCACAACCTCTCAAGGCTCTCTATACAACACTGGCCAGGGTCACCACAACCTCTCAAGGCTCTCTATACAACACTGGCCAGGGTCACCACAACCTCTCAAGGCTCTCTATACACATTATATCAATATATATAATGGTTCTAGTGATCAATGAGATCATTGATCATCTAGATATCAATGGTTCTAGCAGGAATCTTCTACATATTTCTTCACCTGCGAAGGCTGTTAAACTCACCAAAAGTTCATTTCATAATGTTATTGGGCCTGATGGACGCGTTTCGTTGAAGCACTCCTCGGCATCTTCAGAGGCAGCGGGAAGGTGGAGACATACAAGCCGGATTTACATAATATACACCATATTAGATGAGGAGAAGTGAGATGTCATACTTGTCGGGTGAGGCATACATCCATCCCAACTGGTAATCTCAAATTCCTCTAGTTGTGCCTCGTTAACTATTCCTTCCCTTATCTCTGGAACTTCTCCTTGCTCCAATGTGAAGACTTCCTGTAGTTTCCTATTGAGTTCCTCACACACTTCCTTGTCGTTTGTAGTGAATCTGTCTGCCCCCTATCCTTAATTTCATAACCTGTTCCTTTACTGTTGTTTTTCTCCTAATGTGGCTATGCAACAATTTAGGCTGAGTCTTTGCCTTGCTTGCGATGTCATTTTCGTATTGTCTTTCTGCCTCTCTTCTCATCCTGACATATTCATTCCTGGCATTCTGGTATCTTTCTCTGCTCTCCAGTGTCCTGTTATTCCTATAGTTTCTCCATGCCCTTTTACTTTGCTGCTTAGCTAGCCTACATCTCTGATTAAACCATGGGTTTCTCATCTTCATTTCACTGTTTTCCTTTTGGGCCGGGATAAACTTTTTTGCTGCTTCCTTGCACTTCTGCGTGATGTAGTCATGTCTTGGGCCGTCTTTCCCCTGAGCTCTGTTTCCCATACTATACCCGTTAGGAATTTTCTCATCTCCTCATAGTTTCCCTTACGGAATGCCAGCCTTTTGCCTTCAGTTCCCTTTCTCAAGTACTTTAACCCTCCTTCGACCAGATGCTCAAACGTCAGTACACTGTGGCCGCTCATTCCTACTGGGGAATAGTGCACACAACAGAGCAGGTCCAGTGAACACAACAGAGCAGGTCCAGTGAACACAAGAGAGGTTCACTGGACCTGCAGGTCCAATGAACACAACAGAGCAGGTCCAGTGAACACAAGAGAGGTTCACTGGACCTGCAGGTCCAGTGAACACAACAGAGCAGGTCCAGTGAACACAAGAGAGGTTCACTGGACCTGCAGGTCCAGTGAACACAACAGAGCAGGTCCAGTGTACACAACAGAGCAGGTCCAGTGAACACAACAGAGCAGGTCCAGTGAACACAAGAGAGGGCAGGTCCAGTGAACACAACAGAGCAGGTCCAGTGTACACAAGAGAGCAGGTCCAATGAACACGAGCCATTGATTCGACACTGAATCAACGCCGATGACATTACTCTGTCATCGTTACTGTGTCGTTTTCCATCAGGACGACGGTCTCTTGTGACAGTTCACCACAGGATTACCCTCGAGGCTGGACGCTGAGGAACTGGGACAACACAACGCGGACTGTTGCTAAGGGAGCTGACCTTGAACTTTACACCAGAACCGCAAGTAAGTGTTCCGACAGGTTTTTGTGACGCCTCGCTGCTGATTGAGGACCTTTGATTAATGGTCCACGCCTGAGGGCCAGGTGGTGTTTGTTGGGAGCTGTGTGTGGTGGCGGGCCGCGGGGGCTCTGGTGGTGTTTGTTGGGAGCTGTGTGTGGTGGCGGGCCGCGGGGGCTCTGGTGGTGTTTGTTGGGAGCTGTGTGTGGTGGCTGGCCGCGGGGGCTGCGGTGGTGTTTGTTGGGAGCTGTGTGTGGTGGCGGGCCGCGGGGGCTCCGGTGGTGTTTGTTGGGAGCTGTGTGTGGTGGCGGGCCGCGGGGGCTCCGGTGGTGTTTGTTGGGAGCTGTGTGTGGTGGCGGGCCGCGGGGGCTCCGGTGGTGTTTGTTGGGAGCTGTGTGTGGTGGCGGGCCGCGGGGGCTCCGGTGGCGGGCCGCGGGGGCTCCGGTGGTGTTTGTTGGGAGCTGTGTGTGGTGGCGGGCCGCGGGGGCTCCGGTGGCTGGCCGCGGGGGCTCTGGTGGCGGGCCACGGGGGCTCCGGTGGTGTTTGTTGGGAGCTGTGTCTGGTGGCGGGCCGCGGGGGCTCCGGTGGCTGGCCGCGGGGGCTCTGGTGGCGGGCCGCGGGGGCTCCGGTGGCTGGCCGCGGGGGCTCCGGTGGCGGGCCGCGGGGGCTCTGGTGGCTAGCCGCGGGGGCTCCGGTGGTGTTTGTTGGGAGCTGTGTGTGGTGGCGGGCCACGGGGGCTCCGGTGGTGTTTGTTGGGAGCTGTGTGTGGTGGCGGGCCGCGGGGGCTCCGGTGGCTGGCCGCGGGGGCTCTGGTGGCGGGCCACGGGGGCTCTGGTGGTGTTTGTTGGGAGCTGTGTG
>NC_059576.1:5579977-5652477 GCF_020424385.1 Procambarus clarkii | reverse complement strand
GTGGTGTTTGTTGGGGGCTGTGTGTGGTGGCGGGCCGCGGGGGCTCCGGTGGTGTTTGTTGGGAGCTGTGTGTGGTGGCGGGCCGCGGGGGCTCCGGTGGCGGGCCGCGGGGGCTCCGGTGGTGTTTGTTGGGGGCTCTGTGTGGTGGCGGGCCGCGGGGGCTCCGGTGGCGGGCCGCGGGGGCTCTGGTGGTGTTTGTTGGGGGCTGTGTGTGGTGGCGGGCCGCGGGGGCTCCGGTGGCGGGCCGCGGGGGCTCCGGTGGTGTTTGTTGGGGGCTGTGTGTGGTGGCGGGCCGCGGGGGCTCCGGTGGTGTTTGTTGGGGGCTGTGTGTGGTGGCGGGCCGCGGGGGCTCTGGTGGCGGGCCGCGGGGGCTCCGGTGGCGGGCCGCGGGGGCTCCGGTGGCGGGCCGCGGGGGCTCTGGTGGCAGGCCGCGGGGGCTCTGGTGGTGTTTGTTGGGAGCTGTGTGTGGTGGCGGGCCGCGGGGGCTCCGGTGGTGTTTGTTGGGAGCTGTGTGTGGTGGCGGGCCGCGGGGGCTCCGGTGGTGTTTGTTGGGAGCTGTGTGTGGTGGCGGGCCGCGGGGGCTCTGGTGGTGTTTGTTGGGGGCTGTGTGTGGTGGCGGGCCGCGGGGGCTCCGGTGGTGTTTGTTGGGAGCTGTGTGTGGTGGCGGGCCGCGGGGGCTCCGGTGGTGTTTGTTGGGAGCTGTGTGTGGTGGCTGGCCGCGGGGGCTCTGGTGGTGTTTGTTGGGAGCTCTGTGTGGTGGCGGGCCACGGGGGCTCTGGTGGTGTTTGTTGGGAGCTGTGTGTGGTGGCGGGCCACGGGGGCTCCGGTGGTGTTTGTTGGGAGCTGTGTGTGGTGGCGGGCCGCGGGGGCTCTGGTGGTGTTTGTTGGGAGCTGTGTGTGGTGGCGGGCCGCGGGGGCTCCGGTGGCGGGCCGCGGGGGCTCCGGTGGTGTTTGTTGGGAGCTGTGTGTGGTGGCGGGCCGCGGGGGCTCCGGTGGTGTTTGTTGGGAGCTGTGTGTGGTGGCGGGCCGCGGGGGCTCCGGTGGTGTTTGTTGGGAGCTCTGTGTGGTGGCGGGCCGCGGGGGCTCCGGTGGTGTTTGTTGGGAGCTGTGTGTGGTGGCGGGCCGCGGGGGCTCTGGTGGTGTTTGTTGGGAGCTCTGTGTGGTGGCGTGCCGCGGGGGCTCCGGTGGTGTGCCGCGGGGGCTCCGGTGGTGTTTGTTGGGAGCTCTGTGTGGTGGCGGGCCAGGGGGCTCTGGTGGTGTTTGTTGGGAGCTCTGTGTGGTGGCGGGCCGCGGGGGCTCCGGTGGCGGGCCGCGGGGGCTCCGGTGGCGGGCCGCGGGGGCTCTGGTGGTGTTTGTTGGGAGCTGTGTGTGGTGGCGGGCCACGGGGGCTCTGGTGGTGTTTGTTGGGAGCTCTGTGTGGTGGCGGGCCGCGGGGGCTCCGGTGGCGGGCCGCGGGGCCCGCCTTTTCATACCGTTCATTTCCTGAGTATAGTTTATTTTCGTATTTTTTCATTTCGTTTTTTATCTGTTTTTCTTATATTTCAGTGATGGGAACATCAGATTATTTGATGTTCTTAATTTTTTTATGGGATCATCAGATTATTTAGGAATGCATCGAACGAGGGAGTGGGAAATGGTGGGGAGGACAAGGGGACGAGGGAGTGAGGGATGGTGGGGAGAACGAGAGGACAGGGGAGGGGAGGACGAGTGGACGCGGGAGTAGGGAATTATTGGTAGGAAGAGGGGACGGGGAGTGAGGAATGGTGGGGAGGACAAGGGGACGGGGGAGTGGGAAATGGTGGGGAGGACGAGGGGACGGGGGAGTGAGGGATGGTGGGGAGGACGAGGGGACGGGGGAGTGAGGGATGGTGGGGAGGACAAGGGGACGGGGGAGTGGGAAATGGTGGGGAGGACGAGGGGACGGGGGAGTGAGGGATGGTGGGGAGGACGAGGGGACGGGGGAGTGAGGGATGGTGGGGTGGACGAGGGGACGGGGGAGTGAGGGATGGTGGGGAGGACGAGGGGACGGGGGAGCGAGGGATGGTGGGGAGGACGAGGGGACGAGGGAGTGAGGGATGGTGGGGAGGACGAGGGGACGGGGGAGTGAGGGATGGTGGGGAGGACGAGGGAACGGGGGAGTGAGGAATGGTGGGGAGGACGAGGGGACGAGGGAGTGAGGAATGGTGGGGAGGACGAGGGGACGAGGGAGTGAGGGATGGTGGGGTGGACGAGGGGACGGGGGAGTGAGGGATGGTGGGGAGGACGAGGGGACGAGGGAGTGAGGGATGGTGGGGAGGACAAGGGGACGGGGGAGTGGGAAATGGTGGGGAGGACGAGGGGACGGGGGAGTGAGGGATGGTGGGGTGGACGAGGGGACGGGGGAGTGAGGGATGGTGGGGAGGACGAGGGGACGGGGGAGTGAGGGATGGTGGGGAGGACGAGGGGACGGGGGAGTGAGGGATGGTGGGGTGGACGAGGGGACGGGGGAGTGAGGGATGGTGGGGAGGACGAGGGGACGGGGGAGTGAGGAATGGTGGGGTGGACGAGGGGACGGGGGAGTGAGGGATGGTGGGGAGGACGAGGGACGGGGGAGTGAGGGATAGTGGGGTGGACGAGGGGACGGGGGAGTGAGGGATGGTGGGGTGGACGAGGGGACAGGGGAGTGAGGGATGGTGGGGAGGACGAGGGGACGGGGGAGTGAGGGATGGTGGGGAGGACGAGGGGACGGGGGAGTGAGGGATAGTGGGGTGGACGAGGGGACGGGGGAGTGAGGGATGGTGGGGAGGACGAGGGGACGGGGGAGTGAGGAATGGTGGGGTGGACGAGGGGACGGGGGAGTGAGGGATGGTGGGGAGGACGAGGGGACGGGGGAGTGAGGGATAGTGGGGTGGACGAGGGGACGGGGGAGTGAGGGATGGTGGGGTGGACGAGGGGACAGGGGAGTGAGGGATGGTGGGGAGGACGAGGGGACGGGGGAGTGAGGGATGGTGGGGAGGACGAGGGGACGGGGAGTGAGGGATGGTGGGGTGGACGAGGGGACGGGGGAGTGAGGGATGGTGGGGAGGACGAGGGGACAGGGGAGTGAGGGATGGTGGGGTGGACGAGGGGACGGGGGAGTGAGGGATGGTGGGGAGGACGAGGGGATGGGGGAGTGGGGAATGGTGGGGAGGACGAGGGGACCGGGAAGGGTCGGGAGTTCTAAGAGTCAACAAACCAGACAATCTCTATCTTCACAAACAATGGAACAACAAAACATAGTGTATACCCACACTCATTGTGAAATTAAACATGTTAGAGACGTGAACCTCTTTCTTTACCATTTAACCAGACTGAGCCACAGCAACGTGTGGCCGGGTACAGCTAGTATATATATATATATATAAATTCTCCCATAGAAGACGTGGCGCAGTGGAATTTTCCGTCAATAGAAAACGAGATATCATTGCTGTTACGAACCCAATTCCATCGTCGGAGCATGGAGCAGGGACGTCAACGCCATCTGTGAGTCCGCTCCCGAAACCCCCACAACATGGACGACGCCATCTAGTGGTGACAGGATTATACCAGCAAGAGGCGCTAGATTCCTGTCCTAGTCAGCTCGAGAGGTAGCTGGAGCTGACCTCTGGTGAGGTGGTGCTTAGACAATCAGCGCCATCTATGGAAGGAGGAGTTGTATGTCTATGTCAGAGTACGTAAGTGATGTTTCCTAGTGTCCCATGTACTGACCAGTGTATTGATGACGTGTCTGTATCCACAGAGTCGACGTAGGGCTGCTGTGGTACGAGGACAGTCAGTCTACCCAGGGCCGCCAATAGCTCTCTACTCCATTCTGCTGTACGGAAGCAGTGAGTCGCCGCCGCAGAAGAACTGTGAAGTGTTCTACTGTCTGCCTGTGAAGTGGCAGATACAGAATTCGGCGTACCCGGGACTGGCTAACGGAGGAGACGACTGACAGTAAGGTGCTATGGAGTGTAACCAGCGAGTTGCAAGAAGCTCCTGCCAGGGGTTCGCTACTCTTGTATTTGTACGTGTAGAGGCCCAGCAGCGCGAGGCTGATGTTCTCTGCCAGCACCAGGCTGGAGAGTGATTGTGGGCCTGCATGAAGAGCACCTAGTGAGACTGTGGCTTGGCTGGCCCGTGGCCAGGGTAGACTCGTTGGTGTTTCCCAGTACTGGTTGAGGACGGTACTGTGTTGAGGAAACATGGTAGCTGACACGACTGCATCGTTTGAGCATCGAGGAGCGTTTAGTGTCCTATGAGAGAGACCTCTTGTGTACATGTTAAGTGTAGTAATACTTCCTTTAGGATTATATATGAGGTGATGGGAAAGTGTTTATATGTGAATATATTGATAATTGATTAAGTGTCATATTCAATGCACTTCCCCCAGTGTTTTTTACTTGCATTACCGAGCTCACTCCTTGAAAGCCACTACTAACTTGGGGCCGGATACCAGAACTTTAGTTCCACCAGCAAAGAACCCGGTTGCGACCCATTGTGGCGGTAACAATTGCCACATAGCGCTATAAATTCACCAGCTATTCTGTTGGGAAATATTGTTAATACAGTAGTCTTTGGACTTATAACATCATAAAAACATCTCATTTTGATTTACTTATCAGTATCAAAATAGAATAAATGTGACCCCTTCTAGCACATGTTGACATCTGGACAAAGAGAGCCAGGAGCGTCAGTGGTGAGGGAGGTCAGCCTCTGTTTATAGACCAGAGTCGCTGGAGCAAATTGAGTTCCTACAATTCTCCTTTGGACGAAGTGTTATGGAGATGAAATTAGTGCTTCTACCATCAACAACCACAAGGGAACCCTGGAAACACAAACCGAAACTGTCTCTATTTTCCGCTTGTTACAATTTGTAATAAAGTTGTTACATCTTGGCTTAACGTGTTTATGACGTATTAGAACGTTGTTACAACTCGCTATATTGGTTGTTATAACTGGTTAGGAGGTGTTAAAACTTGTTCGAACGTTGTACCAACGTCGGAGTTTCGGTGTGTGTTTGGCGGGAAGTGTCTTTCCAAAATCTTATCTAAGTCATTATTGGCCAGTAATGTTAGGAAGATATGATTAATTCCGGTTAGGACATGAGGCAACGACTCAACCCAGGTAATAAATCCTTGGTTCTTATCTAATAATATAACAATGTTTCATCTGATATAGCTGTCATATATTAGGATTATGGCTTTACAGCAACTGTCCCTTTGACAGGTGTATAAGAGGAAACAAGAATTAATTTTGGTACATCAGTACAGGGATGGTGGATGCTAGCCTCACTCAGAGCATTATTTGGTGTCATCATTCGTATTCTTACTTGGTGGACTAAGCCTATCATACAATAACATAAGGCACCTCAATTTATTTACTAAAATATGTAGTTTAATACTGTAGTTTGACTGCATATATATATATATATATATATATATATATATATATATATATATATATATATATATATATATATATATATATATATATATGTCGTACCTAGTAGCCAGAACGCACTTTTTGGCCTACTATGCAAGGCCCGATTTGCCTAGTAAGCCAAGTTTTCCTGAATTAATATA
This sequence comes from Procambarus clarkii, assembly GCF_020424385.1. Lineage (NCBI taxonomy): Eukaryota > Metazoa > Arthropoda > Malacostraca > Decapoda > Cambaridae > Procambarus > Procambarus clarkii. The sequence continues at coordinate 5,646,895 of NC_059576.1, read as the reverse complement.
TTTTCTCTAATTTTTTTCTTATGAAATGATAAAGCTACCCATTTCATTATGTATGAGATCATTTTTTTTTTATTGGAGTTAAAATTAACGTAGATATATGACCGAACCTAACCAACCCTACCTAACCTAACCTAACCTATCTTTATAGGTTAGGTTTGGTTAGGTAGTCGAAAAAGTTAGGTTAGGTTAGGTTAGGTAGGTTAGGTAGTCGAAAAACAATTAATTCATGAAAACTTGGCTTATTAGGCAAATCGGGCCTTGCATAGTAGGCTGAGAAGTGCGTTCTGGCTACTAGGTACGACATATATATATATATATATATATATATATATATATATATATATATATATATATATATATATATATATATATATATATATATATATATATATTTACTATTAAACTACATATATTATTTACTAATATATGTAGTTTTATACTGTAGTTTGACTGTGTGTATATATATATATATATATATATATATATATATATATATATATATATATATATATTATACCCCCCCCCTAATGTGCATGGAATCGAGTTGTAAGAATATTGCAGAAATACAGTCCGCTAAACATCATACAAATTGCTATCAAAATATATAAACTAACGTAAATATAAATTCTATATAAATTCATATGAATTAAATAAATATAAATCTCACAGGTCGGTTCCCACATTATATGATCCTTCCTTACATCCTTCAAATTGGATAGCACAGAACCGGTTCGAATCCCCCAAATTATATGATCATTCGAACCTAGATGGTCTAGAGAGCTAGGTTATCATCACATTAAATAAATTAGTGAACAAATATTGCCAGTCACAGCCAGTGACCGGCAGCTTAGCCTCGAGCGAGCTCAAGAACCCCTCAGCCTCAGTCTCAGTCTCAGTCTCAGCCTCAGCCTCAGTCTCAGTCTCAGCCTCAGCCTCAGTCTCAGTCTCAGTCTCAGCCTCAGCCTCAGCCTCAGCCTCATCAGCGGTTACATGGTCACCCACCAATTTCAAGGAGTTTTATTTCGTTAAGTGACAGCGCTGATTTTAAAGCCAGCCAAATTAGTGGCTGTGCCCTCGCAAGATTATCCACGAATTTGTGGTGTTAATTGCGCGAGGTTACTAATAAGATTTAATACTTCTAAATAATACTAGAGGCTAATTAAGAGGCTATCATCAATAATTCTGTATGTTATTTCTCTTAAATAGAGAATTATTTCAACAATTTCAAAGAATTTATTAATTTCAACACAAGAAAGAACACGAAACAATGGGTATAATATTTTGTAAGTTAAAGGGAAGAATGGAAGTAACTACAAAGGGCCTATTGGCCCTTATTTCTTGATGCTTCTATATTGGTGCGGAGTCTTGAAGTGCGTAGAATATAGTTGTGCATTAATTGGCTGTTGATTACTGGTGTCGACTTCTTAATGTGTAGTGCCTCGCAGATATCTAGCCGCCTGCTATCTCTGTATCTATCGCTGATTTCCGTGTTTTTGTTAAGACTTCTCTGGTTGTGGGAAGAGATTATATGTTCCTTAATAGAGCCCTGTTGCTTATGCATCGTTAATCGCCTGGAAAGAGATGTTGTTGTCTTGCCTATATACTGAATTCTTTGAGGCTTACAGTCCCCAAGTGGGCATTTGAAGGCATAGACGACATTGGTCTCTTTTAAAGCGTTCTGTTTTGTGTCTGGAGAGTTTCTCATGAGTAGGCTGGCCGTTTTCTTGGTTTTATAGTAGATCGTCAATTGTATCTTCTGATTTTTGTCTGTAGGGATAACATTTCTATTAACAATATCTTTCAGGACCCTTTCCTCCGTTTTATGAGCTGTGGAAAAGTAGTTCCTGTAAAATAGTCTAATAGGGGGTATAGGTGTTGTGTTAGTTGTCTCTTCAGAGGTTGCATGGCGTGTCACTTTCCTTCTTATGATGTCTTCAATGAAACCATTGGAGAAGCCGTTGTTGACTAGGACCTGCCTTACCCTACAGAGTTCTTCATCGACTTGCTTCCATCCTGAGCTGTGGCTAAGAGCACGGTCGACATAAGGATCCCCATGTTGGGGATCCCCTCCCATGTTGGAATATGTGGGAATGAACGAGCAGATGTGCTGGCTGCTGAAGGCGCTGAAGGAGATCACATTGAATACTTCATACCCAAGACTCTACTACAAATTAGAGGTATTGTCAGGCAACATCACTGTGACAAGGTAACTGAGGAAAGGAGGATAGAAGCACAAACCAGTGAATCTGTACGATGGTACAACATGGTTGCAGCTGACAATCCCAATCATTATGGCCGAAGAGGAGGAGGACGAGGGAGAGAATCAGTAATAGCGAGAATCCGTCTTGGATACAAATATCCATGGAGATATGGAATGGAAACAACAGTTGATCAGCGAAGTTGCAGAATCTGTGGTGAGAGTGATGGACACCGCCTTGAACACTATCTACGTGAATGTGAACACCTGAGAGACATTAGGAATATGTGTAGAATAATAAACCCCACATTGTTTGAGTTAGGAAAACACTATTTGTCAAATATTGATACTGTTCTTAAAAGATTTCCCCATTTTGCACCTGCAAGATAACGTAAGCTTTTAAGGGTTGATAGATGTTAATCTTCTTGTTTGAGGAGCTGTTCACTTGAGACAGTTAAGCAAGTCCCAGCTGTGTCTGGGTACAAGTGACAGGATGAACAACCCAGCGGGTTTTCTTCCTATTGGGGAGTGTTGTACATGCTGCTATGGCGGTGTGTTCACTCACAGGATGAGTGGCGCTGCCCAATACTGTCACTATGGCGGTGTGTCCACTCACAGGATGAGTGGCGCTGCCCAATACTGTCACTATGGCGGTATGTCCACTCACAGGATGAGTGGCGCTGCCCAATACTGTCACTATGGCGGTGTGTCCACTCACAGGATGAGTGGCGCTGCCCAATACTGTCACTATGGCGGTGTGTCCACCCACAGGATGAGTGGCGCTGCCCAATACTGTCACTATGGCGGTGTGTCCACTCACAGGATGAGTGGCGCTGCCCAATACTGTCACTATGGCGGTGTGTCCACTCACAGGATGAGTGACGCTGCCCAATACTGTCACTATGGCGGTGTGTCCACCCACAGGATGAGTGGCGCTGCCCAATACTGTCACTATGGCGGTGTGTCCACTCACAGGATGAGTGGCGCTGCCCAATAAACTCGCCCCTCGGGGCAAAATATAAATTTAAAAAAATGTACCCACTACCCACTGCCCACTACCCACTGCCCATACCCGCCCATTGTACTCACCGCACAGGGCACCTCAAGGCACCCATGACGGCCACATGTGATTGGTCCAAACCACAACAATAAATCAAACTGCAGAATGCATTTTGGTCCATAAGTGGCAGTTGCTCCTGTTTACATCTTCCCACACTCATTCATATACATGTCCAACCATCGCTTCGAAACAGTGATTCAGCGCGCGCATTATGCGACCCAAACAAGCAGTCCGTCCTCCAAACAAAGACCCAAAAGTGACTCCATCCACCCACCAAACCCCCTGTTTATGAATGAAAAACGGTTTACACACGACTCACAACTGCTGACGTTCGAACACTTCCGGAACAAGTGCTTCACTGACGAATTTTTTTCGAACCACAACGCTGTAAACAGCCCGTCCTCCAAACAAAGATCCAAAAGTGATTCCATCCACCCGCCAAACCCCCTGTTTATGAATGAAAAACGGTTTACACACGACTCACAACTGCTGACGTTCGAACATATCCGGAACAAGTGCTTCACTAACGAATATTGTTCGAATCACAACGCTGTAAATGCTTCACCCACGTACTACAAATACAAATAATCGCCCACAGAACCTAAACACCTATCCTGACCTAACCTAAGTCTATATATATGCACAATATGCTAATTTATTATAATATTAATTTATATTTGAGAAAAATTCCTATTTTGAATGAACAGCATGTAAAAATTTATGAATGCATCTGTGGGGTCGACCGCTGGATGGAATGGACTTGAGTCGAGGACGGGTTGAAACAAGGTCATTCTGGATGCCTTCATCCAAGAAGAAGACGATCACAGGACACAGGCACATGGCCCCACGACACACAATGTGTCACACAACATCCTGGAGGAGCGACAGGACACAAGACACATGGCCCCACGACACACAATGTGTCACACAACATCCTGGAGAAGCGACAGGACACAGACACATGGCCCCACGACACAATGTGTCACACAACATCCTGGAGGAGCGACAGGACACAGGCACATGGCCCCACGACACAATGTGTCACACAACATCCTGGAGGAGTGACAGGACACAGACACATGGCCCCACGACACACAATGTGTCACACAACATCCTGGAGAAGCGACAGGACACAGACACATGGCCCCACGACACAATGTGTCACACAACATCCTGGGGGAGCGACAGGACACAGACACATGGCCCCACGACACAATGTGTCATACAACATCCTGGAGGAGTGCTCTTGACCCCGACCAGCTAGACACATCCCGCCCCGAGGGCCGGGCGGCGAGCAAGTCATGGTGAACTATTCTTAACCTGTTCTTTAACACAGTGTTCCTGCCGCTCATCCCCACAATGACATAACGTTATCCAACACCTCACTCAATATGACGGCCACAATGTTCCTCTAATGCCCGGACTGACCTTCCAAGGGTGGGAATGATCTTCATCTTCTTGCGCATCTACTAGCTCATCTACCACATCTACTAGTGCGTCTACTACATCTATTAGTGCGTCTATTACATCTACTAGTACATCTACTACATTAACTACATCTACTAACATATCTACATATACTAGCACATCTACACCACCTACTAGTGCATCTACTACATCTACTAGCATATCTACTACATCTGTTAGCGCATCTACTACATCTACTTGCACAATAGCACAAATATCTAATGAAGATCTCATCGACCTAACAAATTCACAAAGACCTGAAAGTTGTAGCATTAAATATTATGATAGATACCGTGAGGAGACATTCACATATGGGACTAATAGAACAAGAACCCGGCAATGTGATGTTATAGTGGCCAGAATACGCCTGGGATATAGACGTATCTGGCAGCTTTCTCAAAACCCAAATGTCGAGTACACAATGTGTCAACTTTGTGAAAGAGAAAACATGCACTCTCTTGAACATTATATTGTGGAATGTCCCATACTGACTGACTTTCGCCCTCCTGGGCTAAGGTATGCTGAACTCTGTAACTACTATATGAGTACTGGAACACTTGATGATATATTGGACTTGTATCCAAGATTAACCATGTAATATATCAATTATACAATGTATGTATGTGATGTAAGTATATAACCTGAGCTTGTAAAAGCAACTTAATCGCCTTCAGTGATTAAGTGCTTAATTGCACACTAGTTTCTCTATTAGTTATCTCACCTTGTCAGAGTAAGAGAGACAAATGTATGTGTTTGCATGTGTGTGTATATATATATATATATATATATATATATATATATATATATATATATATATATATATATATATATATATATATATATATATATATATATATATATATATATATATATTAGTATATTTTGGTACCAGTCTTTCCTGTAGACATATATTATTAAATATGACCGAAAAAGTAAGATTAATAATTCTAACACGAATTTTCTCAATCTTTCGTACATTACGCTTCACTGTTGGAGGTAAATAAAAAATCACTTCTCCAAAATTCATTTTTATTTCTAGTCTGACGCGACACGGGCGCGTTTCGTAAAACTTATTACATTTTCAAAGACTTCACAAATACACAACTGATTAGAACGTATCTCTGATTTTATATCTACATTTGAGTGAGGTGGGAAGGGTGATGTGGCATTAACACAAGACAGAACAGGAGGGGATATTAATAGGGTATTAAAAGTATCAACACAAGACAGAACAGAAACAATGGGTATTGAATAGAAGTGTTTGTACAAAGCCTATTGGTCCATATTTCTTGATGCTTCTATATTGGAGCGGAGTCTTGAGGTGGGTAGAATATAGTTGTGCAATAATTGGCTGTTGATTGCTGGTGTTGACTTCTTGATGTGTAGTGCCTCGCAAACGTCAAGCCGCCTGCTATCGCTGTATCTATCGATGATTTCTGTGTTGTTTACTAGGATTTCTCTGGCGATGGTTTGGTTATGGGAAGAGATTATATGTTCCTTAATGGAGCCCTGTTGCTTATGCATCGTTAAACGCCTAGAAAGAGATGTTGTTGTCTTGCCTATATACTGGGTTTTTTGGAGCTTACAGTCCCCAAGTGGGCATTTGAAGGCATAGACGACATTAGTCTCTTTTAAAGCGTTCTGTTTTGTGTCTGGAGAGTTTCTCATGAGTAGGCTGGCCGTTTTTCTGGTTTTATAGTAAATCGTCAGTTGTATCCTCTGATTTTTGTCTGTAGGGATAACGTTTCTATTAACAATATCTTTCAGGACCCTTTCCTCCGTTTTATGAGCTGTGGAAAAGAAGTTCCTGTAAAATAGTCTAATAGGGGGTATAGGTGTTGTGTTAGTTGTCTCTTCAGAGGTTGCATGGCTTTTCACTTTCCTTCTTATGATGTCTTCGATGAAACCATTGGAGAAGCCGTTATTGACTAGGACCTGCCTTACCCTACAGAGTTCTTCGTCGACTTGCTTCCATTCTGAGCTGTGGCTGAGAGCACGGTCGACGTATGCGTTAACAACACTCCTCTTGTACCTGTCAGGGCAGTCGCTGTTGGCATTTAGGCACATTCCTATGTTTGTTTCCTTAGTGTAGACTGCAGTGTGGAAACCTCCGCCCTTTTCCATGACTGTTACATCTAGAAAAGGCAGCTTCCCATCCTTTTCCGTCTCGTAAGTGAAACGCAGCACGGAACTCTGCTCAAATGCCTCCTTCAGCTTCTGCAGATGTCTGACATCAGGTACCTGTGTAAAAATGTCGTCAACATACCTGCAGTATATGGCCGGTTTCAAGTTCATGTCGACTAAGACTTTTTGCTCGATGGTACCCATGTAGAAGTTTGCAAACAGGACACCTAGGGGAGAACCCATGGCGACCCCATCTACTTGCTTATACAGAACGCTTTAAAAGAGACTAATGTCGTCTATGCCTTCAAATGCCCACTTGGGGACTGTAAGCTCCAAAAAACCCAGTATATAGGCAAGACAACAACATCTCTTTCTAGGCGTTTAACGATGCATAAGCAACAGGGCTCCATTAAGGAACATATAATCTCTTCCCATAACCAAACCATCGCCAGAGAAATCCTAGTAAACAACACAGAAATCATCGATAGATACAGCGATAGCAGGCGGCTTGACGTTTGCGAGGCACTACACATCAAGAAGTCAACACCAGCAATCAACAGCCAATTATTGCACAACTATATTCTACCCACCTCAAGACTCCGCTCCAGTATAGAAGCATCAAGAAATATGGACCAATAGGCTTTCTACAAACACTTCTATTCAATACCCATTGTTTCTGTTCTGTCTTGTGTTGATACTTTTAATACCCTATTAATATCCCCTCCTGTTCTGTCTTGTGTTAATGCCACATCACCCTTCCCACCTCACTCAAATGTAGATATAAAATCAGAGATACGTTCTAATCAGTTGTGTATTTGTGAAGTCTTTGAAAATGTAATAAGTTTTACGAAACGCGCCCGTGTCGCGTCAGACTAGAAATAAAAATGAATTTTGGAGAAGTGATTTTTGATTTACCTCCAACAGTGAAGCGTAATGTACGAAAGATTGAGAAAATTCGTGTTAGAATTATTAATCTTACTTTTTCGGTCATATTTAATAATATATATATATATATATATATATATATATATATATATATATATATATATATATATATATATATATATATATATGTACGTATATGTGTGTGTGTGTGTGTATGTATGTGTATAAAGTATATATGGAAGCTGATCAGAATTCCATTTCACATTTGTAAATGCACATTAATGACACTATGTAAAAGACACATCTAACACTTTATGTAGGGCATACGTAAATCTGTGTATCTATGTATTTACGTATGTAGGTTAGCTTAGCATTTTAAAAGCACTACAATCACCTTCTGTGGTTGAGTGTTCAATAAACCCCTGAACTGTATGTTTAACACATCTCTAACCCTGTCCATGGAGGACAGAAGAAAATGTATATATGCTGGTTAGCATTGTAAATGTCTGGCCACGTCTGTGGTAGAAAATAATAATAATAAAAAAATACTAAAATAAATAGAAAACTAGCACACCTACTAGCGTTAGTGTCATCTTATAAGAATATTTGTCCAGTTCATAAACGTACTAGTGGGAGGTGGGGGGGGGGCCGTGTAGGCCTATATAAGGCCTGTGAAGTAGGCTGCCTCTGGGGAAGATAATGTAACTCCTTTTGTCTGGGGGGGAGGGAGGGCTGGTCAGGCCTCTGGCTCTAACTGACTCTATCTGGCTCCTGGCCGGCCAGTCCTTACCGCATCTGGGGCCAGATTCACGAAGCAGTTACGCGAGTACCTACGACCGTGTACATCTTTCCTCAATCTTTGACGGCTTTGGTTACATTTATTAAACAGTTTACAAGCATGAAAACTTGCCAATCAACTCTTGTTATTGTTATAAACAGCCTCCTGGTGCTTCGGAGCTCATTAACTGTTTAATAATTGTAAACAAAGCTGCGAAAGATTTAGTAAAAATGTACAGGTTCGTAAGTGCTTGCGTAACTGCTTCGTGAATCTGGCCCCTGGCTCGGCCGCCCGGCCCCTTGACGCTGCCGTCAGGCATGGTAAGTGGTGGCGCAGTGGTAACACACTCGACCCGCGATTAATGTGTCTAGGGGTCGAATCCTAGCCGTGGAGGATGAACTGGGCGTCAGGCCTTCATCTTATGCCTATGTTCACCCAACAGTGGTTGGGTACCTGGTTGTAAACCCTCTGGCGGGTCGTGTTCCAGGAACACTAATAGGGTAAGGCTTACCCTGAGCTATGGGAAGGGAAAGCTCTCAGCCAGCTAACAGGAGTCAGCAGTCGTCTGCTCCTGTACCCTCCTGTGTAACACTAGCAGGGTAAGTCTTACCCTCAGCTATGGGAAGGAAAAGCTCTCAGCCAGCTAACAGGAGTCAGCAGTCGTCTGCTCCTGTACCCTCCTGTGTAACACTAGCAGGGTAAGGCTTACCCTGAGCTATGGGAAGGGAAAGCTCTCAGCCAGCTAACAGGAGTCAGCAGTCGTCTGCTCCTGTACCCTCCTGTGTAACACTAGAAGGGTAAGGCTTACCCTGAGCTATGGGAAGGGAAAGCTCTCAGCCAGCTAACAGGAGTCAGCAGTCGTCTTAGTCTTCAGCATAGTGTGTTTCAGCTCTTGCTGTGTCCTTAAGGCTTCCAGTAATACAAAACGTTGACTTATTTGAGGGCACAACAATACATTTTTCGTACATTCCAAGTCAGTGTCTATAGACATCGTAGTATCTAAAGATACTCTGAGTTTTAGATGATAGCTTCTTTAACTCTCAAAACAGGTTGTTAGGCTGCCCAGTGACATCACGAGAAGGTGACGTCTAGAGCCCAGGAACCTGAGTTCGACCCCCAGTCAATTACTTTATTATATTCTCATCGTTGTGTTGTATTTTCATATATTTACACAAATAAAATCATGTAGATTTTGGGTAGAGGGCCCCATACCCAAATTTAAGTAACAAATATTTTAGAACAAACTTGGGAAATCAGACAAAGATTTGCTGGGGACTATGTTGTTTGGGCCACTAAGTTGGCTGTGCTGCTACCTGATTACTGTGTTAATGTGGGCACCCTACTGTGGGTGGTAAAGGGCCCCATACCCATCCTGTGGGTGATAGGGGATCTTATACCCATCATATGGGTGGCAGAAAGGGCCCATACCCATCCAGATGGTGGTAGAGGGCCCCATACCCAACCTGTGAGTGGTAGGGGACCTTATACCCATCATATGGGTGGTAGAGGAGACCCATACCCATCCAGAAATTGGTAGAGGGGGCCACCTTTCCTATCCACAGGGAGGTAGTGGGCCCCATACCCATCCTGTTGATGGTAGACGGACCCATACCCACCCTGTGAATGGTACAGGGCCCAATACCCATTATATGAGTGGTAAAGGGCCCCATACCCATCCTGTTGATGGTAAAGGGCCCCATACCCATCCTGCAGGTGGTAGAGGGCCCCATATCCATCGAATGGGTAGTAGCGGGCCCCATATCCATCGAATGGGTAGTAGCGGGCCCCATACCCATCCTGTTGATGGTAGAGGGCCTAATACCCATCCTGTGGGTAGTAAAGGGCCCCAAATCCATCCAGAGGATGGTAGAGGGGCCCATATACCCATCCTGTTGATGGTAGAGGGACCCATACCCATCGTGTGGGTGGTATACGGCCCCATACCCATCACGTTGATGATAGAGAGCCACATACCCATCCAGAGGATGGTATAAGGCCCCATACCCATCCTGTGGGTAGTAGAGGGCCCTATACCCATCCTGTGGGTAGTAAAGGGCCCCATACCCATCCACAGGGTGGTAGAGGACCTCATACCCATCCAGAGGATGGTAGAGGGCCCCATACCCATCCTGTGGGTGGTAGAGGGACCCCATAGCCATTCAGAAAATGGTAGAGGGCTCCATACCCATCCTATGGGTGGTAGAGGGCCTCATACCCATCCTGTTGATGGTTGAGGGCGCAGTATCCATCTAGAGAGTGGAAGATGGCCCCATATGCATCCTGTGGGTGGTAGAGGGCCCCATACCCATCCTGTGGGTGGTAGAGGGCCCCATACCAATTATGTGGTTGGTAGAGGACCCAAATACCCATCCTGTTGATGATAGAGGGCCCCATACCCATCCAGAAGGTGGTAAAGGGCCCCATATCCATACTGTAGGCAATAGAGGGCCCCATGCCCATCCTGTGGGTGGTAGAGGGCCCGATACCCATCCTGTACGTAGCAGACGGCCCCATACCCATTCTGTGGGTGGTAGAGGGCCCCATATTCATCCTGTTGATTGAAGAGGGCCCCATACCCATCCTGTAGGTGGTAGAGGGCCCCATGCCCATCCTCAGGGCAGTAGAGGGCCGCATACCCATTCTGTGGTTGGTAGAGGGCCGCATACCCATCCTGTTGATGGTAAAAAGCTCCATACCCATCCTGTGGGTGGTATAGGGCTCCATACCTATCCTGTTGATGGTAAAGGGCCCAATACTCATTCTGTGGTTGGTAGAGGGCCGCATACCCATCCTGTTGATGGTAAAAAGCCCCATACCCATCCTGTGGGTGGTATAGGGCTCCATACCTATCCTGTTGATGGTAAAGGGCCCAATACTCATTCTGTGGTTGGTAGAGGGCCCTCATGCACATCCTGTTCAGGGAAGAGGGCCCCATACCAATCTAGAGGGTGGAAGAGGGCTCCATACCCATCTAGAGGGTGGAAGAGGGCCCCATACCCATCTAGAGGGTAGAAGATGTCCCAATACCCATCTTGTGGGTGGTAAAGGGCTCCATACCCATCCTGTTGGTGGTAGAGGGCCCTGTACCCATCCTGTTGATGGTAAAGGGCCCCATACCCATCCTGTTGATGGAAGAGGGCCCCATAGCCATTCTGTTGATGATAGAGGGCCCCATACCCATCCTGAGGAAAGTAGAGGGCTGCATACCCATCCTGTTGATAGTAGAGGACCCCATACCCATCCTTTCGATGGAAGAGGGCCCCATACCCATCATGTTGATTTAAGAGGGCCCCATACCCATCCTGTGGGTTGTAGAGGGCCCCATACCCATCCTGTGGGTGGTAGAGGGCCCCATACCCATCTTGAGGGTAGTAGAGGGCCGCATACCCATCCTGTTGATGGTAGAGGACCCCATACCCATCCCGTGGGTGGTAGAGGGCCTCATAACCATCCTGCTGATGGAAAAGGGCCCCATAACCATCCAGAGGGTGGTTAAGAGCCCCATACCCATCCTGTGGGTGGTAGACAGCCCCATACTCATCCTGTTGATGGTAGAGGGGTCCCCATACCCATCCTCTTGATGGTAGAGGGTCCCATACCCATCCTCTTGATGGTAAAAGTCCCCATACCTATACAGAGGGCCCCATACCCATCCTGTGGGTGGAAGAGGGCCCCCCCCCATGCCCATCTGCGGGTGGTAGAGGACCCGCATGCCCATCTTGTAGGTAGTACAGTGCCCCATACCCATCTTGAGGGTAGTTGAGGGCCGCATACCCATCCTGTTAATAGTAGAGGGCCCCATACCCATCCTGTTGATAGTAGAGGGCCCCATACCCATCCTGTGGGTGGTAGAGGGCCCCATATCCATCCTGTTGATGGTAAAGAGCCCCATTACCATCCTGTGAGTAGTATTGGGCCCCATACCTATCCTGTTGATGGTAGAGAACCCCATACCCATCTTGTGGGTGGTAGAAGGCCCCATACACATCCTGTTGATGGTAGAGGGCCCTCATACCTATCAATTTGTTGGAAGAGAGACCCATACCCATCATGTTGATGGAAGAGGGCCCCATACCCATCCTGTTGATGGAAGAGGGGCCCCATACCCATCCTGTTGATGGTAGAGGGCCCCATACCCATCCTGTTGACGGTAGAGGGCCCCATAGCTATCCTGTTGATGGAAGAGGGCCCCATACCCATCATGTTGATGGAAGACGGCCCCTTACCCTTCCTGTTGATGGAGGAGAAATCCATACCCATCCTGTGGGTGGTAGACCACTCCATACCCATCCAGTGGGTGGTAGAGGGCCCCATTCTCATCTTGTTGATGGTAGAGGGCCCCATACCCATCCTGTTGATGGTAGAGGGTCCCATACCCATCCTGGTGATAGTAGAGGGCCCCATACCCATCGTGTGGGAGGTAGAGGGCCCCATACCCATCCTGTTGATGGAAGAGGACCGCATGCCAATCCTGTGGGTGGTAGAGGGCCCCATACCCATCCTGTTAATGATAGAGAGCCCCATACCCATCCAGAGGATGGTATAGGCCCCATACCCATCCTGTGGGTAGTAGAGGGCCCTATACCTATCCAGAAAATGGTAGAGGGCCCTATACCCATCCAGAAAATGCTCGAGGGCCCTATACCAATCCTCTGGGTAGTAGAGGGCGCCATACCCATCCACAGGGTGGTAGAGGACCTCATACCCATCCAGAGGATGGTAGAGGGCGCCATACCCATCCTGTGGGTGGTAGAGGGACCCCATAGCCATCCAAAAAATGGTAGAGGGCCCCATACACATCCTGTGGGTGGTAGAGGTCCCCATACCCATCCAGAGGGTGGTAATGGGCCCCATACCCATCCTGTTGATGGTAAAGGGCCCCATACCCATCCTGCAGGTGGTAGAGGGCCCCATATCCATCGAATGGTTAGTAGCGGGCCCCATACCCATCCTGTTGATGGTAGAGGGCCTAATACCCATCCTGTGGGTAGTAAAGGGCCCCAAATCCATCCAGAGGATGGTAGAGGGGCCCATATACCCATCCTATTGGTGGTAGAGGGCCCCATACCCATCGTGTGAGTGGTATACGGCCCCATACCCATCCTGTTGATGATAGAGAGCCACATACCCATCCAGAGGATGGTATAAGGCCCCATACCCATCCTGTGGGTAGTAGAGGGCCCTATACCCATCCTGTGGGTATTAAAGGGCCCCATACCCATCCACAGGGTGGTAGAGGACCTCATACCCATCCAGAGGATGGTAGAGGGCCCCATACCCATCCTGTGGGTGGTAGAGGAACCCCATAGCCATTCAGAAAATGGTAGAGGGCCCCATACCCATCCTATGGGTGGTAGAGGGCCTCATACCCATCCTGTTGATGGTTGAGGGCGCAATATCCATCTAGAGAGTGGAAGATGGCCCCATATGCATCCTGTGGGTGGTAGAGGGCCCCATACCCATCCTGTGGGTGGTAGAGGGTCCCATATCCATCCTGTGGGTGATAGAGAGCCCCATACCCATCCCCTGGGTGAGTGACGGACAGGTTAGAATGTCAAATACTCACTCTAGTGCCTGACCCACAATGACCTTTAAGCATAGCAATTTGCTCACGTAGTGATCCAGTTGATTGACATATGACAATCATGCACTCTGCACCTGATGGGCTGCTGGTGAAAGGTTACTGTCATGCACTCTGCACCTGATGGGCTGCTGGTGAAAGGTTACAGTCATGCACTCTGCACCTGATATCTCACAGTAGGAAAACTTTGGGTGTTGTTGAAAGGTTAGGGTCTGGGAGTCGGCCAACACCTGCCAGTAAGCAAGGTATAAAAATACCTGCGCTCGTAGTGCAGTTGGCTACGTTCTCGAGTCCCAAGTGTGGTGCCCGTGTTCGACTCCCTGGCGGGACAGAAATGTTTGGACACGCTTCCCTTTCACCTGATGCCTCTGTTCATCTGGCAGTAAACAACTTGTCAACTGTTGTGGGGTCGACCTTGGGGAGGGTCAGCAGGTCGACCTTGGGGGAGAGTCAGCAGGTCGACCTTGGGGGAGGGTCAGCAGGTCGACCTTGGGGAAGAGTCAGCAGATCGACCTTGGGGGAGGGTCAGCAGGTCGACCTTGGGGGAGGGTCAGCAGGTCGACCTTGGGGGAGGGTCAGCAGGTCGACCTTGGGGGAGGGTCAGCAGGTCGACCTTGGGGGAGAGTCAGCAGGTCGACCTTGGGGGAGGGTCAGCAGGTCGACCTTGGGGGAGGGTCAGCAGGTCGACCTTGGGGGAGAGTCAGCAGGTCGACCTTGGGGGAGGGTCAGCAGGTCGACCTTGGGGGAGGGTCAGCAGGTCGACCTTGGAGGAGGGTCAGCAGGTCGACCTGCAGGCACTTAGTGATCCACGCCCACGAAAGACGCCCATACTTCTAAGGTCTTATATGGTGCTGTGAACACAGATATTCAAGAAATGAACAAATCCACAAGGGCCGTGACGAGGATTCGAACCTGCGTCCGAGAGCATCCCAGACGCTGCCTTAATCGACTGAGCTACGACATGGTAAAAGGAGTTGAAACCGAAGTTCTGCTGAACTTGCTCTCGGACGCAGGTTCGAATCCTCGTCACGGCCATTGTGGATTTGTTCATTTGATGCATCACGCAATTGTGATTTCTGTATGTACAGATATTCATTTAAGCTGCTACTTAATGACATTTCTAGCAAAGCTGCTACTTACTGAAATACCCATCAAAGCTGCTACTTACTGACATACCCATCAAAGCTGCTACTTCCTGACATACCCATCAAAGCTGCTTCTTACTGACATACCCATCAAAGCTGCTACTTCCTGACATACCCATCAAAGCTGCTACTTACTGACATACCCATCAAAGCTGCTACTTACTGACATACCCATCAAAGCTGCTACTTACTGACATACCCATCAAAGCTGCTACTTACTGACATACCCATCAAAGCTGCTACTTACTGACATACCCATCAAAGCTGCTACTTATTGACATACCCATCAAAGCTGCTACTTACTGACATACCCATCAAAGCTGCTACTTACTGACATACCCATCAAAGCTGCTACTTACTGACATACCCATCAAAGCTGCTACTTACTGACATACCCATCAAAGCTGCTACTTACTGACATACCCATCAAAGCTGCTACTTACTGACATACCCATCAAAGCTGCTACTTACTGACATACCCATCAAAGCTGCTACTTACTGTCATACCCATCAAAGCTGCTACTTACTGTCATACCCATCAAAGCTGCTGCTTACTGACATACCCATCAAAGCTGCTACTTACTGAAATACCCATCAAAGCTGCTACTTACTGAAATACCCATCAAAGCTGCTGCTTACTGACATACCCATCAAAGCTGCTACTTACTGACATACCCATCAAAGCTGCTACTTACTGACATACCCATCAAAGCTGCTACTTACTGACATACCCATCAAAGTTGCTACTTACTGAAATACCCATCAAAGCTGCTACTTACTGAAATACCCATCAAAGCTGCTACTTACTGAAATACCCATCAAAGCTGCTACTTACTGAAATACCCATCAAAGCTGCTACTTACTGACATACCCATCAAAGCTGCTACTTACTGACATACCCATCAAAGCTGCTACTTACTGACATACCCATCAAAGCTGCTACTTACTGAAATACCCATCAAAGCTGCTACTTACTGACATACCCATCAAAGCTGCTACTTACTTACATACCCATCAGAGCTGCTACTTACTGACATACCCATCAAAGCTGCTACTTACTGACATACCCATCAAAGCTGCTACTTACTTACATACCCATCAGAGCTGCTACTTACTGACATACCCATCAAAGCTGCTACTTACTGACATACCCATCAAAGCTGCTACTTACTGACATACCCATCAAAGCTGCTATTTCCTGACATACCCATCAAAGCTGCTACTTACTGACATACCCATCAAAGCTGCTACTTACTGACATACCCATCAAAGCTGCTACTTACTGACATACCCATCAAAGCTGCTATTTCCTGACATACCCATCAAAGCTGCTACTTACTGACATACCCATCAAAGCTGCTACTTACTGACATACCCATCAAAGCTGCTACTTCCTGAAATACCCATCAAAGCTGCTACTTACTGACATACCCATCAAAGCTGCTACTTACTGACATACCCATCAAAGCTGCTACTTACTGACATACCCATCAAAGCTGCTACTTACTGACATACCCATCAAAGCTGCTACTTACTGACATACCCATCAAAGCTGCTACTTACTGACATACCCATCAAAGCTGCTACTTACTGACATACCCATCAAAGCTGCTACTTACTGACATACCCATCAAAGCTGCTACTTACTGACATACCCATCAAAGCTGCTACTTACTGACATACCCATCAAAACTGCTACTTCCTGACATACCCATCAAAGCTGCTACTTCCTGACATACCCATCAAAGCTGCTACTTACTGACATACCCATCAGAGCTGCTACTTACTGACATACCCATCAAAGCTGCTTCTTACTGACATACCCATCAAAGCTGCTACTTACTGAAATACCCATCAAAGCTGCTACTTACTGACATACCCATCAAAGCTGCTACTTACTGACATACCCATCAAAGCTGCTACTTACTGACATACCCATCAAAGCTGCTACTTACTGACATACCCATCAGAGCTGCTAAGAATGTTACTGTACCCAGGTGGTTAGTGGCTTATTATGCTGGAATGCGTGAGTTTTTTATGCCTTGAACCCGTTTATAGGGACCGGCTACGGTGGTGGGGCCTCAGACTTCATTATACCGCGGCCGTTTTTTACAATGAGGCCAAGTTTTTTGACTTGCTGTCTTGTAAGGTCGGGCGTCTGAACTTGGCCTCAATATTGCCAGAGTTTTTAGACTTAGTAAGGTCTATTAATTTTGGACTTGGCTCCCAGTCAATGTTAGGTTTTGGACCTGGTTTCCAGTTGGTGCAAGTTCTTCACTTGGTTTTCAATAAAGACTTAATTATAATTAAAGCCATTTATAGACTTTGTGTCAACTAAGTGCAAATTTTGGACTTGGTCTGCCTTAAAGGCCAAGTAAAAAATGATGAAGTCCAAGTGATGATGAAGCAGGTGGTGGATGATGAAGCAGGTGGTGGATGATGAACTTGGTGGTGGATGATGAACTTGGTGGTGGATGATAAAGTAGGTGGTGGATGATGAACTTGGTGGTGGATGATGAAATAGGTAGTTGGTGATGAAGCAAGTGGTGGATGATGAAGCAGGTGGTGGATGATGAAGTAGGTGGTGGATGATGAAGCAGGTGGTGGATGATGATGTAGGTGGTGGATGATGAAGCAGGTGGTTGATGATGAAGCAGGTGGTGGATGATGAAGTAGGTGGTGGATGATGAAGCAGGTGGTGGATGATGAAGCAGGTGGTGGATGATGAAGCAGGTGGTGGATGATGAAGTAGGTGGTGGATGATGAAGCAGGTGGTGGATGATGAAGTAGGTGGTGGATGATGAAGCAAGTAGTGGATGATGAAGCAGGTGGTGGATGATGAAGTAGGTGGTGGATGATGAAGCAGGTGGTGGATGATGAAACAGGTGGTGGATGATGATGCAGGTGGTGGATGATGAAGCAGGTGGTGGATGATGAAACAGGTGGTGGATGATGAAGCAGGTGGTGGATGATGAAGCAGGTGGTGGATAATGAAGCAAGTGGTGGATGATGAAACAGGTGGTGGATGATGAAGTAGGGGTGGATGATGAAGCAGGTGGTGGATGATGATGTAGGTGGTGGATGATGAAGCAGGTGGTGGATGATGATGTAGGTGGTGGATGATGAAGCAGGTGGTGGATGATGAAGCAGGTGGTGGATGATGATGTAGGTGGTGGATGATGAAGCAGGTGGTGGATGATGAAGCAGGTGGTGGATGATGAAGTAGGTGGTGGATGATAAAGCAGGTGGTGGATGATGAAGCAGGTGGTGGATGATGAAGTAGGTGGTGGATGATGAAGCAGGTGGTGGATGATGAAGTAGGTGGTGGATGATGAAGCAGGTGGTGGATGATGAAGCAGGTGGTGGATGATGATGTAGGTGGTGGATGATGAAGCAGGTGGTGGATGATGAAGCAGGTGGTGGATGATGAAGTAGGTGGTGGATGATGAAGCAGGTGGTGGATGATGAAGCAGGTGGTGGATGATGAAGTAGGTGGTGGATGATGAAGCAGGTGGTGGATAATGAAGCAAGTGGTGGATGATGAAACAGGTGGTGGATGATGAAGTAGGGGGTGGATGATGAAGCAGGTGGTGGATGATGAAGTAGGGGGTGGATGATGAAGCAGGTGGTGGATGATGAAACAGGTGGTGGATGATGATGCAGGTGGTGGATGATGAAACAGGTGGTGGATGATGAAACAGGTGGTGGATGATGATGCAGGTGGTGGATGATGAAGCAGGTGGTGGATGATGAAGTAGGTGGTGGATGATGAAGCAGGTGGTGGATGATGAAGTAGGTGGTGGATGATGAAGCAAGTAGTGGATGATGAAGCAGGTGGTGGATGATGAAGTAGGGGGTGGATGATGAAGCAGGTGGTGGATGATGAAACAGGTGGTGGATGATGATGCAGGTGGTGGATGATGAAACAGGTGGTGGATGATGAAGCAGGTGGTGGATAATGAAGCAAGTGGTGGATGATGAAGCAGGTGGTGGATGATGATGCAGGTGGTGGATGATGAAGCAGGTGGTGGATAATGAAGCAAGTGGTGGATGATGAAGCAGGTGGTGGATGATGATGCAGGTGGTGGATGATGAAACAGGTGGTGGATGATGAAGCAGGTGGTGGATGATGATGTAGGTGGTGGATGATGAAGCAGGTGGTGGATGATGAAACAGGTGGTGGATGATGAAGCAGGTGGTGAATGATGATGTAGGTGGTGGATGATGAAGCAGGTGGTGGATGATGAAGCAGGTGGTGGATGATGAAGTAGGTGGTGGATGATGAAACAGGTGGTGGATGATGAAGAAGGTGGTGGATGATGATGCAGGTGGTGGATGATGAAGCAGGTGGTGGATGATGAAACAGGTGGTGGATGATGAAGCAGGTGGTGAATGATGATGTAGGTGGTGGATGATGAAGCAAGTGGTGGATGATGAAGCAGGTGGTGGATGATGAAGCAAGTGGTTGGTGATGAAGTATGTGGTGGATGATGAAGCAGGTGGTGGATGATGAAGCAGGTGGTGGATGATGAAGCAGGTGGTGGATAATGAAGCAAGTAGTGGATGATGAAGCAGGTGGTGGATGATGAAGTATGTGGTGGATGATGATGCAGGTGGTGGATGATGAAGTAGGTGGTGGATGATGAAGCAGGTGGTGGATGATGAAGCAGGTGGTGGATGATGATGTAGGTGGTGGATGATGAAGCAGGTGGTGGAAGATGAAACAGGTGGTGGATGATGAAGCACGTGGTGAATGATGATGTAGGTGGTGGATGATGAAGCAGGTGGTGGATGATGAAGCAGGTGGTGGATGATGAAGTAGGTGGTGGATGATGATGCAGGTGGTGGATGATGAAGCAGGTGGTGGATAATGAAGCAAGTGGTGGATGATGAAGCAGGTGGTGGATGATGAAGTAGGTGGTGGATGATGATGCAGGTGGTGGATGATGAAGTAGGTGGTGGATGATGAAACCGGTTGTGGATGATGAAGTAGGTGGTGGATGATGATGCAGGTGGTGGATGATGAAGCAGGTGGTGGATGATGAAACAGGTGGTGGATGATGAAGCAGGTGGTGAATGATGATGTAGGTGGTGGATGATGAAGCAAGTGGTGGATGATGAAGCAGGTGGTGGATGATGAAGCAAGTGGTTGGTGATGAAGTATGTGGTGGATGATGAAGCAGGTGGTGGATGATGAAGCAGGTGGTGGATGATGAAGTAGGTGGTGGATGGTGAAGCAGGTGGTGGATGATGAAGCAAGTGGTGGATGATGAAGCAGGTGGTGGATGATGAAGCAGATGGTGGATGATGAAGCAAGTGGTGGATGATGAAGCAGGTGGTGGATGATGAAGTAGATGGTGGATGATGAAGCAAGTGGTGGATGATGAAGCAGGTGGTGGATGATGAAGTAGTGGATGATGAAGCAGGTGGTGGATGATGAAGCAGGTGGTGGATGATGAAGTAGTGAATGATGAAGCATGTGGTGGATGATGAAGCAAGTGGTGGATGATGAAGCAAGTGGTGGATGATGAAGCAAGTGGTGGGTGATGAAGCAAGTGGTGAATGATGAAGTAGGTGGTGGATGATGAAGCAGGTGGTGGATGATGAAGCAGGTGGTGGATGATGAAGCAAGTGGTGGATGCTGAAGCAGGTGGTGGATGACGATGTAGGTGGTGGATGATGAAGTAGGTGGTGGATGATGATGTCGGTGGTGGATGATGAAACAAGTGGTGGATGATGATGTAGGTGGTGGATGATGAAGTAAGTGGTGGATGATGATGTCGGTGGTGGATGATGAAGCAGGTGGTGGATGATGATGTCGGTGGTGGATGATGAAGTAGTGGATGATGAAGCAGGTGGTGGATGATGAAGTAGTGGATGATGAAGAAGGTGGTGGATGATGATGTAGGTGGTGGGTGATGAAGGAAGTGGTGGATGATGAAGTAGTGGATGATAAAGCAGGTGGTGGATGATGAAGTAGTGGATGATGAAGCAGGTGGTGGATGATGAAGCAAGTGGTGGATGATGATGTAGGTGGTGGATGATAATGTCGGTGTTGGATGATGAAGCAGGTGGTGGATGATGAAGCAAGTGGTGGATGATGAAGCAGGTGGTGGATGATGAAGTAGTGGATGATGAAGCAGGTGGTGGATGATGAAGTAGTGGATGATGAAGCAGGTGGTGGATGATGAAGTAGTGGATGATGAAGCAGGTGGTGGATGATGAAGCAAGTGGTGGATGATGATGTCGGTGGTGGATGATGATGTCGGTGGTGGATGATGAAGCAAGTGGTGGATGATGAAGCAGGTGGTGGATGATGTAGTAGATGGTGGATGATGAAGCAAGTGGTGGATGATGAAGCAGGTGGTGGATGATGAAGTAGATGGTGGATGATGAAGCAAGTGGTGGATGATGAAGCAGGTGGTGGATGATGAAGCAGGTGGTGGATGATGAAGTAGTGGGTGATGAAGCAGGTGGTGGATGATGATGTCGGTGGTGGATGATGATGTCGGTGGTGGATGATGAAGCAGGTGGTGGGTGATGAAGTAGTGGATGATGAAGAAAGTGGTGGATGATGAAGCAGGTGGTGGATGATGAAACAGGTGGTGGATGATGAAACAGGTGGTGGATGATGAAGCAAGTGGTGGATGATGAAACAGGTGGTGGATGATGAAACAGGTGGTGGATGATGAAGCAAGTAGTGGATGATGAAACAGGTGGTGGATGATGAAACAGGTGGTGGATGATGAAGCAGGTGGTGGATGATGAAGCAGGTGGTGGATGATGAAGCAGGTGGTGGATGATGAAGTAGTGGATGATGAAGCAGGTGGTGGATGATGAAGCAGGTGGTGGATGATGAAGTAGTGGATGATGAAGCAGGTGGTGGATGATGAAGCAAGTGGTGGATGATGAAGCAAGTGGTGGATGATGAAGCAGGTGGTGGATGATGAAGTAGTGGATGATGAAGCAGGTGGTGGATGGTGAAGCAGGTGGTGGATGATGAAGTAGTGGATGATGAAGCAGGTGGTGGATAATGAAGCAAGTGGTGGATGATCAAGCAAGTGGTGGATGATGAAGCAAGTGGTGGGTGATGAAGCAAGTGGTGGATGATGAAGTAGGTGGTGGATGATGAAGCAGGTGGTGGATGATGAAGCAGGTGGTGGATGATGAAGCATTTGGTGGATGATGAAGCAAGTGGTGGATGATGAAGCAGGTGATGGATGATGATGTAGGTGGTGGATGATGAAGTAGGTGGTGGATGATGATGTCGGTGGTGGATGATGAAGCAAGTGGTGGATGATGATGTCGGTGGTGGATGATGAAGCAGGTGGTGGATGATGATGTCGGTGGTGGATGATGAAGTAGTGGATGATGAAGCAGGTGGTGGATGATGAAGCAAGTGGTGGATGATGATGTAGGTGGTGGATGATGATGTAGGTGGTGGGTGATGAAGGAAGTGGTGGATGATGAAGTAGTGGATGATAAAGCAGGTGGTGGATGATGAAGTAGTGGATGATGAAGCAAGTGGTGGATGATGATGTCGGTGGTGGATGATGAAGCAGGTGGTGGATGATGAAGTAGTGGATGATGAAGCAGGTGGTGGATGATGAAGTAGTGGATGATGAAGCAGGTGGTGGATGATGATGTAGGTGGTGGGTGATGAAGGAAGTGGTGGATGATGAAGTAGTGGATGATAAAGCAGGTGGTGGATGATGAAGTAGTAGATGATGAAGCAGGTGGTGGATGATGAAGCAAGTGGTGGATGATGATGTACTTGGTGGATGATGATGTCGGTGGTGGATGATGAAGCAGGTGGTGGATGATGAAGCAAGTGGTGGATGATGAAGCAGGTGGTGGATGATGAAGTAGTGGATGATGAAGCAGGTGGTGGATGATGAAGTAGTGGATGATGAAGCAGGTGGTGGATGATGAAGTAGTGGATGATGAAGCAGGTGGTGGATGATGAAGTAGTGGATGATGAAGTAGTGGATGATGCAGCAGGTGGTGGATGATGAAGCAAGTGGTGGATGATGATGTCGGTGGTGGATGATGATGTCGGTGGTGGATGATGAAGCAAGTGGTGGATGATGAAGCAGGTGGTGGATGATGTAGTAGATGGTGGATGATGAAGCAAGTGGTGGATGATGAAGCAGGTGGTGGATGATGAAGCAGGTGGTGGATGATGAAGTAGTGGGTGATGAAGCAGGTGGTGGATGATGATGTCGGTGGTGGATGATGATGTCGGTGGTGGATGATGAAGCAGGTGGTGGATGATGAAACAGGTGGTGGATGATGAAGCAGGTGGTGGATGATGAAACAGGTGGTGGATGATGAAACAGGTGGTGGATGATGAAACAGGTGGTGGATGATGAAACAGGTGGTGGATGATGAAGCAGGTGGTGGGTGATGAAGTAGTGGATGATGAAGAAAGTGGTGGATGATGAAGCAGGTGGTGGATGATGAAACAGGTGGTGGATGATGAAGCAGGTGGTGGATGATGAAACAGGTGGTGGATGATGAAGCAAGTGGTGGATGATGAAGCAGGTGGTGGATGATGAAACAGGTGGTGGATGATGAAGCAGGTGGTGGATGATGAAACAGGTGGTGGATGATGAAGCAAGTGGTGGATGATGAAGCAGGTGGTGGATGATGAAGCAGGTGGTGGATGATGAAACAGGTGGTGGATGATGAAGCAAGTGGTGGATGATGAAACAGGTGGTGGGGAGGGGTAATGGAGGACGTGGGGGGGGGTAATAGTTGAGCAAGGGGGGAATGGATGGATATGATGGATGAGATGGGGGGGAGGGGGTGGATGTGGAGGGGGGGGGGATGGGTGGAGGAGTCGCCTAAGTGACCTTGTAACAGGCAGCCAAGACACCTGCCACTCCAAGGTTGAAACCTTCTATACCTGTTGTGGGCTGGTTTGGTGAACTGGTTCTCTTGTTAACCGCACCTCTCTCTCTCTCTCTCTCTCTCTCTCTCTCTCTCTCTCTCTCTCTCTCTCTCTCTCTCTCTCTCTCTCTCTCTCTGTCTCTGTCTCTGTCTCTGTCTCTGTCTCTCTCTCTCTCTCTCTCTCTCTCTCTCTCTCTCTCTCTCTCTCTCTGTCTCTCTGTCTCTCTCTCTCTCTCTCTCTCTCTCTCTCTCTCTCTCTCTCTCTCTCTCTCTCTCTCTCTCTCTCTCTCTCTCTCTCTCTCCCTCTCTCCCTCTCTCTCTCTCTGTCTCTCTGTCTCTCTCTCTCTCTCTCTCTCTCTCTCTCTCTCTCTCTCTCTCGCTCTCTCTCTCTCTCTCTCTCTCTCTCTCTCTCTCTCTCTCTCTCTCTCTCTCTCTCTCTCTCTCTCTCTCTCTCTCTCTCTCTCTCTCTCTCTCTCTCTCTCTCTCTCTCTCTCTCTCTCTCTCTCTCTCTCTCTCTCTCTCTCTCTCTCTCTCTCTCTCTCTCTCTCTCTCTCTCTCTCTCTCTCTCTCTCTCTCTCTCTCTCTCTCTCTCTCTCTCTCTCTCTCTCTCTCTCTCTCTCTCTCTCTCTCTCTCTCTCTCTCTCTCTCTCTCTCTCTCTCTCTCTCTCTCTCTCTCTCTCTCTCTCTCTCTCTCTCTCTCTCTCTCTCTCGCTCTCTCTCTGGTCATATCAAGGCATCAAGCCCCTGACGTCAGAGGTGACAACATTAGGACTACCTCCCTGGGGAGAGAGAGAGAGTGGGTTATCTCCTCACTTGTGGCTCAGTAAATATGTTTAATGGTCACCGTAGACACATTCCTCGCCTTGGCGCTGGCCTCTTCTCTATCACGTGACGGCAACTAACTTCCATTGGAAGCGTTTGGGCTGTGTTTGCTCCCAGCCCGTTGGTCTCGGGTGCGATTCCCCCGTTAGGGTGAGCGACAGATTTTTCTCCTGATGCTCCTGTTCACCTAGCAGTATATAAGTACCTGGGAGTTAGACAGCTGCTCTGGGTTGTATCCTGGGATAGGTCGGTAGTTATCCTGGGGGACCTCCTTTACCGGGAGTTGCTTGGCGCTGCTTCTGGGAGGTGATTGGTGCTTTATGGTTATTATGGCTGCTTGTTGGGTGGTGCTTGGTGACCCTTGTTGGTGCTTGTTGATGCTTGGCAGTGCTTGGTCGTGCTTGTTGGTACTTGTTGATGCTTGGTGGCCCTTGTTGGTGCTAGGCAGTGCTTGGTCGTGCTTGTTGGTACTTGTTGATGCTTGGTGGTGCTTGTTGATGTTTGGCAGTGCTTGGTGACCCTTGTTAGTGCTTGTTAGTGCTTGTTGGTGCTTGTTAGTGCATGTTGGTGCTTGTTGGTGCCTGGCGGTGCTTCTGGGAGGTGATTGGTGCTTTATGGTTATTATGGCTGCTTGTTGGGTGGTGCTTGGTGGCCCTTGTTGGTGCTTGTTGGTGCTTGGTGGTTCTTGGTGATGCTTGGTTGTGCTTGTTGGTGCTTGTTGGTGCTTTATGGAGCTTGTTAGTGCTTGTTGGTGCTTGTTGGTGCTTGTTAGTGCTTGTTGGTGCTTGGTGGTGCTTGTTGGTGCCTGGCGGTGCTTGGTGGAGCATGGTGGTGCTTGGTGGTGCTTGTTGGTGCTTGGTGGTGCTTGGTGATGCTTGGTGGTGCTTGGTGATGCTTGTTGGTGATTGGTGATGCTTGTTGGTGATTGGTGATGCTTGGTGGTGCTTGTTGGTGCTTGGTGGTGCTTGGTGGTGCTTGTTGGTGCTTGTTGGTGCTTGGTGGTGCTTGTTGGTGCATGTTGGTGCTTGTTGGTGCTTGGTGGTGCTTGTTAGTGTTTGTTGGTGCTTGGAGGTGCTTGTTGGTGCTTGTTGGTGCTTGGTGGTGCTTGTTGGTGCATGTTGGTGCCTGGTGGTGCTTGGTGGTGCATGTTGGTGCTTGGTGGTGCTTGTTATTGCTTGGTAGTGCTTGTTGGCACTTGGTGGTGCTTGGTGGTGCTTGTTGGTGCTTGGTGGTGCTTGTTAGTGCTTGGTGGTGCTTGGTGTTGCTTGCTAGTGCTTGTTGGTGCTTGGTGGTGCTTGCTAGTGCTTGTTAGTGCTTGTTAGTGCTTGGTGGTGCTTGTTAGTGCTTCGTGGTGCTTGGTGGTGCTTGTTGGTGCTTGTTAGTGCTTGGTGGTGCTTGGTGGTGCTTGGTGGTGCTTGCTAGTGCTTGTTAGTACTTGTTAGTGCTTGGTGGTGCTTGTTAGTGCTTGTTGGTGCTTGGTGGTGCGTGTTAGTGCTTGGTGGTGCTTGGTGGTGCTTGGTGGTGCTTGTTAGTGCTTGTTAGTGCTTGGTGGTGCTTGGTGGTGCTTGTTAGTGCTTGGTGGTGATTGGTGGTGCATGGTGGGGCTTGGTGGTGCTTGTTAGTGCTTGTTGGTGCTTGTTATTGGTTGGTGGTGCTTGTTAGTGCTTGGTGGTGCTTGGTGGTGCTTGTTGGTGCTTGGTGATGCTTGTTAGTGCTTGGTGGTGCTTGTTAGTGCTTGTTGGTGCTTGGTGGTGCTTGTTAGTGCTTGTTGGTGCTTGTTATTGGTTGGTGGTGCTTGTTAGTGCTTGGTGGTGCTTGGTGGTGCTTGTTGGTGCTTGGTGGTGCTTGGTGGTGCTTGTTAGTGGTTGGTGGTGCTTGTTGGTGCTTGTTGGTGCTTGTTGGTGCTTGGTGGTGCTTGTTAGTGCTTGTTAGTGCTTGGTGGTGCTTGTTGGTGCTTGGTGGTGCTTGTTAGTGCTTGTTAGTGATTGTTGGTACTTGGTGGTGCTTGTTAGTGCTTGTTGGTGCTTGTTGGTGCTTGGTGATGCTTGTTAGTCCTTGTTAGTGCTTGTTGGTGCTTGGTGGTGCTTGGTGGTGCTTGGTGGTGCTTGTTGGTGCTTGGTGGTGCTTGGTGGTGCTTGGTGGTGCTTGTTGGTGCTTGTTGGTGCTTGTTGGTGCTTGGTGATGCTTGGTGGTGCTTGGTGATGCTTGTTAGTCCTTGTTAGTGCTTGTTGGTGCTTAGTGGTGCTTGGTGGTGCTTGGTGGTGCTTGTTAGTGATTGGTGGTGCTTGTTGGTGCTTGTTGGTGCTTGGTGGTGCTTGTTGGTGCTTGGTGGTGCTTGTTGGTGCTTGGTGGTGCTTGGTGGTGCTTGTTGGTGCTTGGTGGTGCTTGGTGGTGCTTGTTGGTGCTTGTTGGTGCTTGTTGGTGCTTGTTAGTGCTTGTTGGTGCTTGTTAGTGCTTGGTGGTGCTTGTTGGTGCTTGTTGGTGCTTGTTGGTGCTTGTTAGTGCTTGGTGGTGCTTGTTGGTGCTTGTTAGTGCTTGGTGGTGCTTGGTGGTTGTTAGTGCTTGGTGGTGCTTGTTGGTGCTTGGTGGTGCTTGGTGGTGCTTGGTGGTGGTGCTTGGTGGTGCTTGTTGGTGCTTGTTGGTGCTTGGTGGTGCTTGTTGGTGCTTGGTGGTGCTTGTTGGTGCTTGTTGGTGCTTGGTGGTGCTTGGTTGCTTGGTGCTTGTTGGTGCTTGGTGGTGCTTGTTGGTGCTTGTTGGTGCTTGGTGGTGCTTGTTGGTGCTTGGTGGTGCTTGGTGGTGCTTGGTGGTGCTTGTTGGTGCTTGGCTTGGTGGTGCTTGGTGGTGCTTGGTGGTGCTTGTTGGTGCTTGTTGGTGCTTGGTGGTGCTTGTTAGTGCTTGTTGGTGCTTGTTGGTGCTTGTTAGTGCTTGGTGGTGCTTGTTGGTGCTTGTTGGTGCTTGTTGGTGCTTGGTGGTGCTTGTTGGTGCTTGTTGGTGCTTGGTGGTGCTTGGTGGTGCTTGTTAGTGCTTGGTGGTGCTTGTTGGTGCTTGTTAGTGCTTGGTGGTGCTTGTTGGTGCTTGTTAGTGCTTGGTGGTGCTTGTTGGTGCTTGGTGGTGCTTGTTGGTGCTTGGTGGTGCTTGGTGGTGCTTGGTGGTGCTTGTTGGTGCTTGGTGGTGCTTGGTGGTGCTTGTTGGTGCTTGTTGGTGCTTGGTGGTGCTTGTTAGTGCTTGGTGGTGCTTGTTGGTGCTTGGTGGTGCTTGTTGGTGCTTGGTGGTGCTTGGTGGTGCTTGTTAGTGCTTGTTAGTGCTTGGTGGTGCTTGGTTGTGCTTGTTAGTGCTTGTTGGTGCTTGTTGGTGCTTGTTAGTGCTTGGTGGTGCTTGTTGGTGCTTGGTGGTGCTTGTTGGTGCTTGGTGGTGCTTGGTGGTGCTTGTTAGTGCTTGGTGGTGCTTGGTGGTGCTTGTTAGTGCTTGTTGGTGCTTGGTGGTGCTTGTTGGTGCTTGTTGGTGCTTGTTGGTGCTTGGTGGTGCTTGGTGGTGCTTGTTAGTGCTTGGTGGTGCTTGTTGGTGCTTGTTAGTGCTTGGTGGTGCTTGTTGGTGCTTGGTGGTGCTTGTTGGTGCTTGGTGGTGCTTGGTGGTGCTTGTTGGTGCTTGGTGGTGCTTGTTGGTGCTTGTTGGTGCTTGGTGGTGCTTGTTAGTGCTTGGTGGTGCTTGGTGGTGCTTGTTAGTGCTTGGTGGTGCGTGGTGGTGCTTGTTGGTGCTTGGTTGTGCTTGTTAGTGCTTGTTAGAGCTTGGTGGTGATTGGTGGTGCTTGTTAGTGCTTGGTGGTGCTTGTTGGTGCTTGGTGGTGCTTGGTTGTGCTTGTTAGTGCTTGTTGGTGCTTGGTGGTGCTTGTTGGTGCTTGGTGGTGCTTGGTGGTGCTTGTTGGTGCTTGTTGGTGCTTGTTGGTGCTTGGTGGTGCTTGGTGGTGCTTGTTGGTGCTTGGTGGTGCTTGGTGGTGCTTGTTGGTGCTTGGTGGTGCTTGGTGGTGCTTGGTGGTGCTTGTTGGTGCTTGGTGGTGCTTGGTGGTGCTTGTTGGTGCTTGTTGGTGCTTGGTGGTGCTTGGTGGTGCTTGTTAGTGCTTGGTGGTGCTTGGTGGTGCTTGGTGGTGCTTGTTGGTGCTTGGTGGTGCTTGTTGGTGCTTGTTGGTGCTTGGTGGTGCTTGGTGGTGCTTGTGGTGCTTGTTGGTGCTTGGTGGTGCTTGGTGGTGCTTGTTGGTGCTTGGTGGTGCTTGTTGGTGCTTGTTGGTGCTTGGTGGTGCTTGGTGGTGCTTGTTGGTGCTTGGTGGTGCTTGTTGGTGCTTGTTGGTGCTTGGTGGTGCTTGTTGGTGCTTGGTGGTGCTTGTTGGTGCTTGTTGGTGCTTGGTGGTGCTTGTTGGTGCTTGTTGGTGCTTGGTGGTGCTTGTTGGTGCTTGGTGGTGCTTGGTGGTGCTTGGTGGTGCTTGGTGGTGCTTGTTGGTGCTTGTTGGTGCTTGGTGGTGCTTGTTGGTGCTTGGTGGTGCTTGGTGGTGCTTGTTGGTGCTTGGTGGTGCTTGGTGGTGGTGCTTGGTGGTGCTTGGTGGTGCTTGTTGGTGCTTGTTGGTGCTTGGTGGTGCTTGGTGGTGCTTGGTGGTGCTTGGTGGTGCTTGGTGGTGCTTGTTGGTGCTTGGTGGTGCTTGGTGGTGCTTGTTGGTGCTTGGTGGTGCTTGGTGGTGCTTGTTGGTGCTTGGTGGTGCTTGTTGGTGCTTGGTGGTGCTTGTTGGTGCTTGTTGGTGCTTGGTGGTGCTTGGTGGTGCTTGTTGGTGCTTGGTGGTGCTTGTTGGTGCTTGTTGGTGCTTGGTGGTGCTTGGTGGTGCTTGGTGGTGCTTGGTGGTGCTTGGTGGTGCTTGGTGGTGCTTGGTGGTGCTTGTTGGTGCTTGGTGGTGCTTGTTGGTGCTTGGTGGTGCTTGTTGGTGCTTGGTGGTGCTTGGTGGTGCTTGGTGGTGCTTGGTGGTGCTTGGTGGTGCTTGGTGGTGCTTGGTGGTGCTTGGTGGTGCTTGTTGGTGGTGCTGTTGGTGCTTGTGGTGCTTGTTGGTGCTTGGTGGTGCTTGTTGGTGCTTGGTGGTGCTTGTTGGTGCTTGGTGGTGCTTGTTGGTGCTTGGTGGTTGCTTGTTGGTGCTTGGTGGTGCTTGGTGGTGCTTGTTGGTGCTTGTTGGTGCTTGTTGGTGCTTGGTGGTGCTTGGTGGTGCTTGGTGGTGCTTGGTGGTGCTTGGTGGTGCTTGGTGGTGCTTGTTGGTGCTTGTTGGTGCTTGGTGGTGCTTGGTGGTGCTTGGTGGTGCTTGGTGGTGCTTGGTGGTGCTTGGTGGTGCTTGGTGGTGCTTGGTGGTGCTTGGTGGTGCTTGGTGGTGCTTGGTGGTGCTTGGTGGTGCTTGGTGGTGCTTGTTGGTGCTTGGTGGTGCTTGGTGGTGCTTGGTGGTGCTTGGTGGTGCTTGGTGGTGCTTGTTGGTGCTTGGTGGTGCTTGGTGGTGCTTGGTGGTGCTTGGTGGTGCTTGGTGGTGCTTGGTGGTGCTTGGTGGTGCTTGGTGGTGCTTGGTGGTGCTTGTTGGTGCTTGGTGGTGCTTGTGGTGCTTGGTGGTGCTTGGTGGTGCTTGTTGGTGCTTGTTGGTGCTTGTGGTGCTTGTGGTGCTTGTTGGTGCTTGGTGGTGCTTGGTGGTGCTTGTTGGTGCTTGTTGGTGCTTGGTGGTGCTTGGTGGTGCTTGTGGTGCTTGGTGGTGCTTGTGGTGCTTGGTGGTGCTTGTTGGTGCTTGGTGGTGGTGCTTGGTGGTGCTTGTTGGTGCTTGGTGCTTGTGGTGCTTGGTGGTGCTTGTTGGTGGTGCTTGGTGCTTGTGGTGCTTGGTGGTGCTTGTTGTTGGTGCTTGTGCTTGCTGGTGCTTGGAGACAATTGGTGGTGCTTGTGAATGCCTGGAGACAATTTGAGATGCCACTTTTTCTGGCTAGGCTGGGTACTCTATCACACACACAGAAGTGTGCCCTTCGTGTGGTTCCAGCTGTGTGGACAGCTGCGCAGCTGCCTCACATACCTGGAGCTTACCTGCGTGAGGTTCTGGAGTTCTTCTACTCCCCGACCCCCGGCCTGAGGCCAGGGTCGACTTGGAGCGGTCCGCAGGCCCACATGTCCACTACAGCCTGGTTAGTCCGGCACATCTTGCAAGAACTTATTTAAGTGCCTCTTGAATACATCCACCTTTGTTCCAGTAGGGAACAAAGGTAGGGTGTTGAACAGCTGTGGACCTCTGGTGTTCAGATAGTGTTCACTGATTGTGACTATGGCACTTCTTCTCCTCACTGGACCTCTAATGTTCAGCCCGAAACGCTTTGCGTAATAGTGGCTTTAGGCATTGTATGTACTAGCTCTTATCTATAAAGCCAACAAACTTTGTAAAATCTCTTTATGTATGTACCTTTACCTAAATAGAAATTATTATTATTATTATTATTATTATTATTATTATAGATAGTGTTCACTGATTGTGACTATGGCACCTCTAATCCTCACTGGACCTCTGGTGTTCAGTGTTCACTGATTGTGACTATGGCACCTCTACTCCTCACTGGACCTCTGGTGTTCAGACAGTGTTCACTGATTGTGACTATGGCACCTCTACTCCTCACTGGACCTCTGGTGTTCAGACAGTGTTCACTGATTGTGACTATGGCACCTCTACTCCTCACTGGACCTCTGGTGTTCAGACAGTGTTCACTGATTGTGACTATGGCACCTCTACTCCTCACTGGACCTCTGATGTTCAGACAGTGTTCACTGATTGTGACTATGGCACCTCTACTCCTCACTGGAACTCTGGTGTTCAGTGTTCACTGATTGTGAACTATGGCACCTATACTCCTCACTGGTTCTATTCTACACTTCCTTCCGTGTCTCTCGCTCCAGTATGGTGTTATTCTACTGTGTAAATTAGGGACCTGGTCCTCCAGTATCTTCCATACATATATCATTTGATAATTTTCTCGTCTCCTTTCCAGGGAGTACATTTTGAGAGCTTTGAGACGGTCCCAATTATTTACATATTTTTATCGTGTCTATGCGTGACTCATGTTCTCTGTATTTACTACAGTTTTATTTCTTTTTTCTTTTTCTGGACAGGTGGTTACAGGAGTACATCAACCCTCTAGATGTTGATAGGACTAAAGTATACTTGCTGGTTGGTCAGTAAGGTGTTGTGGTGGTCTTAATAACCCTCTAGATGTTGATAGGACTAAAGTATACTTGCTGGTTGGTCAGTAAGGTGTTGTGGTGGTCTTAATAACCCTCTAGATGTTGATAGGACTAAAGTATACTTGCTGGTTGGTCAGTAAGGTGTTGTGGTGGTCTTAATAACCCTCCAGAGGTTGATAGGACTAAAGTATACTTGCTGGTTGGTCAGTAAGGTGTTGTGGTGGTCTTAATAACCCTCCAGAGGTTGATAGGACTAAAGTATACTTGCTGGTTGGTCAGTAAGGTGTTGTGGTGGTCTTAATAACCCTCCAGAGGTTGATAGGACTAAAGTATACTCGCTGGTTGGTCAGTAAGGTGTTGTGGTGGTCTTAATAACCCTCCAGAGGTTGATAGGACTAAAGTATACTTGCTGGTTGGTCAGTAAGGTGTTGTGGTGGTCTTAATAACCCTCCAGAGGTTGATAGGATTGAAGTATACTTGCTGGTTGGTCAGTAAGGTGTTGTGGTGGTCTTAATAACCCTCCAGAGGTTGATAGGACTAAAGTATACTTGCTGGTTGGTCAGTAAGGTGTTGTGGTGGTCTTAATAACCCTCCAGAGGTTGATAGGACTAAAGTATACTTGCTGGTTGGTCAGTAAGGTGTTGTGGTGGTCTTAATAACCCTCCAGGGGTTGATAGGACTAAAGTATACTTGCTGGTTGGTCAGTAAGGTGTTGTGGTGACCTTAATAACCCTCCAGAGGTTGATAGGACTAAAGTATACTTGCTGGTTGGTCAGTAAGGTGTTGTGGTGGCCTTAATAACCCTCCAGAGGTTGATAGGACTAAAGTATACTTGCTGGTTGGTCAGTAAGGTGTTGTGGTGGTCTTAATAACCCTCCAGAGGTTGATAGGACTAAAGTATACTTGCTGGTTGGTCAGTAAGGTGTTGTGGTGGTCTTAATAACCCTCCAGAGGTTGATAGGACTAAAGTATACTTGCTGGTTGGTCAGTAAGGTGTTGTGGTGGTCTTAATAACCCTCCAGAGGTTGATAGGACTAAAGTATACTTGCTGGTTGGTCAGTAAGGTGTTGTGGTGGCCTTAATAACCCTCCAGAGGTTGATAGGACTAAAGTATACTTGCTGGTTGGTCAGTAAGGTGTTGTGGTGGTCTTAATAACCCTCCAGAGGTTGATAGGACTAAACCAATCATATACAGTTAATCTTCCCCATTACATTGTCCATCTTAGAATTAAGAATTTGCAGTTCAGTTTCCATCAACATATTATCGAGTTGGCATAAATTTAACGCAAAATGTACAGAGAACAAATACCCACTTAATCCAAGAACTTGGAAGCTCTTCAAATGAAGAGATTGAAAAATCTTAATTTTCACTTTCTAGAAAAGTGAAGAGATTGGAGGGACATAATTGAGGACTATAAGTAGCTGAATGGAAATAATAAAAGGAGATATTAATTAGGTATTAAATATAGCAACGCGTAATAGAACACGAAATAATGGATATAATTTGGGTAAGCTTAGATTTAGGAAAGACCTGGGTAAATACTGGTTCAGTAACATAGTCGTTGATCTGTGAAACTAATTATCTGGTAACATAGTGACCGTAGGATCCCCTTGATTGTTTCAAGCGTAGGTTAGACATGTATATGAATGAGTTTGGATGGCTATAAATAGGAGCTGCCTGGGATGGGCCAATAGGCCTTCTGCTATTACGCCTATTCATCAACTTCTTCTCATACACCACAAACTCATACAAAATACACCCCCCCCCCCCATACACATCTTGAGGTTATCTTGAGATGATTTCGGGGCTTTTTAGTGTCCTCGCGGCCCGGTCCTCGACCAGGCCTCCACCCCCAGGAAGCAGCCCGTGACAGCTGACTAACACCCAGGTACCTATTTTACTGCTAGGTAACAGGGGCGTAGGGTGAAAGAAACTCTGCCCAATGTTTCTCGCCGGCGCCTGGGATCGAACCCAGGACCACAGGATCACAAGTCCAGCGTGCTGTCCGCTCGGCCGACCGGCTTTCACCAGGGTAAATAATTTATCCTAATGTTAGGTTTCTCCCGAAGTGCGGGCCGCTCCCAGCAACAGCCTGGTGGACCAGCCGGGCTGTGGTGGGTATGTGGGCCTGCGGGCCGCTCCCAGCAACAGCCTGGTGGACCAGCCGGGCTGTGGTGGGTATGTGGGCCTGCGGGCCGCTCCCAGCAACAGCCTGGTGGACCAGCCGGGCTGTGGTGGGTATGTGGGCCTGCGGGCCGCTCCCAGCAACAGCCTGGTGGACCAGCCGGGCTGTGGTGGGTATGTGGGCCTGCGGGCCGCTCCCAGCAACAGCCTGGTGGACCAGCCGGGCTGTGGTGGGTATGTGGGCCTGCGGGCCGCTCCCAGCAACAGCCTGGTGGACCAGCCAGGCTGTGGTGGGTATGTGGGCCTGCGGGCCGCTCCCAGCAACAGCCTGGTGGACCAGCCAGGCTGTGGTGGGTATGTGGGCCTGCGGGCCGCTCCCAGCAACAGCCTGGTGGACCAGCCGGGCTGTGGTGGGTATGTGGGCCTGCGGGCCGCTCCCAGCAACAGCCTGGTGGACCAGCCAGGCTGTGGTGGGTATGTGGGCCTGCGGGCCGCTCCCAGCAACAGCCTGGTGGACCAGCCAGGCTGTGGTGGGTATGTGGGCCTGCGGGCCGCTCCCAGCAACAGTCTGGTGGACCAGCCGGGCTGTGGTGGGTATGTGGGCCTGCGGGCCGCTCCCAGCAACAGCCTGGTGGACCAGCCGGGCTGTGGTGGGTATGTGGGCCTGCGGGCCGCTCCCAGCAACAGCCTGGTGGACCAGCCGGGCTGTGGTGGGTATGTGGGCCTGCGGGCCGCTCCCAGCAACAGCCTGGTGGACCAGCCGGGCTGTGGTGGGTATGTGGGCCTGCGGGCCGCTCCCAGCAACAGCCTGGTGGACCAGCCGGGCTGTGGTGGGTATGTGGGCCTGCGGGCCGCTCCCAGCAACAGC
The DNA here is from genome assembly GCF_020424385.1 of Procambarus clarkii. Lineage (NCBI taxonomy): Eukaryota > Metazoa > Arthropoda > Malacostraca > Decapoda > Cambaridae > Procambarus > Procambarus clarkii. The sequence continues at coordinate 5,611,727 of NC_059576.1, read as the reverse complement.
CTGGTGGACCAGCCGGGCTGTGGTGGGTATGTGGGCCTGCGGGCCGCTCCCAGCAACAGCCTGGTGGACCAGCCAGGCTGTGGTGGGTATGTGGGCCTGCGGGCCGCTCCCAGCAACAGCCTGGTGGACCAGCCAGGCTGTGGTGGGTATGTGGGCCTGCGGGCCGCTCCCAGCAACAGCCTGGTGGACCAGCCGGGCTGTGGTGGGTATGTGGGCCTGCGGGCCGCTCCCAGCAACAGCCTGGTGGACCAGCCAGGCTGTGGTGGGTATGTGGGCCTGCGGGCCGCTCCCAGCAACAGCCTGGTGGACCAGCCAGGCTGTGGTGGGTATGTGGGCCTGCGGGCCGCTCCCAGCAACAGTCTGGTGGACCAGCCGGGCTGTGGTGGGTATGTGGGCCTGCGGGCCGCTCCCAGCAACAGTCTGGTGGACCAGCCGGGCTGTGGTGGGTATGTGGGCCTGCGGGCCGCTCCCAGCAACAGCCTGGTGGACCAGCCGGGCTGTGGTGGGTATGTGGGCCTGCCGGCCGCTCCCAGCAACAGCCTGGTGGACCAGCCGGGCTGTGGTGGGTATGTGGGCCTGCGGGCCGCTCCCAGCAACAGCCTGGTGGACCAGCCGGGCTGTGGTGGGTATGTGGGCCTGCGGGCCGCTCCCAGCAACAGTCTGGTGGACCAGCCGGGCTGTGGTGGGTATGTGGGCCTGCGGGCCGCTCCCAGCAACAGTCTGGTGGACCAGCCGGGCTGTGGTGGGTATGTGGGCCTGCGGGCCGCTCCCAGCAACAGTCTGGTGGACCAGCCGGGCTGTGGTGGGTATGTGGGCCTGCGGGCCGCTCCCAGCAACAGCCTGGTGGACCAGCCAGGCTGTGGTGGGTATGTGGGCCTGCGGGCCGCTCCCAGCAACAGTCTGGTGGACCAGCCAGGCTGTGGTGGGTATGTGGGCCTGCGGGCCGCTCCCAGCAACAGCCTGGTGGACCAGCCAGGCTGTGGTGGGTATGTGGGCCTGCGGGCCGCTCCCAGCAACAGTCTGGTGGACCAGCCAGGCTGTGGTGGGTATGTGGGCCTGCGGGCCGCTCCCAGCAACAGCCTGGTGGACCAGCCAGGCTGTGGTGGGTATGTGGGCCTGCGGGCCGCTCCCAGCAACAGTCTGGTGGACCAGCCAGGCTGTGGTGGGTATGTGGGCCTGCGGGCCGCTCCCAGCAACAGCCTGGTGGACCAGCCAGGCTGTGGTGGGTATGTGGGCCTGCGGGCCGCTCCCAGCAACAGCCTGGTGGACCAGCCAGGCTGTGGTGGGTATGTGGGCCTGCGGGCCGCTCCCAGCAACAGCCTGGTGGACCAGCCAGGCTGTGGTGGGTATGTGGGCCTGCGGGCCGCTCCCAGCAACAGCCTGGTGGACCAGCCGGGCTGTGGTGGGTATGTGGGCCTGCGGGCCGCTCCCAGCAACAGCCTGGTGGACCAGCCAGGCTGTGGTGGGTACGTGGGCCTGCGGGCCGCTCCCAGCAACAGCCTGGTGGACCAGCCAGGCTGTGGTGGGTATGTGGGCCTGCGGGCCGCTCCCAGCAACAGCCTGGTGGACCAGCCGGGCTGTGGTGGGTATGTGGGCCTGCGGGCCGCTCCCAGCAACAGTCTGGTGGACCAGCCGGGCTGTGGTGGGTATGTGGGCCTGCGGGCCGCTCCCAGCAACAGTCTGGTGGACCAGCCGGGCTGTGGTGGGTATGTGGGCCTGCGGGCCGCTCCCAGCAACAGTCTGGTGGACCAGCCGGGCTGTGGTGGGTATGTGGGCCTGCGGGCCGCTCCCAGCAACAGCCTGGTGGACCAGCCGGGCTGTGGTGGGTATGTGGGCCTGCGGGCCGCTCCCAGCAACAGCCTGGTGGACCAGCCAGGCTGTGGTGGGTATGTGGGCCTGCGGGCCGCTCCCAGCAACAGCCTGGTGGACCAGCCGGGCTGTGGTGGGTATGTGGGCCTGCGGGCCGCTCCCAGCAACAGCCTGGTGGACCAGCCGGGCTGTGGTGGGTATGTGGGCCTGCGGGCCGCTCCCAGCAACAGTCTGGTGGACCAGCCGGGCTGTGGTGGGTATGTGGGCCTGCGGGCCGCTCCCAGCAACAGTCTGGTGGACCAGCCGGGCTGTGGTGGGTATGTGGGCCTGCGGGCCGCTCCCAGCAACAGCCTGGTGGACCAGCCGGGCTGTGGTGGGTATGTGGGCCTGCGGGCCGCTCCCAGCAACAGTCTGGTGGACCAGCCGGGCTGTGGTGGGTATGTGGGCCTGCGGGCCGCTCCCAGCAACAGCCTGGTGGACCAGCCGGGCTGTGGTGGGTATGTGGGCCTGCGGGCCGCTCCCAGCAACAGCCTGGTGGACCAGCCGGGCTGTGGTGGGTATGTGGGCCTGCGGGCCGCTCCCAGCAACAGCCTGGTGGACCAGCCGGGCTGTGGTGGGTATGTGGGCCTGCGGGCCGCTCCCAGCAACAGCCTGGTGGACCAGCCGGGCTGTGGTGGGTATGTGGTCCTGCGGGCCGCTCCCAGCAACAGCCTGGTGGACCAGCCGGGCTGTGGTGGGTATGTGGGCCTGCGGGCCGCTCCCAGCAACAGTCTGGTGGACCAGCCAGGCTGTGGTGGGTATGTGGGCCTGCGGGCCGCTCCCAGCAACAGCCTGGTGGACCAGCCGGGCTGTGGTGGGTATGTGGGCCTGCGGGCCGCTCCCAGCAACAGCCTGGTGGACCAGCCAGGCTGTGGTGGGTATGTGGGCCTGCGGGCCGCTCCCAGCAACAGCCTGGTGGACCAGCCAGGCTGTGGTGGGTATGTGGGCCTGCGGGCCGCTCCCAGCAACAGCCTGGTGGACCAGCCGGGCTGTGGTGGGTATGTGGGCCTGCGGGCCGCTCCCAGCAACAGCCTGGTGGACCAGCCGGGCTGTGGTGGGTATGTGGGCCTGCGGGCCGCTCCCAGCAACAGCCTGGTGGACCAGCCAGGCTGTGGTGGGTATGTGGGCCTGCGGGCCGCTCCCAGCAACAGCCTGGTGGACCAGCCAGGCTGTGGTGGGTATGTGGGCCTGCGGGCCGCTCCCAGCAACAGCCTGGTGGACCAGCCAGGCTGTGGTGGGTATGTGGGCCTGCGGGCCGCTCCCAGCAACAGCCTGGTGGACCAGCCGGGCTGTGGTGGGTATGTGGGCCTGCGGGCCGCTCCCAGCAACAGCCTGGTGGACCAGCCAGGCTGTGGTGGGTATGTGGGCCTGCGGGCCGCTCCCAGCAACAGCCTGGTGGACCAGCCAGGCTGTGGTGGGTATGTGGGCCTGCGGGCCGCTCCCAGCAACAGCCTGGTGGACCAGCCAGGCTGTGGTGGGTATGTGGGCCTGCGGGCCGCTCCCAGCAACAGCCTGGTGGACCAGCCAGGCTGTGGTGGGTATGTGGGCCTGCGGGCCGCTCCCAGCAACAGCCTGGTGGACCAGCCAGGCTGTGGTGGGTATGTGGGCCTGCGGGCCGCTCCCAGCAACAGCCTGGTGGACCAGCCAGGCTGTGGTGGGTATGTGGGCCTGCGGGCCGCTCCCAGCAACAGCCTGGTGGACCAGCCAGGCTGTGGTGGGTATGTGGGCCTGCGGGCCGCTCTCAGCAACAGTCTGGTGGACCAGCCGGGCTGTGGTGGGTATGTGGGCCTGCGGGCCGCTCCCAGCAACAGCCTGGTGGACCAGCCAGGCTGTGGTGGGTATGTGGGCCTGCGGGCCGCTCCCAGCAACAGTCTGGTGGACCAGCCGGGCTGTGGTGGGTATGTGGGCCTGCGGGCCGCTCCCAGCAACAGCCTGGTGGACCAGCCAGGCTGTGGTGGGTATGTGGGCCTGCGGGCCGCTCCCAGCAACAGTCTGGTGGACCAGCCGGGCTGTGGTGGGTATGTGGGCCTGCGGGCCGCTCCCAGCAACAGCCTGGTGGACCAGCCAGGCTGTGGTGGGTATGTGGGCCTGCGGGCCGCTCCCAGCAACAGCCTGGTGGACCAGCCGGGCTGTGGTGGGTATGTGGGCCTGCGGGCCGCTCCCAGCAACAGCCTGGTGGACCAGCCGGGCTGTGGTGGGTATGTGGGCCTGCGGGCCGCTCCCAGCAACAGCCTGGTGGACCAGCCAGGCTGTGGTGGGTATGTGGGCCTGCGGGCCGCTCCCAGCAACAGCCTGGTGGACCAGCCAGGCTGTGGTGGGTATGTGGGCCTGCGGGCCGCTCCCAGCAACAGTCTGGTGGACCAGCCGGGCTGTGGTGGGTATGTGGGCCTCCGGGCCGCTCCCAGCAACAGCCTGGTGGACCAGCCAGGCTGTGGTGGGTATGTGGGCCTGCGGGCCGCTCCCAGCAACAGTCTGGTGGACCAGCCGGGCTGTGGTGGGTATGTGGGCCTGCGGGCCGCTCCCAGCAACAGCCTGGTGGACCAGCCAGGCTGTGGTGGGTATGTGGGCCTGCGGGCCGCTCCCAGCAACAGCCTGGTGGACCAGCCGGGCTGTGGTGGGTATGTGGGCCTGCGGGCCGCTCCCAGCAACAGCCTGGTGGACCAGCCAGGCTGTGGTGGGTATGTGGGCCTGCGGGCCGCTCCCAGCAACAGCCTGGTGGACCAGCCGGGCTGTGGTGGGTATGTGGGCCTGCGGGCCGCTCCCAGCAACAGCCTGGTGGACCAGCCGGGCTGTGGTGGGTATGTGGGCCTGCGGGCCGCTCCCAGCAACAGCCTGGTGGACCAGCCGGGCTGTGGTGGGTATGTGGGCCTGCGGGCCGCTCCCAGCAACAGCCTGGTGGACCAGCCGGGCTGTGGTGGGTATGTGGGCCTGCGGGCCGCTCCCAGCAACAGCCTGGTGGACCAGCCAGGCTGTGGTGGGTATGTGGGCCTGCGGGCCGCTCCCAGCAACAGCCTGGTGGACCAGCCGGGCTGTGGTGGGTATGTGGGCCTGCGGGCCGCTCCCAGCAACAGCCTGGTGGACCAGCCGGGCTGTGGTGGGTATGTGGGCCTGCGGGCCGCTCCCAGCAACAGCCTGGTGGACCAGCCGGGCTGTGGTGGGTATGTGGGCCTGCGGGCCGCTCCCAGCAACAGCCTGGTGGACCAGCCGGGCTGTGGTGGGTATGTGGGCCTGCGGGCCGCTCCCAGCAACAGCCTGGTGGACCAGCCGGGCTGTGGTGGGTATGTGGGCCTGCGGGCCGCTCCCAGCAACAGCCTGGTGGACCAGCCGGGCTGTGGTGGGTATGTGGGCCTGCGGGCCGCTCCCAGCAACAGCCTGGTGGACCAGCCGGGCTGTGGTGGGTATGTGGGCCTGCGGGCCGCTCCCAGCAACAGCCTGGTGGACCAGCCGGGCTGTGGTGGGTATGTGGGCCTGCGGGCCGCTCCCAGCAACAGCCTGGTGGACCAGCCGGGCTGTGGTGGGTATGTGGGCCTGCGGGCCGCTCCCAGCAACAGCCTGGTGGACCAGCCGGGCTGTGGTGGGTATGTGGGCCTGCGGGCCGCTCCCAGCAACAGCCTGGTGGACCAGCCGGGCTGTGGTGGGTATGTGGGCCTGCGGGCCGCTCCCAGCAACAGCCTGGTAGACAGCCAGGCTGTGGTGGGTATGTGGGCCTGCGGGCCGCTCCAAGCAACAGCCTGGTGGACCAAACTCTCACAAGTCAAGCCTGGCCTCGGGCCGGGCTTGGGGAGTAGAACAACTCCCAGAGCCCCATCAACCAGGTATATGTGGGCCTGCGGGCCGCTCCAAGCAACAGCCTGGTGGACCAGCCAGGCTGTGGTGGGTATGTGGGCCTGCGGGCCGCTTCAAGCAACAGCCTGGTGGACCAAACTCTCACAAGTCAAGCCTGGCCTCGGGCCGGGCTTGGGGAGTAGAACAACTCCCAGAGCCCCATCAACCAGGTATATGTGGGCCTGCGGGCCGCTCCAAGCAACAGCCTGGTGGACCAGCCAGGCTGTGGTGGGTATGTGGGCCTGCGGGCCGCTTCAAGCAACAGCCTGGTGGACCAAACTCTCACAAGTCAAGCCTGGCCTCTGGCCGGGCTTGGGGAGTAGAACAACTCCCAGAGCCCCATCAACCAGGTATATGTGGGCCTGCGGGCCGCTCCAAGCAACAGCCTGGTGGACCAGCCAGGCTGTGGTGGGTATGTGGGCCTGCGGGCCGCTTCAAGCAACAGCCTGGTGGACCAGCCAGGCTGTGGTGGGTATGTGGGCCTGCGGGCCGCTCCAAGCAACAGCCTGGTGGACCAGCCAGGCTGTGGTGGGTATGTGGGCCTGCGGGCCGCTTCAAGCAACAGCCTGGTGGACCAAACTCTCACAAGTCAAGCCTGGCCTCGGGCCGGGCTTGGGGAGTAGAACAACTCCCAGAGCCCCATCAACCAGGTATCAACCAGGTGACGAGATGTTAACTGTTGTTGTGTAGGACTACATTACCAGCCGTCGGCCCCGCCTTGTTTGGTGCGGCTGAAGCCTTAATTGATGCCTCGGTCACCGCCTGATTGATGACTCGCCAGGTGATGGGGCGCCCACCACCCTGGTGCACACAGTGTCCCTCAACACCTGTATGACACCTGTATGACACCTGTATAACACCTGTATGACTCCTGTATGACACCTGTACGACACCTGTATGACTCCTGTACGACACCTGTATGACACCTGTATGACACCTGTACGACACGTGTATGACACCTGTATGACACCTAAATGACACCTGTACGACACCTGTATAACACCTGTACGACACCTGTATGACACCTGTATGACTCCTGTATGACACCTGTATGACTCCTGTATGACACCTGTATGACACCTAAATGACACCTGTACGACACCTGTATAACACCTGTACGACACCTGTTTGACTCCTGTATGACACCTGTATGACACCTAAATGACACCTGTATAACACCTGTACGACACCTGTATGACACCTGTATGACACCTGTATGACTCCTGTACGACACCTGTATGACACCTGTACAACACCTGTATGACACCTGTATGACACCTGTACGACACCTGTATGACACCTGTACGACACCTGTATGACACCTGAACGACACGTGTATGACACCTGTATGACACCAAAATGACACCTGTACGACACCTGTATGACTCCTGTATGACACCTGTATGACACCTGTACGACACCTGTATGACACCTGTATGACACCTGTACGACACCTGTATGACTCCTGTATGACACCTGTTCGACACGTGTATGACACCTGTACGACACCTGTATGACACCTGTATGACTCCTGTATGACACCTGTACGACACCTGTACAACACCTGTATGACTCCTGTATGACACCTGTACGACACGTGTATGACACCTGTACGACACCTGTATGACACCTGTATGACTCCTGTATGACACCTGTACGACACCTGTATGACTCCTGTATGACACCTGTACGACACCTGTATGACTCCTGTATGACACCTGTACGACACCTGTACAACACCTGTATGACTCCTGTATGACACCTGTACGACACCTGTATGACACATGTATGACTCCTTTATGACACCTGTACGACACGTGTACGACACCTGTATGACTCCTGTATGACACCTGTATGACACCTGTATGACACCTGTACAACACCTGTATGACACCTGTATGACACCTGTATGACTCCTGTATGACACCTGTACGACACCTGTATGGCACCTGTATGACTCCTGTATGACACCTGTACGACACCTGTACGACACCTGTATGACTCCTGTATGACACCTGTATGACACCTGTACGACACGTGTATAACACCTGTATGACTCCTGTATGACACCTGTATGACACCTGTATAACACCTGTACGACACCTGTATGACACCTGTACGACACCTGTATGACACGTGTAGGACTCCTGTATGACACCTGTACGACACCTGTACGACACCTATATGACTCCTGTATGACACCTGTATGACACCTGTACGACACCTGTATGACACCTGTATGACACGTGTATGACTCCTGTATGACACCTGTACGACACCTGTACGACACCTGTATGACACCTGTATAACACCTGTATGACTCCTGTATGACTCCTGTATGACACCTGTATGACTCCTGTATGACTCCTGTACGACACCTGTATGACACCTGTACGACACCTGTATGACTCCTGTATGACACCTGTATGACACCTGTACGACACCTGTATGACACCTGTATGACACCTGTATGACACCTGTATGGCTCCTGTATGACACCTGTATGACACCTGTACGACACGTGTATGACACCTGTATGACACCTGTATGACACCTGTATGACTCCTGTACGACACCTGTATGACTCCTGTATGACACCTGTATGACACCTGTATGACTCCTGTATGACACCTGTATGACTTCTGTACGACACCTGTATGACACCTGTATGACACCTGTACGACACGTGTATGACACCTGTATGACACCTGTATGTCTCCTGTATGACACCTATATGACACCTGTATGACACCTGTACAACACCTGTATGACACCTGTATGACACGTGTATGACACCTGTATGACTCCTGTACGACACCTGTATGACACCTTTATGACTCCTGTACGACACCTGTATGACACCTGTATGACTCCTGTATGACACCTGTATGACACCTGTACGACACCTGTACGACACCTGTATGACACCTGTATGACACCTGTACGACACCTGTATGACACCTGTATGACATGTGCATGACATCTGTATGACACCTGTATGACACGTGTATGACACCTGTATGACACCTGTACGACACCTGTATGACACCTGTATGACACCTGTATGACCCCTGTATGACACCTGTACGACACGTGTATGACACCTGTATGACACCTGTATGACACCTGTACGACACCTGTACAACACCTGTATGACACCTGTACGACACCTGTATGACACCTGTATGACACCTGTATGACACGTGTACGACACCTGTACGACACCTGTATGACACGTGTACGACACCTGTACGGCACCTGTACGACACCTGTATGACACCTGTATGACACCTGTATGACACGTATATGACACCCGTATGACTCCTGTACTCCTGTATGACACCTGTATGACTCCTGTATGACTCCTGTATGACACCTGTACGACACCTGTATGACACCTGTATGACACCTGTACGACACCTGTATGACTCCTGTATGACACCTGTATGACTCCTGTATGACACCTGTATGACACCTGTATGACTCCTGTATGACTCTTGTACGACACCTGTATGACACCTGTATGTCACCCTGTACGACACCTGTATGACTCCTGTATGTCACCTGTACGACACCTGTATGACACCTGTATGACACCTGTACGACACCTGTATGACACCTGTATGACACCTGTATGACTCCTGTATGACACCTGTATGACTCCTGTACGACACCTGTATGACACGTGTATGACACTTGTTTGACTCCTGTACGACACCTGTATGACACCTGTATGACACCTGTATGACACCTGTATGACACCTGTATGACTCCTGTATGACACCTGTATTACACCTGTATGACACCTGTACGACACGTGTATGACACCTGTATGACACCTGTATGACTCCTGTATGACACCTGTATGACACTTGTATGACACCTGTATGACTCCTGTATGACTCCAGTACGACACCTGTATGACACCTGTATGACACCTGTACGACACCTGTATGACTCCTGTACAACACCTGTACGACACCTGTACGACACCTGTATGACTCCTGTATGACACCTGTATGACACCTGTATGACACCTGTATGACACCTGTATGACCCCTGTATGACACCTGTACGACACGTGTATGACACCTGTATGACACCTGTATGACACCTGTACGACACCTGTACAACACCTGTATGACACCTGTACGACACCTGTATGACACCTGTATGACACCTGTATGACACGTGTACGACACCTGTACGACACCTGTATGACACGTGTACGACACCTGTACGGCACCTGTACGACACCTGTATGACACCTGTATGACACCTGTATGACACGTATATGACACCCGTATGACTCCTGTACTCCTGTATGACACCTGTATGACTCCTGTATGACTCCTGTATGACACCTGTACGACACCTGTATGACACCTGTATGACACCTGTACGACACCTGTATGACTCCTGTATGACACCTGTATGACTCCTGTATGACACCTGTATGACACCTGTATGACTCCTGTATGACTCTTGTACGACACCTGTATGACACCTGTATGTCACCCTGTACGACACCTGTATGACTCCTGTATGTCACCTGTACGACACCTGTATGACACCTGTATGACACCTGTACGACACCTGTATGACACCTGTATGACACCTGTATGACTCCTGTATGACACCTGTATGACTCCTGTACGACACCTGTATGACACGTGTATGACACTTGTATGACTCCTGTACGACACCTGTATGACACCTGTATGACACCTGTATGACACCTGTATGACACCTGTATGACTCCTGTATGACACCTGTATTACACCTGTATGACACCTGTACGACACGTGTATGACACCTGTATGACACCACACCTGTATGACTCCTGTATGACACCTGTATGACACTTGTATGACACCTGTATGACTCCTGTATGACTCCAGTACGACACCTGTATGACACCTGTATGACACCTGTACGACACCTGTATGACTCCTGTACAACACCTGTACGACACCTGTACGACACCTGTATGACTCCTGTATGACACCTGTATGACACCTGTACGACACCTGTATGACTCCTGTATGACACATGTATGACTCCTGTATGACATCTGTATGACACCTGTATAACACCTGTACGACACCTGTATGACTCCTGTATGACACCTGTATGACACCTGTACGACTCCTGTATAACACCTGTACAACACCTGTATGACACCTGTACGACACCTGTATAACACCTGTATGACGCCTGTACAACACCTGTACGACACCTGTATAACACCTGTACAACACCTGTACGACACCTGTACGACACCTGTATGACACCTGTATGACTCCTGTATGAAACCTGTATGACTCCTGTACGACACCTGTATGACACCTGTATGACACCTGTATGACTCCTGTACGACACCTGTATAACACCTGTACGACACCTGTATGACTCCTGTACGACACCTGTACGACACCTGTATAACACCTGTTTAACACCTGTACGACACCTGTACGACACCTGTACGACACCTGTACGTCACCTGTATAACACCTGTATAACACCTGTACGACACCTGTACGACACCTGTATAACACCTGTACGACACCTGTACGACACCTGTACGACACCTGTACGACACCTGTATAACACCTGTACGACACCTGTACGACACCTGTACGACACCTGTATAACACCTGTACGACACCTGTACGACACCTGTACGACACCTGTACGACACCTGTATAACACCTGTACGACACCTGTACGACACCTGTACGACACCTGTACGACACCTGTACGACACCTGTATAACACCTGTACGACACCTGTACGACACCTGTACGACACCTGTATAACACCTGTACGACACCTGTACGACACCTGTACGACACCTGTACGACACCTGTATAACACCTGTACGACACCTGTACGACACCTGTATAACACCTGTACGACACCTGTATGACTCCTGTACGACACCTGTACGACACCTGTACGACACCTGTATAACACCTGTACGACACCTGTATGACTCCTGTACGACACCTGTACGACACCTGTACGACACCTGTCTCGTCAGTATGACTAGCTGGGCACCTCGCTGTGGGAGGGGTGTATATTGTAGGCTCTATAGAGCCAGTACATGCAGTACCTAAAGCCACTAATGTAATATTGAGTGAGCTCCAAGGACCGGGCTCTTGAGCTCCAAGGACCGGGCACTTGAGCTCCAAGGACCGAGCACTTGAGCTCCAAGGACCGGGCACTTGAGCTCCAAGGACCGGGCACTTGAGCTCCAAGGACCGGGCACTTGAGCTCCAAGGACCGAGCACTTGAGCTCCAAGGACCGGGCACTTGAGCTCCAAGGACCGGGCACTTGAGCTCCAAGGACCGGGCACTTGAGCTCCAAGGACCGGGCATTTGAGCTCCAAGGACCGGGCACTTGAGCTCCAAGGACCGGGCACTTGAGCTCCAAGGACCGGGCACTTGAGCTCCAAGGACCGAGCACTTGAGCTCCAAGGACCGGGCACTTGAGCTCCAAGGACCGGGCACTTGAGCTCCAAGGACCGAGCACTTGAGCTCCAAGGACCGGGCACTTGAGCTCCAAGGACCGAGCACTTGAGCTCCAAGGACCGGGCACTTGAGCTCCAAGGACCGGGCACTTGAGCTCCAAGGACCGGGCACTTGAGCTCCAAGGACCGGGCACTTGAGCTTCCAAGGACCGGGCACTTGAGCTCCAAGGAAGGGGCACTTGAGCTCCAAGGACCGAGCACTTGAGCTCCAAGGACCGGGCACTTGAGCTCCAAGGACCGGGCACTTGAGCTCCAAGGACCGGGCACTTGAGCTCCAAGGACCGGGCACTTGAGCTCCAAGGACCGAGCACTTGAGCTCCAAGGACCGGGCACTTGAGCTCCAAGGACCGGGCACTTGAGCTCCAAGGACCGGGCACTTGAGCTCCAAGGACCGGGCACTTGAGCTCCAAGGACCGAGCACTTGAGCTCCAAGGACCGGGCACTTGAGCTCCAAGGACCGGGCACTTGAGCTCCAAGGACCGGGCACTTGAGCTCCAAGGACCGGGCACTTGAGCTCCAAGGACCGGGCACTTGAGCTCCAAGGACCGGGCACTTGAGCTCCAAGGACCGGGCACTTGAGCTCCAAGGACCGAGCACTTGAGCTCCAAGGACCGGGCACTTGAGCTCCAAGGACCGGGCACTTGAGCTCCAAGGACCGAGCACTTGAGCTCCAAGGACCGGGCACTTGAGCTCCAAGGACCGAGCACTTGAGCTCCAAGGACCGGGCACTTGAGCTCCAAGGACCGGGCACTTGAGCTCCAAGGACCGGGCACTTGAGCTCCAAGGACCGGGCACTTGAGTTCCAAGGACCGGGCACTTGAGCTCCATGGAAGGGGCACTTGAGCTCCAAGGACCGAGCACTTGAGCTCCAAGGACCGGGCACTTGAGCTCCAAGGACCGGGCACTTGAGCTCCAAGGACCGGGCACTTGAGCTCCAAGGACCGGGCACTTGAGCTCCAAGGACCGAGCACTTGAGCTCCAAGGACCGGGCACTTGAGCTCCAAGGACCGGGCACTTGAGCTCCAAGGACCGGGCACTTGAGCTCCAAGGACCGGGCACTTGAGCTCCAAGGACCGAGCACTTGAGCTCCAAGGACCGGGCACTTGAGCTCCAAGGACCGGGCACTTGAGCTCCAAGGACCGGGCACTTGAGCTCCAAGGACCGGGCACTTGAGCTCCAAGGACCGGGCACTTGAGCTCCAAGGACCGGGCACTTGAGCTCCAAGGACCGGGCACTTGTATTTGACTGGAGTGTTTGCACAGTTTGACTCTGGGGGATATCAAAGATATGTATTTCTGGTGTGGTGATCATGTGTTCTGTTCCACCAATTAAGGAAAACTTTCAGATCAAGATTACCATTTAGGAACGAGGTTTTGTACCTTTAAGGCACAAGAGAATGTGTGGAGTGAGGTTATGTTTACCATGTTAAGGGACTTAAACGGTGGGGGGGGGGGTGTTGTCTGAAGACAGAGTTTGTTATTGTTCTGAGAGCTGATTTTTGCTGAGTGATGATGGACTTGAGGTGGTGTGCTGTGGTTGAGCCCCCATGCACAGATACCATATGTAAGATAGGGATATGCAGGCGATGAGTCACAATAACGTGGCTGAAGTATGTTGACCAGACCACACACTACAAGTTGAAGGGACGACGACGTTTCGGTCCGTCCTGGACCATTCTCAAGTCGATTGTGATGAAGAGGTAGGGACAGGCAATAAATAGGCAAGAGAGAGCTGAGGAGGAAAGTCAGGTGTATAGGTGTATATGTACACCTATATTAAGATAGGGATAGATTAGTGCATAGTATAGTGAGAGGAGAGCAGACTGGGGAACATAATATATGATTTTAGAGAGTATACCAACTGTGTTTGAGACATTCTTGGCTGTGTTGTATGTGGGTGCTGAAGTTGAGTCTCTTGTATATATGTAGGCCAGGGAACATTCCATCATTTTTATTGCTTATGTTATCATTGTCTTTCTGAAGTTGAATCTGATTTGATGATTTACTACCAAATAAAATGTAGTAAGTCTTTTTTATGTTTAATGTGAGTTTGTTGGTTGACATCCATGAGTGGATTTTTTTAATTTATTATTGACAATATTATTTAGTGTGTGTGTGTGTTGGGGTCTGAGTAGATGAAGGTAGTAACGTCAGCAAATAGGATAGGTTTAGAAACATTTGGGAAATCATTGATATATATAAGAAATCGGAGTGGTCCCACGATGCTGCCCTGTGGCACCCCCTACTGTCAATAGTAGAGTGGGGGAGGTTATGCTATTGATGACTACATATTGATGTCTGTCAGATTGATTGATGAAGATTAAGCCACCCAAAAGGTGGCACGGGCATGAATAGCCCGTAAGTGGCGGCCCTTTTGAGCCATTACCAGTATCAATAGATGATACTGGAGATCAGTGGAGGTGCGACCGCACCCTGCGTGACGGGAGATGTCTCCCGTGGTGTCTGTCACTGTGATAGGAACGAATATAGTCCAGAGCAAGACCTCGGATACCATAGTTGGGAAGTTTAAGTAGGAGGTACTTGTGGTTAACAGTGTCAAAGGCCTTTCTCAGGTCAATGAAGAGGCCAATAGGGAACTCACTTTTGTCAAGGGCTGAGAAAGATTATATCAAGCAGACTAATAATTGCATCATTGGTACTCTTTTGGGAGCGGAAGCCAAACTGGCAGGGGCTGAGTAGGGTGAGTTTTACAAAGTAGGAATAGAGCTGTTTGTAAATATTTTCAAATATATTTGAAAATATTAGAAGATTTGATATTGGTCTATAATTGTTTATGTGAGCTGTCTCGCCTCCTTTATGAGCTGGCGTCACTCTTGCTTCTTTAAAGATATCACAAAAGTATGACACTCTTAGAGATTTGTTGAATAGCAGAGTTATTGGTAGCTCTGTTAGGCTTATATCAAGGTGCCCCCAAGGTCGAATTACTGACCCTATGTACTGCATCATTCTTATATATCTCAGATGGTGTGTCATTAATGTCGTTATTTTGATGTGCCCAACTTTGGTTTTAAGTGATTGAATTATGGATATAATGTCTGGGCTGACTGGTAAGAGGAGTAGAGAGTTAGACTCTCAGTGTGGCAACGGTGTTTCAACGTTGTAAACAAGTAAGATTTCAACGTTGCCTCAAAGTAAGGTTGTGGTTAGGTTGTGTGTCTGCTGGGAGTGTGTAGTTTACAAGAGCGAGGGAGGTAGTTGGTGGAAGGGGCAAGAGAGGGGGATAAGAAAGGGAAGAGGGGAAGAAGAAGGAAAGGGGTAAGTATTGGGAAACAAAAAAGGGGGTGGGAGAGAGGGGAGAGATGAGAGAGAGAGGATGAGGGAATGGGTGAGAGAGGACCTACCTTGAGGTTACCTTGAGATGATTTCGGGGCTTAGCGTCCCCGCGGCCCGGTCGTCGACCAGGCCTCCTCGTTGCTGGACTGGTCAACCAGGCTGTTGGACGTGGCTGCTCGCAGCCTGACGTATGAGTCACAGCCTGGTTGATCAGGTATCAACTACACGAGATGGAGACCACATGAAATGGACTCTGTTACCATCATTAATAATTTTGTTGTATTTGTGTCTACCTTCGGACACGAGTATGTTACAGTTATGTCTTAAAGAGTTGAGAGCATTTAAGGATGATAAGGAGTCACTTACAATTAATGTATCAAGTTTGGAGACTTGTACACATTTCAGTGCAAGGATCAGGGCAAATAGTTCAGTCTGAAGGGTAGAGGCCCAGTTGTTTATACGGACCCTCCACTCAAAGTACAAGCCATCGCCCATTGTCAGGACAACTGCACTTCCAGCTGCACCCGTGGGGCGGTGTAGGGAACCATCAGTGTATATGAGTTGAGAGAGAGAATGCTCTGTGGACAGAGCATCAATATGGCTTAAGGCGTTGAGCTTTGCCTCAAGACGAAGCTTGGGCTGATCTCTAATTTGCTTCTTGGGTGGAAAGGGAGGGATTAAAACTGGAAAGGGTGTAACCTCCCACGGTGCAGGAAAGTGCCGTTGTTGTTTCTCTTGGTACAAATCATGAACCCCATACATTCTGAGTTGAGTTCCAGTTTTTGTTATCCATTTGGAACAATGCTGATCTTCAATAAAGAAATTCTGGAGGGCTTCTGTGCAAGGATTAGGATGAGTTAGCCTAAGCATTTTTATACCAATTTGACAGTTAATTTCAGTAACACGATCAACAACGCTCAGAATATTAAGTTCCTTTCTTATATTAAGTATCTTTGTGGTACGAGGGCACCCAAGAATTATCTTCAAGGCTTCGTTCTGCAATTTTTCAAGCCCTCCAAGCTTTCTTTCAGGCATCAAAACAAGCAGAGGTGCAGCATAATCCACTAAAGATCTGATGTATGTAAAGAACATCATTTTGACAATGCTGACATTGGCACCATAGCCTGAGTGATAACCTGCAACAGCCTTGAGAGCTCGGAGCCTCTCTTTAAACTGACGACAGAGTCTGAATACAACAGGACCGTACAGTGGCACCTCAAGGCCAAGGTATTTGAATCTGTTTACATAGTCAAGCTGGGAGCCATCAGACAGTTGCATCTTGCGAACAGCTCCTCCCTGCCTGGGTGGGCGCTGATTGTGTATCTTTGTTTTCTCTGCTGAGATAATTAAACCTAGGTCCTGACATGAGTCTAATACAGAGTTAAGAGTGTTCTGATTATGTATTATTAAATGCGAAAGTATTTTAGGAATTTCCTGTCTTAATCCTTCCTTCCTTCGTGGTCTGGCATTGTCACACTGTTCATCACGTGTCAATTTCTTTGTGATTTACACACATACAGCTTATATAACACAAGTTGCCTGTCTACTTCAAAATGAATTAGTATTAAATATTATAGTTCAGTAATAAGAAAAAAATCTACCTAAAATATCAATGTTACCCCAAATTTAGACTGAATGTTTTCTTACATTATATTTATTAGAAAACTTGTTTTTATGGAGTAACTAACATAATTTTGTGTTTGATCTAATTCGAATTAAGATTTAGCAATTTACTTCAATACTTGACGGTCACTAACACTGATGACTTCGATTATGACAGGAAGACGACGGCTTGTCAAAGGTACCCCCCCTATTTCCCCTGGTAATTTTTTTTTCAAGTTAGATTTTAATATTTAATAGTTTTGGCATTTCCAGCTTCAGCGGGTATGCGGTTCCTTGCATTAATAACCCTGTGGGTGAAAAGCATCTCTAGTTCCCAGTCCTACATTGTGGCTTGTTGAGCTTGTCACTGTTGTTCCTTGTTTGTGTTACATTGTGGCTTGTTGAGCTTGTCACTGTTGTTCCTTGTTTATGTTACATTGTGGCTTGTTGAGCTTGTCACTGTTGTTCCTTGTTTGTGTTACATTGTGGCTTGTTGAGCTTGTCACTGTTGTTCCTTGTTTGTGTTACATTGTGGCTTGTTGAGCTTGACACTGTTGTTCCTTGTTTGTGTTACATTGTGGCTTGTTGAGCTTGTCACTGTTGTTCCTTGTTTGTGTTACATTGTGGCTTGTTGAGCTTGTCACTGTTGTTCCTTGTTTGTGTTACATTGTGGCTTGTTGAGCTTGTCACTGTTGTTCCTTGTTTGTGTTACATTGTGGCTTGTTGAGCTTGTCACTGTTGTTCCTTGTTTGTGTTACATTGTGGCTTGTTGAGCTTGTCACTGTTGTTCCTTGTTTGTGTTACATTGTGGCTTGTTGAGCTTGTCACTGTTGTTCCTTGTTTGTGTTACATTGTGGCTTGTTGAGCTTGTCACTGTTGTTCCTTGTTTGTGTTACATTGTGGCTTGTTGAGCTTGTCACTGTTGTTCCTTGTTTGTGTTACATTGTGGCTTGTTGAGCTTGTCACTGTTGTTCCTTGTTTGTGTTACATTGTGGCTTGTTGAGCTTGTCACTGTTGTTCCTTGTTTGTGTTACATTGTGGCTTGTTGAGCTTGTCACTGTTGTCCCTTGTTTGTGTTACATTGTGGCTTGTTGAGCTTGTCACTGTTGTTCCTTGTTTGTGTTACATTGTGGCTAGTTGAGCTTGTCACTGTTGTTTGTGTTACATTGTGGCTTGTTGAGCTCTTCACTGTTGTTCCTTGTTTGTGTTACATTGTGGCTTGTTGAGCTTGTCACTGTTGTTCCTTGTTTGTGTTACATTGTGGCTTGTTGAGCTTGTCACTGTTGATCTTTGTTTGTGTTACATTGTGGCTTGTTGAGCTTGTCACTGTTGTTCCTTGTTTGTGTTACATTGTGGCTTGTTGAGCTTGTCACTGTTGTTCCTTGTTTGTGTTACATTGTGGCTTGTTGAGCTTGTCACTGTTGTTCCTTGTTTGTGTTACATTGTGGCTTGTTGAGCTTGACACTGTTGTTCCTTGTTTGTGTTACATTGTGGCTTGTTGAGCTTGTCACTGTTGTTCCTTGTTTGTGTTACATTGTGGCTTGTTGAGCTTGTCACTGTTGTTCCTTGTTTGTGTTACATTGTGGCTTGTTGAGCTTGTCACTGTTGTTCCTTGTTTGTGTTACATTGTGGCTTGTTGAGCTTGTCACTGTTGTTCCTTGTTTGTGTTACATTGTGGCTTGTTGAGCTTGTCACTGTTGTTCCTTGTTTGTGTTACATTGTGGCTTGTTGAGCTTGTCACTGTTGTTCCTTGTTTGTGTTACATTGTGGCTTGTTGAGCTTGTCACTGTTGTTCCTTGTTTGTGTTACATTGTGGTTTGTTGAGCTTGTCACTGTTGTTCCTTGTTTGTGTTACATTGTGGCTTGTTGAGCTTGTCACTGTTGTTCCTTGTTTGTGTTACATTGTGGCTTGTTGAGCTTGACACTGTTGTTCCTTGTTTGTGTTACATTGTGGCTTGTTGAGCTTGTCACTGTTGTTCCTTGTTTGTGTTACATTGTGGCTTGTTGAGCTTGTCACTGTTGTTCCTTGTTTGTGTTACATTGTGGCTTGTTGAGCTTGTCACTGTTGTTCCTTGTTTGTGTTACATTGTGGCTTGTTGAGCTTGTCACTGTTGTTCCTTGTTTGTGTTACATTGTGGCTTGTTGAGCTTGTCACTGTTGTTCCTTGTTTGTGTTACATTGTGGCTTGTTGAGCTTGTCACTGTTGTTCCTTGTTTGTGTTACATTGTGGCTTGTTGAGCTCGTCACTGTTGTTTGTGTTACATTGTTGCTTGTTGAGCTTGTCACTGTTGTTCCTTGTTTGTGTTACATTGTTGCTTGCAGGAAATCGCAGAGAATTTAGACACTCGCAGGGAATTTAGTAGAGTTCCAGGTTGAATGGCTTTTGTCCTATGGAGTTACGAGGAAAGGCTGCGGGAAATGCATCTTACGACACTGGAAGACAGAAGAGTGAGGGGAGACATGATCACTACCTACAAAATCCACAGGAAAATTGACAGGGTAGACAAGGATAAAGTATTCAACACTGGAGGGACGCGAACAAGGGGACACAGGTGGAGACTGAGTACCCAGATGAGCCACAGAGACGTTAGAAAGAACTTTTTCAGTGTCAGAGTAGTTAACAGGTGGAATGCATTAGTCAGTGATGTGGTGGAGGCTGACTCCATACACAGTTTCAAGTGTAGATATGACAGAGCCCGATAGGCTCAGGAATCTGTACACCTGTTGATTGACGGTTGAGAGGCGGGACCAAAGAGCCAGAGCTCAACCCCCGCAAACACAACTAGGTGAGTACACACACACACACACACACACACACACACACACACACACCCACACACACACACACACACACACACACACACACACACCCACACACACACACACAAGGTGTTTGTATTCAACAGTAACAAGTGTAAGGTGTGTGTGTGTGTGTGTGTACTCACCGCAATTAGGTGAGTACACACACACACACACACACACCCACACACACCCACACACACACACACAAGGTGTTTGTATTCAACAGTAACAAGTGTAAGGTGATGGAAATGAGGACAGGAGCCAGGAGACAGAAGGAACAGTACACAATGAAGGGGAACTACCTGTCTATAACGACCAGAGAGTAGACATGACACCAAACATAACTCCAGAGACTCATATGTCTCATATGAGACCCTCTGGGCCCCTGGTGGGGGGGGGCACGGACTCTCCCCTTACCTTACCTTGAGGTTACCATGAGGTGCTTCCGGGGCTTAGCGTCCCCGCGGCCCGGTCGTCGACCAGGCCTCATGGTTGCCAGACTGATCAACCAGGCTGTTGGACGCGGCTGCTCGCAGCCTGGCGTATGTACCCTTGACAACAATATCAAAACATCACAGCTGGGTGGAGCGACGTCGGTGACACGGGCCATGCATCAATTAATAACCGTATGGATCAACCTAAACGAGCTGCCGCCCCTTGTTCTGACTTCAAGCGCTTTGTTGATAACCCCTGGCTCAGGTTATTAACCCAAATACACGAGGAACAGATGGCAGTAATCCGAGAGCAGTGGACATTACTCATGAACCTGCAAGATGAGGCTACAGCCAGGCTCAGGACTTATCGAGATCTGTCTACCAGAGTCGACCTCCTCCAACAGAAATTAAGCTCTCTTAAGAACACAGTTACTAACATTAACCCAGAAGAAACCACTAAGAAGCAGGAAGACATGTTATAAAAGTTTAAAAACCATCTTAACACCCTACAACAGCAACACACTGTTACCCAAGATGGATCAGACCAACATAAACTACTTGAGTCTGTCGTTATCTCTTCACGAGACTTTCCCCCAAGAATGTGAAGGAGAAGACTGTGCTGCCATCGTGATCCAGGACTTGCGGAATATGATGAGATATACAATGCAAGCAAGTGACATCAAGTCAGCTTATAGAGTGGGTATCAAATCATCTGGTTCAAATAACAGGAAAAATCGTGTCAAACTAGATAGCTGCTCTTACAAGTCAGACCTTATCAGGTCCGCAGTCGCCAGTAAATCCACTGTTTATGTGAATGAATGTCTGACCAAGTTCAGACAAATTTTCTTATTTAAACTACGTGGAATCTGCAAAACTTCCCCTGTAATTAAACATTGTTTTGTGCGAGATGGTAAAATTATAGCTAGGAAGTGTGACGCGGGAAAAACTTATGTGATAACAAGTGAGGCTCACCTCACTTCTTTCCTGGGTGACTGTGGGATAACAGCTGAATAACCAGTAGTTAATTTATAGTCTCATCTAACTATCAAAGTGTACTTTAGCTCTGCCTTTCTTTTCTAAAGGTTCTTTTTTCTTTTTTTTTAAATTGTCATCTCTGTTATTGTTTTTTTGTCTAGTTTTTACTCGATTTTATGTATGCTCCTAAATCCCCTGTTCCATGATTCACTGGTTTTGCCAGTGTTCTCCTTCCTTGACCTTGAGGTTACCTTGAGGTGCTTCCGGGGCTTAGCGTCCCCGCGGCCCGGTCGTCGACCAGGCCTCCTGGTTGCCAGACTGATCAACCAGGCTGTTGAACGCGGCTGCTCGCAGCCTGACGTATGAGTCACAGCCTGGTTGATCAGGTATCCTTTGGAGGTGCTTATCCAGTTCTCTCTTGAACACTGTGAGGGGTCGGCCAGTTATGTCCCTTATGTGTAGTGGAAGCGTGTTGAACAGTCTCGGGCCTCTGATGTTGATAGTTCTCTCTTGAACACTGTGAGGGGTCGGCCAGTTATGTCCCTTATGTGTAGTGGAAGCGTGTTGAACAGTCTCGGGCCTCTGATGTTGATAGTTCTCTCTTGAACACTGTGAGGGGTCGGCCAGTTATGTCCCTTATGTGTAGTGGAAGCGTGTTGAACAGTCTCGGGCCTCTGATGTTGATAGTTCTCTCTTGAACACTGTGAGGGGTCGGCCAGTTATGTCCCTTATGTGTAGTGGAAGCGTGTTGAACAGTCTCGGGCCTCTGATGTTGATAGTTCTCTCTTGAACACTGTGAGGGGTCGGCCAGTTATGTCCCTTATGTGTAGTGGAAGCGTGTTGAACAGTCTCGGGCCTCTGATGTTGATAGTTCTCTCTTGAACACTGTGAGGGGTCGGCCAGTTATGTCCCTTATGTGTAGTGGAAGCGTGTTGAACAGTCTCGGGCCTCTGATGTTGATAGTTCTCTCTTGAACACTGTGAGGGGTCGGCCACTTATGTCCCTTATGTGTAGTATAAACTCTATCATTCAGTGTACCTGAGTGTACAGAATCCCATCTATGTTAGTGTACATTGCCTTGAAGCTTCACTTCTGTTCATTTTCTTGTCCCTCTCTTGGCGAGCATTCTGCTGGTGTGGGAAGCTGTTCCGTGGGTGAGAAGATCTGTGAGGTGGTTTGCAGGGTCTCAGAGGAGTTTGGGGGTGGGTGGGGGGGTTTAAGGGAAGGGGGGACAGGTAGGGTGTGGGTTAAGGAGGTAGGGGGGACATGGAGGACACTGGGTGAGGGGGGAGGAGGGATAGGGAGGGTATGGGATGAAGAAGGAGGGGAGAGAGGTCGGGAAAGGTGGGAGGGGGGACATGACGGGAATGGGGAAGGGATGACAGGGACAGAATGGGGTGGGGGTGGGAGGGAGGGTTGGGTGGGGGCAGGTAGGGTGAGGGGAAGGGAGGGTTTCTATGCAGAGGGGGGTGGTGGTGTGGCCCCCCACTCTGGTGTTGCTGGGATGCTGGTTTTGGGTTCTCCTCTTGTCTCTAGGACTGTTGTGTTGGGGGCTGTGCGTTCCTGGTTTGCTCCTCTCTCCCTGCTCTTCCTCCTTGCCTCTGCTGCCCTGGCTCTCCCCTCCTTTGTCCTGTCCCTCTGTGTGTGTGTGTGTGTGTGTGTGTGTGTGTGTGTGTGTGTGTGTACATACTCACCTAGTTGTGCTTGCGGGGGGTTGAGTTCTGGCTCTTTGGTCCCGCCTCTCAACTGTCAACTGATGTACAGATTCCTGATCCTACTGGGCTCTATCATATCTACATTTGAAACTGTATGGAGTCAGCCTCCACCACATCACTGCACTGCCTAATGCATTCCATCCGTTAACTCCTCTGACACTGAAAAAGTTCCTTCTAACGTCTCTGTGGCTCA
Source organism: Procambarus clarkii (assembly GCF_020424385.1). NCBI lineage: Eukaryota > Metazoa > Arthropoda > Malacostraca > Decapoda > Cambaridae > Procambarus > Procambarus clarkii. Next base: position 5,588,507 of record NC_059576.1, on the reverse strand, counting down.
TGTGGGTACTCAGTTTCCACCTGTGTCCCCTTGTTCGCGTCCCACCAATGTTGAATAGTTTATCCTTGTTTACCCGGTCGATTCCTCTGAGGATTTTGTAGGTTGTGATCATGTCTCCCCTTACTCTTCTTTCCTCCAGGGTCGTAAGGTGCATTTCCCGCAGCCTTTCCTCGTAACTTATGCTTCTTAGTTCTGGGACTAGTCTAGTGGCATACCTTTGGACTTTTTCCAGCTTCGTCTTGTGCTTGACAAGGTACGGGCTCCATGCTGGGGCCGCATACTCCAGGATTGGTCTTACATATGTGGTGTACAAGATTCTGAATGATTCCTTACACAGGTTCCTGAACGCTGTTCTGATGTTAGCCAGCCTCGCATATGCCGCAGACGTTATTCTTTTTATGTGGGCTTCAGGAGACAGGTTTGGTGTGATATCAACTCCTAGATCTTTCTCTCTGTTCGTTTCATTAAGTACTTCATCTCCTATTCTGTATCCTGTGTCTGGCCTCCTGTTTCCACTGCCTAGTTTCATTACTTTGCATTTACTCGGGTTGAACTTCAACAGCCATTTATTGGACCATTCACTCAGTCTGTCTAGGTCATCTTGTTGCCTCCTACTATAGTCCTCTGTTTCAATCCTCCTCATAAATTTTGCATCATCAGCAAACATTGAGAGAAACGATTCTATACCCTCTGGGAGATCATTTACATATATCAGAAACAGTATAGGTCCAAGAACTGACCCCTGCGGGACTCCACTTGTAACGTCTCGCCAATCTGAGACCTCACCCCTCACACTGACTCGTTGTCTCCTGTTGCTTAGGTACTCCTGTATCCACCGGAGTACCTTCCCTTTCACTCCAGCCTGCATCTCCAGCTTTTTCACTAGCCTCTTGTGTGGCACTGTATCAAAGGCTTTCTGATAATCCAAAAATATGCAGTCTGCCCACCCCTCTCTTTCTTGCCTTATTTTTGTTGCCTGGTCGTAGAATTCAAGTAACCCTGTGAGGCAGGACCTGCCATCCCTGAACCCATGTTGATGCTGTGTTACAAAGTTCCTTCGCTCCAGATGTTCCACTAGCTTTCTTCGCACAATCTTCTCCATCATCTTGCATGGTATGCAGGTTAGGGTGTGTGTGTGTGTGTGTGTGTGTGTGTGTGCGTGTGTGCGTGTGTGCGTGTGTGTGTGAGGTAGTTACGGGTGCTCCTGGCAGAGAGAGCCACAGCAGGGAGCATCTTGTTACCTGATCCTGCTTTCACTCCTTCAGTCACTACATCCCCCAAGCTGCTCCCCCTCCCCCCCCCTCACACCTCACCTCCTCACACCTCACTCCCTCACACCTCACTCCCTCACACCTCACTCCCTCACACCTTTTCTCCACCTCCCCTCCCCCCCCCCCCAGATGAAACCCCACAACAGTTGACTAACTCGCGGGTGCCTAATTACTGCTGGGTGAACAGAGCCATCAGGTGGAAGAAAACGTGCCAAAAGAATTGTGTTCCCGCAGGAACCAAACTCGGGACCTATAAGTTGTAACTCGCCAGCGCAGTCCACTACGCCACATAAACCCAGTTTCATTCCTCTCTTTAATTTCAGGTAATATTTAGCATTTAATATTTTGTATTCATCATTAGATAAGGAGAACTTATATATATAATATTTTGACCAAAATATATTTATTTCTATGAAGCCTGTACAAAATATATACATATCCATATACATTATACAGTAACATAAACACATTAAGCATTAAGCTTTGAGATATATATATATATATATATATATATATATATATATATATATATATATATATATATATATATATATATATATATATATACACGAGAACGTTCAGAATTTCCATTTCATTTCCTCTACGTGGATACATACGCATAACGGATTCGTATGTTTTTGTGGTTAGATAGATAAATAGATAGATAAATAGATAGATAGATATGCACAAGGACTTGCTTGGTCTAGGTGGACAAGGCAGCCCACGTGAGGAGAGGCGACAGGTCTGCCAACACTGGCTGCTATAGGCCTGGGTTTACTATAAACAGTATATAACAACTTACTATATAATGTTTCCAAAATTGAAAACTGAAAATTTTCAACAAAATTTTCCGTGATTTAAATGTTAGGTTATAATTGAACAGTTTTTATGAACATATAGCGAGCTGTGATACACTTGGTGGAGGCTCCTAGTGGGTGATGAGGTGGTGGGTAATGGGGGTGGTAATTGATGGGGGGTGGTGGTTGATGGGGTGGTGGTGGTTGATGGGGTGGTGGTGATTGATGGGGGGCGGGGAAGTGTGGTTGATGACGTCATTTCTGGCCAACAAGACTGGTCTTCGTGGCCCCAGACCTCAGGCGGTCATTCCTGGCTGCTGACTTGGCTCTCCTATTGACATGCTTTACTCCTGTCAGGATGTGTTGACTCTCAACAGATATCAGCGCGCCAGGAAGGTACTGAATTGTAGGACATAAGGCTGGTCTAGCAGTATAAGGCTGGTGGAGCAGTATAAGGCTGGTCGAGCAGTATAAGGCTGGTGGAGCAGTATAAGGCTGGTCTAGCAGTATAAGGCTGGTCTAGCAGTATAAGGCTGGTCGAGCAGTATAAGGCTGGTCTAGCAGTATAAGGCTGGTCTAGCAGTATAAGGCTGGTCTAGCAGTATAAGGCTGGTGGAGCAGTATAAGGCTGGTGGAGCAGTATAAGGCTGGTCTAGCAGTATAAGGCTGGTCTAGCAGTATAAGGCTGGTGGAGCAGTATAAGGCTGGTCTAGCAGTATAAGGCTGGTCTAGCAGTATAAGGCTGGTCGAGCAGTATAAGGCTGGTGGAGCAGTATAAGACTGGTCGAGCAGTATAAGGCTGGTCTAGCAGTATAAGACTGGTCGAGCAGTATAAGGCTGGTCTAGCAGTATAAGGCTGGTGGAGCAGTATAAGACTGGTCGAGCAGTATAAGGCTGGTCTAGCAGTATAAGACTGGTCTAGCAGTATAAGGATGGTCTAGCAGTATAAGGCTGGTCGAGCAGTGTAAGGCTGGTCTAGCAGTATAAGGCTGGTCTAGCAGTATAAGGCTGGTCTAGCAGTATAAGGCTGGTCGAGCAGTATAAGGCTGGTCGAGCAGTATAAGGCTGGTCTAGCAGTATAAGGCTGGTGGAGCAGTATAAGACTGGTCTAGCAGTATAAGGCTGGTCGAGCAGTATAAGGCTGGTCTAGCAGTATAAGGCTGGTGGAGCAGTATAAGACTGGTCTAGCAGTATAAGGCTGGTCTAGCAGTATAAGACTGGTCGAGCAGTATAAGGCTGGTCTAGCAGTATAAGGCTGGTGGAGCAGTATAAGACTGGTCGAGCAGTATAAGGCTGGTCTAGCAGTATAAGACTGGTCTAGCAGTATAAGGCTGGTCTAGCAGTATAAGGCTGGTCGAGCAGTATAAGGCTGGTCTAGCAGTATAAGGCTGGTCTAGCAGTATAAGGCTGGTCGAGCAGTATAAGGCTGGTCGAGCAGTATAAGGCTGGTCTAGCAGTATAAGGCTGGTGGAGCAGTATAAGACTGGTCTAGCAGTATAAGGCTGGTCGAGCAGTATAAGGCTGGTCTAGCAGTATAAGGCTGGTCTAGCAGTATAAGGCTGGTGGAGCAGTATAAGGCTGGTCGAGCAGTATAAGGCTGGTCTAGCAGTATAAGGCTGGTAGTATAAGGCTGGTGGAGCAGTATAAGGCTGGTGGAGCAGTATAAGGCAGTATAAGGCTGGTGGAGCAGTATAAGGCTGGTCTAGCAGTATAAGGCTGGTCTAGCAGTATAAGGCTGGTCTAGCAGTATAAGGCTGGTGGAGCAGTATAAGGCTGGTCTAGCAGTATAAGGCTGGTGGAGCAGTATAAGGCTGGTCTAGCAGTATAAGGCTGGTGGAGCAGTATAAGGCTGGTCTAGCAGTATAAGGCTGGTCTAGCAGTATAAGGCTGGTCTAGCAGTATAAGGCTGGTCTAGCAGTATAAGGCTGGTCTAGCAGTATAAGGCTGGTCTAGCAGTATAAGGCTGGTCTAGCAGTATAAGGCTGGTCTAGCAGTATAAGGCTGGTCGAGCAGTATAAGGCTGGTCGAGCAGTATAAGGCTGGTCTAGCAGTATAAGGCTGGTCGAGCAGTATAAGGCTGGTCTAGCAGTATAAGGCTGGTCGAGCAGTATAAGGCTGGTCTAGCAGTATAAGACTGGTCGAGCAGTATAAGGCTGGTCGAGCAGTATAAGGCTGGTCTAGCAGTATAAGCTGGTCTAGCAGTATAAGGCTGGTCGAGCAGTATAAGGCTGGTAGCAGTAGACTGGTCGAGCAGTATAAGGCTGGTCTAGCAGTATAAGGCTGGTCGAGCAGTATAAGACTGGTCTAGCAGTATAAGGCTGGTGGAGCAGTATAAGGCTGGTCTAGCAGTATAAGACTGGTCGAGCAGTATAAGGCTGGTCTAGCAGTATAAAGCTGGTCGAGCAGTATAAGGCTGGTTGAGCAGTATAAGGCTGGTCTAGCAGTATAAGGCTGGTCTAGCAGTATAAGGCTGGTCTAGCAGTATAAGGCTGGCCGAGCAGTATAAGGCTGGTGGAGCAGTATAAGGCTGGTCTAGCAGTATAAGGCTGGTCTAGCAGTATAAGGCTGGTCGAGCAGTATAAGGCTGGTCGAGCAGTATAAGGCTGGTCGAGCAGTATAAGGCTGGTATAGCAGTATAAGGCTGGTATAGCAGTATAAGGCTGGTCTAGCAGTATAAGGCTGGTCGAGCAGTATAAGGCTGGTCGAGCAGTATAAGGCTGGTCGAGCAGTATAAGGCTGGTATAGCAGTATAAGGCTGGTCTAGCAGTATAAGGCTGGTCGAGCAGTATAAGGCTGGTCTAGCAGTATAAGGCTGGTCGAGCAGTATAAGGCTGGTCGAGCAGTATAAGGCTGGCCGAGCAGTATAAGGCTGGTCTAGCAGTATAAGGCTGGTCTAGCAGTATAAGGCTGGTCGAGCAGTATAAGGCTGGTCGAGCAGTATAAGGCTGGTCGAGCAGTATAAGGCTGGTCGAGCAGTATAAGCCTGGTCTAGCAGTATAAGGCTGGTCTAGCAGTATAAGGCTGGTCGAGCAGTATAAGGCTGGTCGAGCAATATAAGGCTGGCCGAGCAGTATAAGGCTGGTCGAGCAGTATAAGGCTGGTCGAGCAGTATAAGGCTGGTCTAGCAGTATAAGGCTGGTCTAGCAGTATAAGGCTGGTCTAGCAGTATAAGGCTGGTCGAGCAGTATAAGGCTGGTCGAGCAGTATAAGGCTGGTGGAGCAGTATAAGGCTGGTCTAGCAGTATAAGGCTGGTCTAGCAGTATAAAGCTGGTCGAGCGGTATAAGACTGGTCGAGCGGTATAAGGCTGGTCTAGCAGTATAAGGCTGGTCTAGCAGTATAAGGCTGGTCTAGCAGTATAAGGCTGGTGGAGCAGTATAAGGCTGGTGGAGCAGTATAAGGCTGGTGGAGCAGTATAAGGCTGGTCTAGCAGTATAAGGCTGGTCTAGCAGTATAAGGCTGGTCTAGCAGTATAAGGCTGGTCTAGCAGTATAAGGCTGGTCTAGCAGTATAAGGCTGGTCTAGCAGTATAAGGCTGGTCTAGCAGTATAAGGCTGGTCTAGCAGTATAAGGCTGGTCGAGCAGTATAAGGCTGGTCTAGCAGTATAAGGCTGGTCGAGCAGAATAAGGGGGATCAGGCGAGAGGAATGACAGTGCCCACAGCATAGTGAGGGCGGGTGGGGGGGCAGGAGGCGGGCCGGGGCACGGGGCACTCCCCCCGTGTGTGGCATGCCCAGGCTGCCCTCAGCCAGGCCTCCAAGACCGTCACATTGCGGTCGGAGGGGGCCACCAGGAGCCCGCAGAGGGCCGCGGCTGGGCCCCCGGGGCGCCTCACAGACCGCAGAGGGCCCTCCAGGCAACAGGTAGCAGCTGCCCTCAGCAGGGTATAGTGCTCGTTGAGGGCATATCTGGGCACGCCTGCTGCCCCTGCCACCGTCCCTGTCAGGTGCACGTCGTCTATCCAGAATGGCGGAAGGATGGCAGCGGCGCGGGTGATGGCAGCCGCCGCTGGTTGGGTAGTGAGGTATGCCCAACCACCCAGGAAGGTTGGGTACACATTGCCTGGGTATTCTGCGCCTGTCACCTGCCACTTGCCGCTGCCCCGCTGGGGTCTAAGCCCTTGTTGCACCAGCCCCGCTGCCCACGTGCCCTGGGGGTCGAGGCTGAGAGTGCCGCTGCCCCTAGCCACCACCGTGCCCAAGCGGTTCACCGCCAGCCCCTCCTGCAGGAGCTCAACCACGCCCCAGACATCCACCATAATGTCGTCATCCATCTTGAGGATGAAGCGCGCGTGCGGGCAGAAGCGCGCGGGCCAGGAGAGCGCCAGGGCGTGTTTGTACGTCAGGTTGCGGTAGTGTTCCTGGAAGTCTGCCACCACCAGGTCCCTGTGGGCGGCGCTCTCCTCCAGCACGGCGGCGGTGGGCAGCGTCGGGTACTCTGGCTGCCCTCTCCTGCTGCCGTCCGCTAGAAGAACACCCTGCGCACCCCCAGGGCGTCCAGGGCGCGCCAGGAGGCGTGTGTCCTGTGGGCGTCCCTCAGAGGGGCGTGGGCGGGGTGGGATATGACCAGTAGCACCAGGAGGAGCGGCCCTGTGCCGCATGCGGGACTGTTAGCCACTAAGGAGACCGCAGGCAGGTCAAGGAGAGGTGCGGCGGGTGGGTAGAGCTCCGGGTGGCGCGGGGCGGTGGGCGGCGGCGGTGGTGGGCGGCAGGAGGGGGCGGGAAGGTGGGCTGGCTGGCCTGCCACGTGAAGCCCACCAGCAGGACGACAGCTGCGGCCGTCACTACCGCAGCTGCGGCCTCAAGCCACACCAGAGGGCGCCTCGCCATCCTCCAGCGACCTCACGCTATCATCATGGAGCCGCAGGCGGCCGGTGATGTCACTGGTCACCTCCACAGCGGGACATCACTCGGGGCCGCTGGACATCACTCGGGGCCGCTGGACGTCACTCGGGGCCGCTGGACATCACTCGGGGCCGCTGGACATCACTCGGGGCCGCTGGACATCACTCGGGGCCGCTGGACATCACTCGGGGCCGCTGGACATCACTCGGGGCCGCTGGACATCACTCGGGGCCGCTGGACATCACTCGGGGCCGCTGGACATCACTCGGGCCGCTGGACCTCACTCGGGGCCGCTGGACATCACTCGGGGCCGCTGGACATCACTCGGGGCCGCTGGACATCACTCGGGGCCGCTGGACATCACTCGGGGCCGCTGGACATCACTCGGGGCCGCTGGACATCACTGCCTGTAGAGACATCACTACATCAGTCACCATACATCACTCGTCACCATGGCAACAATCTTTTATAGGTAGTCGCTATAGGCACTACCATAGTCGCTATAGGGACTACCATAGTCGCTATAGGGACTACCATAGTCGCTATAGGGACTACCATAGTCGCTATAGGCACTACCATAGTCGCTATAGGGACTACCATAGTCGCTATAGGGACTACCATAGTCGCTATAGGGACTACCATAGTCGCTATAGGGACTACCATAGTCGCTATAGGGACTACCATAGTCGCTATAGGGACTACCATAGTCGCTATAGGGACTACCATAGTCGCTATAGGGACTACCATAGTCGCTATAGGGACTACCATAGTCGCTATAGGGACTACCATAGTCGCTATAAGACTACCATAGTCGCTATAGGGACTACCATAGTCGCTATAGGGACTACCATAGTCGCTATAGGGACTACCATAGTCGCTACAGGGACTACCATAGTCGCTATAGGGACTACCATAGTCGCTATAGGGACTACCATAGTCGCTATAGGGACTACCATAGTCGCTATAGGGACTACCAAAGTCGCTATAGGGACTACCATAGTCGCTATAGGGACTACCATAGTCGCTATAAGACTACCATAGTCGCTATAGGGACTACCATAGTCGCTATAGGGACTACCATAGTCGCTATAGGGACTACCATAGTCGCTATAGGGACTACCATAGTCGCTATAGGGACTACCATAGTCGCTACAGGGACTACCATACTCGCTATAGGGACTACCATAGTCGCTATAGGGACTACCATAGTCGCTACAGGGACTACCATAGTCGCTATAGGGACTACCATAGTCGCTATAGGGACTACCATAGTCGCTATAAGACTACCATAGTCGCTATAGGGACTACCATAGTCGCTATAGGGACTACCATAGTCGCTATAGGGACTACATAGTCGCTACAGGGACTACCATAGTCGCTATAGGGACTACCATAGTCGCTATAGGGACTACCATAGTCGCTATAGGGACTACCATAGTCGCTATAGGGACTACCATAGTCGCTATAGGGACTACCATAGTCGCTATAGGGACTACCAAAGTCGCTATAGGGACTACCATAGTCGCTATAGGGACTACCATAGTCGCTATAGAGGACTACCATAGTCGCTATAGGGACTCTCTCTCTCTCTCTCTCTCTCTCGTCTCTCTCTCTCCTCT
>NC_059576.1:5565549-5579877 GCF_020424385.1 Procambarus clarkii | reverse complement strand
CCAGGTGAGAGGCGCCATAGAGCTGTAAGTCTCCTGGCTGACTTTAGAGCCGCCCTTACTCTCCAGGTGTGAGAGCCGCCATAGAGCTGTAAGTCTCCTGGCTGACTTTAGAGCCGCCCTTACTCTCCAGGTGTGAGAGGCGCCATAGAGCTGTAAGTCTCCTGGCTGACTTTAGAGCCGCCCTTACTCTCCAGGTGTGAGAGCCGCCATAGAGCTGTAAGTCTCCTGGCTGACTTTAGAGCCGCCCTTACTCTCCAGGTGTGAGAGCCGCCATAGAGCTGTAAGTCTCCTGGCTGACTTTAGAGCCGCCCTTACTCTCCAGGTGTGAGAGGCGCCATAGAGCTGTAAGTCTCCTGGCTGACTTTAGAGCCGCCCTTACTCTCCAGGTGTGAGAGCCGCCATAGAGCTGTAAGTCTCCTGGCTGACTTTAGAGCCGCCCTTACTCTCCAGGTGTGAGAGGCGTCATAGAGCTGTAAGTCTCCTGGCTGACTTTAGAGCCGCCCTTACTGTGCTGGTGTGAGAGGCGTCATAGAGCTGTAAGTCTCCTGGCTGACTTTAGAGCCGCCCTTACTCTCCAGGTGTGAGAGCCGCCATAGAGCTGTAAGTCTCCTGGCTGACTTTAGAGCCGCCCTTACTCTCCAGGTGTGAGAGGCGCCATAGAGCTGTAAGTCTCCTGGCTGACTTTAGAGCCGCCCTTACTCTCCAGGTGTGAGAGCCGCCATAGAGCTGTAAGTCTCCTGGCTGACTTTAGAGCCGCCCTTACTCTCCAGGTGTGAGAGGCGCCATAGAGCTGTAAGTCTCCTGGCTGACTTTAGAGCCGCCCTTACTCTCCAGGTGTGAGAGGCGCCATAGAGCTGTAAGTCTCCTGGCTGACTTTAGAGCCGCCCTTACTCTCCAGGTGTGAGAGGCGCCATAGAGCTGTAAGTCTCCTGGCTGACTTTAGAGCCGCCCTTACTGTCAAGGTGTGAGAGGCGCCATAGAGCTGTAAGTCTCCTGGCTGACTTTAGAGCCGCCCTTACTGTCAAGGTGTGAGAGCCGTCATAGAGCTGTAAGTCTCCTGGCTGACTTTAGAGCCGCCCTTACTGTCAAGGTGTGAGAGGCGCCATAGAGCTGTAAGTCTCCTGGCTGACTTTAGAGCCGCCCTTACTGTGCTGGTGTGAGAGCCGTCATAGAGCTGTAAGTCTCCTGGCTGACTTTAGAGCTGCTCTTACTGTCAAGGTGTGAGAGCCGCCATAGAGCTGTAATTCTCCTGGCTGACTTTAGAGCTGCTCTTACTGTCAAGGTGTGAGGGCCGCCATAGAGCTGTAAGTCTCCTGGCTAACTTTAGAGCTGCTCTTACTGTCAAGGTGTGAGAGCCGCCATAGAGCTGTAATTCTCCTGGCTGACTTTAGAGTCGCTCTTACTCTCCAGGTGTGAGAGGCGCCATAGAGCTGTAAGTCTCCTGGCTGACTTTAGAGCCGCCCTTACTCTCCAGGTGTGAGAGGCGCCATAGAGCTGTAAGTCTCCTGGCTGACTTTAGAGCTGCCCTTACTCTCCAGGTGTGAGAGGCGCCATAGAGCTGTAAGTCTCCTGGCTGACTTTAGAGCCGCCCTTACTCTCCAGGTGTGAGAGGCGCCATAGAGCTGTAAGTCTCCTGGCTGACTGTAGAGCTGGGTTAAGCACGTGGCTCTTCATGCTCACTGAAGAGTCCAACTTCATTCCCAAGATGTCAAGTTCATCTGTGAACTCCGGGGATTTGTCGCCCATTTACAGGTCCGTGCGATACGCCGTGTGCGGTCAAGTTATCATCATCGCTTGTGTCTTCTCAGCCGTCATCTTGGAACCTGTCATCTTCTTCCTCAAGTAGAAGTTGGTGAAAGTTGGTGATTGATGAGTCTTGCAACAGTTGGCATTTCTTCCTGTCTGTATGTGAAGGTTAGAGTCCAGTCATCAGCATAGGCCTGAGCTTCAGGAATGAGGTGAAGTAGATGATTGATATAAACATTCCACAGCAGAGGGCCCAGCACACTACCCTGTGGAACGCTGCCACCAGTTGAGTGACTTTAGGATGCTGCTCCACTGAGGACAACCCTTAGAGTCCGTTCTTAAAGGTAGTCTTTTATTAACTCTAAGATGGAGCCTGAGATGCCTAGTGCTTGTAGCTTCACTACTACTGCAGAGTGCCAGACCGACCAGCGGCTCCTGCTGTGTCTAGAGCAAACAACACAGCTGATCTTGGCACCGACCAGCGGCTCATGCTGTGTCTAGAGCAAAAAACACAGCTGATCTTGGCACCCGACCAGCGGCTCCTGCTGTGTCTAGAGCAACAACACAGCTGATCTTGGCACCGACCAGCGGCTCATGCTGTGTCTGGAGCAACAACACAGCTGATCTTGGCACCCGGCCAGCGGCTCCTGCTGTGTCTGGAGCAACAACACAGCTGATCTTGGCACCCGACCAGCGGTCTCTGCTGTGTCTAGAGCAACAACACAGCTGATCTTGGCACCCGACCAGCGGCTCCTGCTGTGTCTAGAGCAACAACACAGCTGATCTTGGCACCCGACCAGCGGCTCCTGCTGTGTCTAGAGCAACAACACAGCTGATCTTGGCACCCGACCAGCGGCTCCTGCTGTGTCTAGAGCAACAACACAGCTGATCTTGGCACCCGACCAGCGGCTCCTGCTGTGTCTAGAGCAAACAACACAGTGATCTTGGCACCCGACCAGCGGCTCCTGCTGTGTCTAGAGCAAACAAACACAGCTGATCTTGGCACCCGACCAGCGGCTCCTGCTGTGTCTGGAGCAACAACACAGCTGATCTTGGCACCCGACCAGCGGCTCCTGCTGTGTCTAGAGCAACAACACAGCTGATCTTGGCACCCGACCAGCGGCTCTGCTGTGTCTGGAGCAACAACACAGCTGATCTTGGCACCCGACCAGCGGCTCCTGCTGTGTCTAGAGCAACAACACAGCTGATCTGGCACCCGACCAGCGGCTCCTGCTGTGTCTAGAGCAACAACACAGCTGATCTTGGCACCGACCAGCGGCTCCTGCGTGTCTAGAGCAACAAAACACAGCTGATCTTGGCACCCGACCAGCGGCTCCTGCTGTGTCTAGAGCAACAACACAGCTGATCTTGGCACCCGACCAGCGGCTCCTGCTGTGTCTGGAGCAACAACACAGCTGATCTTGGCACCCGACCAGCGGCTCCTGCTGTGTCTAGAGCAACAACACAGCTGATCTTGGCACCCGACCAGCGGCTCCTGCTGTGTCTAGAGCAACAACACAGCTGATCTTGGCACCCGACCAGCGGCTCCTGCTGTGTCTAGAGCAACAACACAGCTGATCTTGGCACCCGACCAGCGGCTCATGCTGTGTATGGAGCAACAACACAGTGATCTTGGCACCCGACCAGCGGCTCCTGCTGTGTCTAGAGCAACAACACAGCTGATCTTGGCACCCGACCAGCGGCTCTGCTGTGTCTAGAGCAACAACACAGCTGATCTTGGCACACCGACCAGCGGCTCCTGCGTGTCTAGAGCAACAACACAGCTGATCTTGGCACCCGACCAGCGGCTCCTGCTGTGTCTAGAGCAACAACACAGCTGATCTTGGCACCCGACCAGCGGTCCTGCTGTGTCTAGAGCAACAACACAGCTGATCTGGCACCCGACCAGCGGCTCCTGCTGTGTCTAGAGCAACAACACAGCTGATCTTGGCACCCGACCAGCGGCTCCTGCTGTGTCTAGAGCAAAAACACAGCTGATCTTGGCACCGACCAGCGGCTCCTGCTGTGTCTGGAGCAACAACACAGCTGATCTTGGCACCCGACCAGCGGCTCCTGCTGTGTCTAGAGCAACAACACAGCTGATCTTGGCACCCGACCAGCGGCTCCTGCTGTGTCTAGAGCAACAACACAGCTGATCTTGGCACCCGACCAGCGGCTCCTGCTGTGTCTGGAGCAACAACACAGCTGATCTTGGCACTCATCCAGTGACTGATGCCACTTACTGCACAGATTTACCAAGAGATCACCAGCAGATCCGCCTTGTATAACACTTTATTGTCTACTACATAATGCCTTCTGTCTCCTGTCTGTGGCACTGTTGGCCTATCTGTTGCTGTGGTGGGCAGTGCCACCTGTGGCTCTCTCTCTCTCTCTCTCTCTCTCTCTCTCTCTCTCTCTCTCTCTCTCTCTCTCTCTCTACCTCTCTCTCTCTCTCTACCTCTCTCTCTCTCTCTCTCTCTCTCTCTCTCTCTCTCTCTCTCTCTCTCTCTCTCTCTCTCTCTCTCTCTCTCTCTCTACTCTCTCTCTCTCTCTCTCTCTCTACCTCTCTCTCTCTCTCTCTCTCTACCTCTCTCTCTCTCTCTCTCTACCTCTCTCTCTCTCTCTCTCTCTCTCTCTCTCTCTCTCTCTCTACCTCTCTCTCTCTCTCTCTCTCTCTCTCTCTCTCTCTCTCTCTCTCTCTCTCTCTCTCTCTCTCTCTCTCTCTCTCTCTCTCTCTCTCTCTCTCTCTCTCTCTATCACCAGATGTAGAACACACACACATCAAGGAGAAACTTCATGACGTCAGATGAAGACGCTCATGGCCTGAGCTGCTGGATAATGTATACTGTATCACGCTGCTGTATTAATGTGTATGTTGTGCGCTAGATACACCTGTATGGGGAACCCGCATAAGGGGGCCGGTGGCTGAGTGGACAGCACGCTGGACACGTAATCCTGTGGTCTAGGGTTCGATTTCCGTCGCCGGCGAGAAACAAAATGGGCAGAGTGTCTTTCACCCTGATGGCCCTGTTACCTAGCAGTAAATAGGTACCTGGGAGTTAGACAGCTGTTACGGGCTGCTTCCTGGGGTGTGTGTGTGTTTACTAGTTGTGTTTTTGCGGGGGTTGAGCTTTGCTCTTTCGGCCCGCCTTTCAACTGTCAATCAACTGTTTACTAACTACTTTTTTTTTTTTTCCCACACCACACACACACACCCCAGGAAGCAGCCCGTGACAGCTGACTAACTCCCAGGTACCTATTTACTGCTAGGTAACAGGGGCACTTAGGGTGAAAGAAACTTTGCCCATTTGTTTCTGCCTCGTGCGGGAATCGAACCCGCGCCACAGAATTACGAGTCCTGCGCGCTATCCACCAGGCTACGAGGCCCCATGGGTGTATGGGGAAAAAATTAGTTATTAGCTAGTAACAGTTGACTGGCAGTTGAGAGGCGGGCCGAGAGAGCAGAGCTCAACCCCCGCAAGCACAACTAGGTGAGTACAACTAGGTGAGTACACATATCTGCAGGAGGGGGGAGAGCGCGGGTCCCCGGAGAGAGAGAGAGAGAGCAGGAGAGTGCGGGTCCCCAGAGAGAGAGAGAGAGCAGGAGAGTGCGGGTCCCCGGAGAGAGAGAGAGAGAGCAGGAGAGTGCGGGTCCCCGGAGAGAGAGAGAGAGCAGGAGAGTGCGGGTCCCCGGAGAGAGAGAGAGAGAGCAGGAGAGTGCGGGTCCCCGGAGAAAGAGAGAGAGAGCAGGAGAGTGCGGGTCCCGGAGAAAGAGAGAGAGAGCAGGAGAGTGCGGGTCCCCAGAGAGAGAGAGAGAGCAGGAGAGTGCGGGTCCCCGGAGAAAGAGAGAGAGAGCAGGAGAGTGCGGGTCCCCGGAGAGAGAGAGCAGGAGAGTGCGGGTCCCCGGAGAGAGAGAGAGCAGGAGAGTGCGGGTCCCCGGAGAGAGAGAGAGAGCAGGAGAGTGCGGGTCCCCGGAGAGAGAGAGAGAGCAGGAGAGTACGGGTCCCCGGAGAGAGAGAGAGAGAGCTGGAGAGTGCGGGTCCCCGGAGAGAGAGAGAGAGCAGGAGAGTGCGGGTCCCCGGAGAAAGAGAGAGAGAGCAGGAGAGTGCGGGTCCCCGGAGAGAGAGAGAGAGCAGGAGAGTGCGGGTCCCCGGAGAGAGAGAGAGAGCAGGAGAGTGCGGGTCCCCGGGAGAGAGAGAGAGAGAGAGAGCAGGAGAGTGCGGGTCCCCGGAGAAAGAGAGAGAGAGCAGGAGAGTGCGGGTCCCGGAGAGAGAGAGAGAGCAGGAGAGTGCGGGTCCCCGGAGAGAGAGAGAGAGCAGGAGAGTGCGGGTCCCCGGAGAGAGAGAGAGAGCAGGAGACTCCTGAAGAAAGTTCTAATCATTTGCAAGATTGAGGGAAAGTGGTGAGGAGGAGGTGGGTCTCTGTGGGGCGGGGGGGAGGGCTGGTGAGGGGCGGGGGGGGGGTTAGAGCAGGGGAGGGGAGCAGAGGGGGCCGGGAGAGGGGGGGGTGGTTCAGGGGGGGCGGGGAGGTCGAGAGCTCACCTACAACTGTCAATATGTAAACAGCAGAGAAAACCCGTTAACTGCGCCCAGCTGATCTCTTGGGCAGCTGTGTGTACTCACCTAGTTGTGCTGGCGGGGGTTGAGCTCTGGCTCTTTGGTCCCGCCTCTTAACTGTCAATCAACTGGTGTACAGGTTCCTGAGCCTACTGGGCTCTATCATATCTACATTATAAACTGTGTATGGAGTCAGCCTCCACCACATCACTGCCTAATGCATTCCACCTGTTAACTACTCCCACACTGACAAAGTTCCTTCTAACGTCTCTGTGGCTCATGTGGGTACTCAGTCTCCACCTGTGTCCCCTTGTTCGCGTCCAACCAGTGTTGAATACTTTATCCATGTTTACCCGGTCGATTCCTCTGAGAATTTTGTAGGTAGTGATCATTTCTCCCCTTACTCTTCTGTCTTCCAGTGTCGTAAGGAGCATTTCCCGCAGCCTTTCCTCGTAACTCATGCCTCTTAGTTCTGGGACTAGTCTAGTGGCATACCTCTGAACTTTTTCCAGCTTCGTCTTGTGCTTGACAAGGTACGGGCTCCATGCTGGGGCCGCATACTCCAGGATTGGTCTTACATATGTGGTGTATAAGATTCTGAATGATTCCTTACACAGGTTCCTGAACGCTGTTCTGATGTTAGCCAGCCTCGCATATGCCGCAGACGTTATTCTCTTTATGTGGGCTTCAGGAGACAGGTTTGGTGTGATATCAACTCCTAGATCTTTCTCTCTGTCTGTTTCATTAAGTACTTC
Organism: Procambarus clarkii; assembly: GCF_020424385.1. Classification (NCBI taxonomy): domain Eukaryota; kingdom Metazoa; phylum Arthropoda; class Malacostraca; order Decapoda; family Cambaridae; genus Procambarus; species Procambarus clarkii. The sequence goes on along the minus strand of NC_059576.1, from coordinate 5,572,820 downwards.
ATCTCCTATTCTGTATCCTGTGTCTGGCCTCCTGTTTCCACCGCCTAGTTTCATTACCTTACATTTACTCGGGTTGAACTTTAGTAGCCATTTCTTGGTCCATTCACTCAGTCTGTCTAGGTCATCTTATAGCCTCGTACTACCTTCCTCTGTCTTAATCCTCCTCATAATTTTTGCATCATCAGCAAACAATGCTGACCCCTCACCCCTCACAGTGACCCGTTGTCTCCTGTTGCTTAGGTACTCCTGTATCTAATGGAGTACCTTCCCTTTCACTCCTGCCTGCATCTCCAGCTTGTGCACCAGTCTCTTATGTGGTACTGTGTCAAAAGCTTTCTGGCAATCCAAAAATATGCAGTCTGCCCACCCCTCTCTTTCTTGCCTGATTTTTGTTACCTGGTCGTAGAATTCAATTAATCCTGTGAGGCAGGACTTGCCATCTCTGAACCCATGTTGATGCTGTGTTACAAAATTCTTTCGCTCCAGATGTTCCACTAGCTTTCTTCGCACAATCTTCTCCATCAGCTTGCATGGTATGCAGGTTAGGGACACTGGCCTGTAGTTCAGTGCCTCCTGTCTATCCCCTTTCTTGTATATCGGGACTACATTAGCTATCTTCCAAGTCTTTGACAGTTCCCCCTGTTGCTAGTGATTTGTTATACACTATGGAGAGTGGCAGGCACAGTTCTTCTGCTCCTTCCTTTAGTATCCAAGGGGAGATTCCTTCCGGGCCTATAGCCTTTGTCACATCCAACTCTAGTAAACACTTCCTTACTTCCCCGCTGGTAATCTCAAACTCCTCTAGTAGTGCGTGGTTAACTATTCCCTCTCTTATCTCTGAAACTTCTCCTTGCTCTAATATGAAGACCTCCAGGAATTTCTTATTCAGTTCCTCGCACACTTAATTGTCGTTACTAATGACTCTGCCCATATCCTCAGTTTCATAACCTGTTCCTTTACTGTTGTTTTTCTCCTGATGTGGCTGTGCAACAATTTAGGCTGAGTCTTTGCCTTGCTTGCGATGTCATTTTCGTATTGTCTTTCTGCCTCTCTTCTCATCCTGACATATTCATTCCTGGCATTCTGGTATCTTTCTCTGCTCTCCAGTGTCCTGTTATTCCTATAGTTTCCCCATGCCCTTTTACTTTGCTGCTTAGCTAGCCTACATCTCTGATTAAACCATGGGTTTCTCATCTGCATTTCACTGTTTTCCTTTTGGACTGGGACAAACTTCTCTCCTGCATCCTTGCACTTCTGCGTGATGTAGTCCATCATATCTTGGGCCGTCTTTTCCCTGAGCTCTGTTTCCCATGTTATATCTGTTAGGAATTTTCTTATCTCCTCATAGTTTCCCTTTCGGAATGCCAGCCTTTTGTTTTCAGGTGAGTTCCTTGAGTACATTAACCCTTCTTCGACCAGGTACTCAAACACCAGTACACTGTGGTCACTCATGTGTGTACTCACCTAGTTGTGCTTGCCGTTGTTGACCTCTGCTCCACCACCAGGAAGCAGCCCATGGCAGCTGTCTAACTTCCAGGTACCTATTTACTGCTGGGTAACAGGGACATCAGGGTGAAAGAGACTGTGTCCATTTGTTTCTGCCGTCACCGGGTATCGAACCCGGACACAAGGATTGTGTGTATTTGTATGTGTGGAGGATACATAAGTCTTAATGTGTGCTTGTATCTCTCATCACCACATCCATCACCACCACCATACATCACCACCACCATCCATCACCACCACCATACATCACCACCACCTTCACCATACACCATCACTATATAGTGAGTGGTGCTCACACCAAACTACGGTTCCCACACAGTCACTAACGACCCAATTCCCACACAACTTCCCACCTGGAGTCAGCCATGGTGCTGCTGATTGCAGTACCTCTGTTGACTGAATGGTTATCTGAGTGTGTGGCTACCTAGGGGATCGAGCGGCTCTCTATCTGAGTGGCTAGCTATCTGTATGGTTGGCTACGTTGGTATTTATCTGAATGGCTGGCTATCTGAGAAGTTGATTATCTGAGAGGTTGGTTATCTGAGTGGTTGACTATCTGAGTGGTTGGTTATCAGAGTGGTTGACTATCTGAGTGATTGGTTATCAGAGTGGTTGACTATCTGAGTGGTTGAATATCTGAGTGGTTGGTTATCAGAGTGGTTGACTATCTGAGTGGTTGGTTATCTGAGTGCTTAGTTATCTGAGTGGTTGACTATCAGAGTGGTTGACTATCTGAGTGGTTGGTTATCTGAGTGGTTGGTTATCTGAGTGGTTGACTATCTGAGTGGTTGATTATCTGAGTGGTTGGTTATCTGAGTGGTTGACTTTCAGAATGGTTGACTATCTGAGTGGTTGACAATCAGAGTGGTTGATTATCTGAGTGGCAGACTATCTGAGTGGCTGACTATCTGAGTGGCAGACTATCTGAGTGGCAGACTATCTGAGTCACTGACTATCTGAGTCACTGACTATCTGAGTGGCAGACTATCTGAGTGGCAGACTATCTGAGTGGCAGACTATCTGAGTGACTGACTATCTGAGTGGCAGACTATCTGAGTGGCAGACTATCTGAGTGGCTGACTATCTGAGTGGCAGACTATCTGAGTGGCAGACTATCTGAGTGGCAGACTATCTGAGTGGCAGACTATCTGAGTGACTGACTATCTGAGTGACTGACTATCTGAGTGACTGACTATCTGAGTGACTGACTATCTGGGTGGCAGACTATCTGAGTGGCAGACTACCTGAGTGGCAGACTATCTGAGTGACAGACTATCTGAGTGGCAGACTATCTGAGTGGCAGACTACCTGAGTGGCAGACTATCTGAGTGGCAGACTATCTGAGTGACTGACTATCTGAGTGGCAGACTACCTGAGTGGCAGACTATCTGAGTGGCAGACTATCTGAGTGGCAGACTATCTGAGTGGCAGACTATCTGAGTGACTGACTATCTGAGTGGCAGACTATCTGAGTGGCAGACTATCTGAGTGGCAGACTATCTGAGTGGCAGACTATCTGAGTGGCAGACTATCTGAGTGACTGACTATCTGAGTGGCAGACTACCTGAGTGGCAGACTATCTGAGTGGCAGACTATCTGAGTGGCTGACTATCTGAGTGACTGACTATCTGAGTGACTGACTATCTGAGTGGTTGACTATCTGAGTGGCAGACTATCTGAGTGGCAGACTATCTGAGTGGCAGACTATCTGAGTGGCAGACTATCTGAGTGGCAGACTATCTGAGTGACTGACTATCTGAGTGACTGACTATTGAGTGGCAGACTATCTGAGTGGCAGACTATCTGAGTGGCAGACTATCTGAGTGGCAGACTATCTGAGTGACTAACTATCTGAGTGGCAGACTATCTGAGTGGCAGACTATCTGAGTGACAGACTATCTAAGTGGCAGACTATCTGAGTGGCAGACTATCTGAGTGGCAGACTATCTGAGTGGCAGACTATCTGAGTGGCAGACTATCTGAGTGGCAGACTATCTGAGTGGCAGACTATCTGAGTGACTGACTATCTGAGTGGCAGACTATCTGAGTGGCAGACTATCTGAGTGACTGACTATCTGAGTGGCAGACTATCTGAGTGACTGACTATCTGAGTGGCAGACTATCTGAGTGGCAGACTATCTGAGTGGCAGACTATCTGAGTGACTGACTATCTGAGTGACTGACTATCTGAGTGACTGACTATCTGAGTGGCTATCTGAGTGACTGACTATCTGAGTGACTGACTATCTGAGTGACTATCTGAGTGGCAGACTATCTGAGTGGCAGACTATCTGAGTGGCTGACTATCTGAGTGGCTGACTATCTGAGTGGCAGACTATCTGAGTGACTGACTATCTGAGTGACAGACTATCTGAGTGGCAGACTATCTGAGTGACAGACTATCTGAGTGGCAGACTATCTGAGTGGCAGACTATCTGAGTGGCAGACCAGTACTACGGTAGTCTTACGTTCCCCAAACCACCGGATTTCTGACGTTGTCGTTTAATAAGGTTTACAAACGGGAGATAAAGCAAGCGATGTTTTTCCTGGAGCAGGAAATGTTAATTATGTGTAGTTTGTGAGGTAATGGTGGCAGGTGGCCGGCGTGCTTGGTTACTCATGCACGCACGCACACACTCATGCACACACTCATGCACGCACGCACGCACTCACTCACTCCCTCTCTCTCTCTCTCTCTCTCTGTTTCTGTCTCTTTCTCTCTCTCTCTCTCTCTCTCTCTCTCTCTCTCTCTCTCTCTCTCTCTCTCTCTCTCTCTCTCTCTCTCTCTCTCTCTCTCTCTCTCTCTCTCTCTCTCTCTCTCTCTCTCTCTCTCTCTCTCTCTCTCTCTCTCATCCTCCTTTCACTATCTTGGAGCCGAAGAGCACAGTCACTCCGGTTTAAACTAAACCCTAGACTGATATGGCAGGTGTGTGGTGCTTGTATATGTGGTATGGCAGGTGTGTGGTGCTTGTATAAGTGGTATGGCAGGTGTGTGGTGTTTCTATATGTGGTATGGCAGGTGTGTGGTACTTGTATATGTGGTATGGCAGGTGTGAGGTGCTTGTATATGTGGTATGGCAGGTGTGCGATGCTTGTATATGTGGTATGGCAGGTGTGTGGTGCTTGTATATGTGGTATGGCAGGTGTGTGGTGCTTGTATATGTGGTATGGCAGGTGTGTGGTGCTTGTATATGTGGTATGGCAGGTGTGTGGGGCTTGTATATGTGGTATGGCAGGTGTGTGGTGCTTTGTATATGTGGTATGGCAGGTGTGTGGTGCTTGTATATGTGGGTATGGCAGGTGTGTGGTGCTTGTATATGTGGTATGGCAGGTGTGTGGGGCTTGTATATGTGGTATGGCAGGTGTGTGGGGCTTGTATATGTGGTATGGCAGGTGTGTGGTGCCTGTATATGTGGTATGGCAGGTGTGTGGTGCCTGTATATGTGGTATGGCAGGTGTGTGGTGCTTGTATATGTGGTATGGCAGGTGTGTGGTGCTTGTATATGTGGTATGGCAGGTGTGTGGTGTTTGTATATGTGGTATGGCAGGTGTGTGGTGCTTGTATATGTGGTATGGCAGGTGTGTGGTGCTTGTATATGTGGTATGGCAGGTGTGTGGGGCTTGTATATGTGGTATGGCAGGTGTGTGGGGCTTGTATATGTGGTATGGCAGGTGTGTGGGGCTTGTATATGTGGTATCGGAGGTGTGTGGTGCTTGTATATGTGGTATGGCAGGTGTGTGGTGCTTGTATATGTGGTATGGCAGGTGTGTGGGGCTTGTATATGTGGTATGGCAGGTGTGTGGGGCTTGTATATGTGGTATGACAGATGTGTGGTGCCTGTATATGTGGTATGGCAGGTGTGTGGGGCTTGTATATGTGGTATGGCAGGTGTGTGGTGCCTGTATATGTGGTATGGCAGGTGTGTGGTGCCTGTATATGTGGTATGGCAGGTGTGTGGTGCTTGTATATGTGGTATGGCAGGTGTGTGGTGCTTGTATATGTGGTATGGCAGGTGTGTGGTGTTTGTATATGTGGTATGGCAGGTGTGTGGTGCTTGTATATGTGGTATGACAGGTGTGTGGTTCTTGTATATGTGGTATGGCAGGTGTGTGGTGTTTGTATATGTGGTATGGCAGGTGTGTGGAGCTTGTATACGTGGTATGGCAGGTGTGTGGTGCTAGTATATGTAGTTTGACAGGTGTGTGGTGCTTGTATATGTGGTATGGCAGGTGTGTGGTGCTAGGATATGTGGTATGGCAGGTGTGTGGTGCCTGTATATGTGGTATGGCAGGTGTGTGGTGCCTGTATATGTGGTATAGCACGTGTGTGGTCGTTGTAGCGAGGTCCAACAAAGATGGAACCACTGACATTCACCAAGTTGCTGCCCACAACAGTTTCCTAACCTTCGGGGCACCTATTTATTACCAGGTGAACAGCTGCACCAGGTGCAAGAAGCAGTGCCCAACCACCTCACCGGGAAGAGAACCCGGAACAATGTGGTTGTAACCCGACAACGCCGCCCACTAGGCTACAGCCACCCCATGGCCTGGTGTGTCAATTAGTACCTGATTAACACCTGTTATGTCAGGTGACGCAGCGCTTGCGTCACGCTGCGTCACGCTGCGTCACCCGGCATTACGCTTGCGTCAAGTGTATTATGACAGTGATTGTGTATACACTGTATGTACACCCTGGGGCCGGGTACACCTCTCAGTGTATATACACCCTGGGGCAGGGTACACCTCTCAGTGTATATACACCCTGGGGCAGGGTACACCTCTCAGTGAATATACACCCAGGGGCAGGGTACACCTCTCAGTGAATATACACCCTGGGGCAGGGTACACCTCTCAGTGTATATACACCCTGGGGCAGGGTACACCTCTCAGTGAATATACACCCAGGGGCAGGGTACACCTCTCAGTGAATATACACCCAGGGGCAGGGTACACCTCTCAGTGAATATACACCCTGGGCAGGGTACACCTCTCAGTGTATATACACCCTGGGGCAGGGTACACCTCTCAGTGAATATACACCCAGGGGCAGGGTACACCTCTCAGTGAATATACACCCAGGGGCAGGGTACACCTCTCAGTGTATATACTCCCAGGGGCAGGGTACACCTCTCAGTGTATATACACCCTGGGGCAGGGTACACCTCTCAGTGTATATACACCCTGGGGCAGGGTACACCTCTCAGTGTATATACACCCAGGGGCAGGGAACACCTCTCAGTGTATATACACCCTGGGGCAGGGTACACCTCTCAGTGTATATACACCCAGGGGCAGGGTACAACTCTCAGTGTATGTACACCCAGGGGCCGGGTACACCTCTCAGTGAATATACACCCTGGGGCAGGGTACACCTCTCAGTGTATATACACCCTGGGGCAGGGTACACCTCTCAGTGTATATACACCCAGGGGCAGGGTACACCTCTCAGTGTATATACACCCTGGGGCAGGGTACACCTCTCAGTGTATATACACCCTGGGGCAGGGTACACCTCTCAGTGTATATACACCCAGGGGCAGGGTACACCTCTCAGTGTATATACACCCTGGGGCAGGGTACACCTCTCAGTGTATATACACCCTGGGGCAGGGTACACCTCTCAGTGTATATACACCCTGGGGCAGGGTACACCTCTCAGTGTATATACACCCTGGGACAGGGTACATCTCTCAGTGTATATACACCCTGGGGCAGGGTACACCTCTCAGTGTATATACACCCAGGGGCAGGGTACACCTCTCAGT